>KQ962072.1:768263-801437 GCA_001563735.1 Leucoagaricus sp. SymC.cos
CTTCCATCAAACCGAGTAGTAATGCGCTAACGTCAACAAGGGCGGGTATTCGGGAGACCATGAGGGGAGGTGGAGGTGGGTTGGTCTCACGGGACATAAGAGAGAAATGGTAGTGGCGCTCCGTGCGGACCAGCTCCCGACAAATTAAAACTGCTCGTCGAGTAATCGATCATGCTTTAATCACATCTTCCAGAATCATGGGTGTTATTCGAGGTGAAATGAGGCTTCCATCTGGAGGGCCTGGGTCTATGGAGTTGGGTACTTCCTCTGTCGGAGTCAAAACATCAGGTGAAAACCTGAAGGCGGATGGCTCTGTTAAGCGCAAGCGACGTAAACGTAAGTCTTCAAGAAGCTCGACGAGGGCCTCGTCGGTGACATGAACGTCCGAAATCGCGTTTGCGAGTGTCCAGCGTTCAGGAGTCCTCAACTGCGGATTATTGGACTTATTACACTGAGAGGACTGCTGTGCGCTATCATATACGCCTCTGGCATCTTTTCCAGACCAAGATGCTCTTCGAGTCGAGGTCACTTCGGTATCAGATATTCTGAGCTCGGGCCACATGAAGGTATCTCCGACTCGAGACGGGGCGTAACCCGGAGTAATTATCGGAGAAGATATCTCTCCAGTCTACGCAAGAGAAATTAGAGCCTCCGTGCCTAATGCACCGGAGATGCGGCTGGGATGTGGCGAACGTAAACCATGCAGTTGTGGTTTGTTCAACTGGAGAAGATGGTCAGAAGGACAATATTTACCGTGCAAGTAACGCTACACACAGATAGGAATTCCGGAAACTTGATGAAGGAAGGGTAACTGGATCTCTGAAGTTGCCTCTCGCGGGACCGGGGTATTGGATCACTCCTTCTATGCCGAATATTTTGGGGTTTGTTGCTTTGATCCACATGCGGACATGGCGCAGGTAGTGGCTCCTAAGGAATGCTTGTTGTCTTCTTCAAGCAAGATTTAGGAACTGGGGGAAGTGGTTTAGAGATGTTTTGGTATACGAGATGCTGGGTACAAAGAGACGGAGGTGCTTCGTGCCCAACACCGCTGTCCTAAACCGCGATTTCGGACGGCTTAGGGGACACATAGGTGGGCATTTGGAGAGAAGGAAATGCACCAGCTGACAATGCAGAATAGAAAAAATATTCATCATCGGAGGAGGGAGTGCTTGACGGGGTGGAAAGTTCCAGCGTTGAGGTCATTGAGACAAGTCGGGGATGAGGGCGACAAAAGGGAAATTTGCGCCATTGCTGGGTGCGAGGAACTTTAAGGCGAATTTGAAGTTGCAGATTGCAAAGAAATGACATCAGCAACCATGAATAGCATAGCCGTGACAGGATGAAGGAACGATGAGGTGGAGTAGGAGCCTAACCATGCGAAAGAAACGCTGCTAGCAGCTAGCTGATGTCGGCAACGCGAGTCGCGCTGACGGTTGACGAGCGTTCTTGTACTGTGGCACGTGCCACTGTGACCCAATCAATCGTTGAATCGAGATTCCGGAACTAAGTGCGCGTTACATTAGCCCGAACCTCAGGGGCATCCGTCATTCCCTTCCTTTTGTAAAACAGCGTCGGAATCGACTCGAAGACTTTGCAACGCGGAAGGTTCACCAACGAATTCTAGTCTTTCTTCCTCCTTTTCATTCAGCACATGTGGGAGCGTACCCTTCAAGACCTCATCCGTGGGCTTCGTGCCAACAAGAAAGATGAATCAAGGTTCATAGCAAAAGCAGTGGATGAGATCCGACAGGAAATCAAGAGCGATGATATGGAGCTCAAAGCGGGAGCAGTCATGAAGCTTACCTATGTATGTTTCTTGTCAAGATCATGTCTGCGCCAAATTCATCATCCCTCAGCTAGATATGCTAGGTTATGACATGACCTGGGCTTCTTTCCATGTTGTGGAGGCGATGTCTTCTCCTAAGCTCCATCTCAAGAGCGTTGGATATCTCGCTGCTGGTCAATCTTTTAACGAGGACACTGATGTACTCATGCTCACCACGAACCTTCTGAAGAAGGTTAGGAAACAAATTGAGGCCTGAGTTCGGTTACACTGACGAACAACACAGGATTTGAGCTCCAATCCCGCAGACATCGCTGTGACTCTGAATGGATTATCTGCGTTCCTTACACCAGACTTGGCCCGCGATCTTACAACTGAACTTGTTGCGATGCTGAACCACTCTCGTGCTCACATCCGCAAGAGAACAGTGCTGGCTATTTTCCAAATTCTTGAGCAATACCCTGAAGCAGGCTCGCATGTCCGTCCACGCCTGATAGAAAAACTCGAGGATTCAGACCCAGGTGTGTTTACCGCCCGAAACTGCTCCAACGTTGTCCTTAGGTCCGGCAGGCGTCGTTGCTGCAACAATCAATGTGCTATGCGAATTGGCGAGAAGGAACCCTCGGGATTACCTTACTCTTGCTCCCCAACTCTTTCACCTTCTTACCAACTCGACGAACAACTGGATGTTGATCAAAATTATTAAATTAGTGAGTGAGCCAACCCTCGGGCAAAATCATCTTCACGTTAACTTGAGTATAGTTTGGGTCTCTTTCTCCATATGAGCCAAGGCTCGTGAAGAAACTTCAACCGCCAATTACCGAGCTCATTTCAACCACACCAGCGATTTCGCTGCTATATGAATGTGTCCATACTTGCATTATTGGAGGCATGCTTCAAGGTTCTTCGGGGGACTCTTTGGCCCAGCTTTGTGTTTCAAAGCTTGCCGCCTTTATCCAAGATGCCGATCAAAACTGTGCGTGCGTTTCCCTCTTCAGCCAGCGTATTCTCATTGTATGTTAGTGAAGTATATTGCACTCTTGGCTATGACCAAAATTGTACCGAGTCATCCTCACCTCGTTGCCGAATATCAAGATACAATCCTCGCAAGCGTCAACGACCCAGACATTAGCATTCGTATGCGTGCCCTTGATTTGATGATTGCCATGGTAGGAAAGGTCGTATATTTGAGGCATCCAAAACTCAGTTTTCCGCCAGGTGAACCGGAGCAATCTTCAATCAATTGTTCAGCAACTCCTCTCTCATCTGGTCCCGGACGCCTCCTCTTTACTACCATTGGCTTCCCAGTCACTCATCCAGAACTCTACCAACAACTCGAGTGCCTTAGGTTCCCCAAGTCAATCAACGTCCTATCGTCTCATTCTATCACAGCGAATACTGTCCGTCTGTTCGCGGTCAACATACGAAAACGTCACTAATTTCCAATGGTACCTGTCCGTTCTTGTAGACCTCGCCCATGTGGCGAAGGTAGACATCGGCGCCGAGATTAGAGACCAGCTGGTGGACGTTGTTGGTCGCGTCCGTGCTGCTAGGCGATATGCAGTGCAGTTAATGTATTCAGTATTGACTGACGATTCGATGCTTCACAACGCAGGAGAAGAGGGTAGTTGTTCCGAGATTCTGTGGGCAGCCGCATGGATAGCCGGCGAATATTGCGAGTCAGTTTCCTGGCTTAGATATTCATCCACTCAACTGATCTTTCGTCAGGGAGCTCTCAGAACCTGATCGACTGCTTCCTTATTTGCTCAAGCCAGAGATTACACGCCTTCCTTCAGGGACAATCTCTGTGTATATCCAAGCTGCAATCAAAACCTTTGGGTTCTGGACATCCGAGCTAGCACAGCGCTGGGACGAGGATGAACTTCCAGCTGTGCAGAATGCGACAGAAATGATCACTGAGCGAATGGATGCCCTCGTCAGTAGTCCGCACATCGAAGTACAAGAAAGGGTAGGGGGTCGTATTTGCCACTTTTAGTTGCTGTCATTGAAACTTTTTCGAAATTCCATAGGCTGCTAACATTCGTCAACTCTGCACATTTATCGCCGCTGATCTCAATATCTATCGTTCAAAAGCATCCACCCCCGCAGCAGGTCCATCGACGGCATTGGATGATTCATCAAATCAGGCTGATATAAATTTCCCGAAAAGCCTTTACCTCATTCAGCCCCTCTTTTCAGCGTACGAGCTTAATCCCGTTGCTCCTCATGCGCAAGGAAGCGTGCCCATCCCTGACGGTTTAGACCTGGACGCATGGATTGTACCCTCGCCCCAAGAATCCGCGGCGCTGGTAGAAGAGGCAGCACCAGAGAAGAGAAAGAAGAGCAAGAAAGGAAAGGAGAAAGAGACGGATGGTCGGAAATCCAAGGCACCGTCAAAGAAGAAAACCAGAGATGTGGAGTTACTTCAGGATGGAGATATCCTCACGCCCGTGGATGCAGATGTCGAGACACCTGAAGAACGCGAACGGGTGAGTACTCTTGACATGCCATTGACTGCCCTTGTGTCTAAAGTGAACGTAGCGGAAAGCCGAGAGGAGGGAGCAGCTGAAGGACGATCCATATTATATTATCGATGATTCACCACGGAAGCCAACTGAGGAAGAAATCGACGCGGTCCCCGTTGTACGACTGGAAAATATGCCATCCATAGTGCCAGGTACTATTTCCCCCTTTTCTATGTCTATTCGAAGTTTAATAACGCTGAAATTAGATGCATCAAGTCAAAGACCATTCCTCAGAGCAGCAGCACAGGATTTCACATCTTCGGATATTTTTGTCGTTGAGAGAGACGGGGAAATGCCTGAAAATGCCGTACCTCGTACGACCGCAACTGCAAACACGAGTCCTGGCCGGGAGACCCCAGTGGCCAGTGGCAGTCTACCGAAACTTGCTCAGTTGTCGTCATTTCCCCCGTATGAAACACCAGATGATACGCGCACAAGTACTCCTGAGCCAATTAAAGTGGTTCGTTCCAAGAAAAAGGCGGCGGGCGGTGACAAGGAGAAGAAGAAAAAGAAGCGGTCAACGACAGCCGCTTCTGCAAAAACGGACGCTTGATTGCTCAGTCCCTCGTCATTTGGAGCGGCGTTTCAAATTGTTTTCATACGATGACCGGTAGTATAGACAACTTCGGATGAAATATTATCAATACATTCACGATTCGTACGAGTAAGATACTGCTACGAGAGGTAGCAATTGGTATACAAGCCAGGCGGGGTGTAGACAACAATCAATGAAGCGAGAGATCGATGGGATGAGGGAGGAATGTGCTGTTTGGGCAAAAGAGAGATGTGTGCGTGCATTGCAAGATAGATAGAGCTGAAAATGGAAGCTGCAGAAAAGTAGAGGGTACGAGAATGGTCCAGATTTGGGGTATGCACCCAGGACAGCGGAAAAAAATAATATGGTGCTTAATTGTCTGATGTAATTGAAGTTGCTCACGGGATATCTTCAACGTGTTCAACGGAGTCAACTATTTCGTTGACAAGTTCCAGAGTAACTCCTGGAATGATACGTTCTGCCTCAGTAAATGCGCGTTGCAGAGCACTGAGAGCAATTCTAGCTTCCTGAGAAGAAACTCGGGGGAAGAGCTGAAAGAAGAGCGTTTAGATGACGCCACTGTCATAACTGAAACAGCTACTCACCGATGCAATGGCAGGAAGAACTACAGAGTCCAACATCGTCGTATCAGGAAGGTCTTCCTCCAGATGCATGTCTGCCATCTTCTGGTGCACTGCCCCCGTCTTAGCTAAATGGGTGTCAACATATTGGTCATCATAATCCTCGTAATCGTCCGAGGGCTCTCGTTGAGCTGACCGATGGTTTCCTTGGGGTACAGCGTAATCAGTTGCAATAGGTTGGTTTCTGTTGTTGGGTATGCTTTGAACAGAGGCATGTCGAACGGTATCTTGCTCAAAGCGCTGCTTTGATGGGGAAGATGGCGTCGAAGTTGGAAGTGGTGGAAGATCGCCCTTGACAGTAGTAGATGATGCTGTGGAAACGGAAGTATGTCCCCGCCGAACGCGTACAGAGTCATCAGACTCGTCAGAACCTCGACGCCGAGGTAGATCGTCGTTCTCCCATGTAAGAGGAGGACCGGAAACCTTAATCGAACTTCTTCCAATGGTTCTGCCACTATGGCGAACCGTTCCAAAGTCCCACAGGTCTTCAACTTCCCCGTTACCATTTCTGAGTAGAATACGGGTGTGAGTAGCAACACCATAGGTAGGAAAAGCTCGGGCATACATGTCCATGACGTCAGGGTGGACATCTTCTTCCTCAATTCTCTCACCACCCTCTGCCTTCCACCTTTCGTGTCTGTCTATAAGTTCCGTCAAATAACTCGTCTTCTTCGCGACTCGGATAAATTTGTGTTTCAGTAAGTCTCGGGCGGTAGGACGCTAGTAATTATGCGATTAACAAAGTGTGATGTTAGAGGAGAGACTGCAAGTACATCACGAGGGTCCCTTTGCAGACAACAGGCGACGAATTCACGAAAAGGCTTGGAAAAATTGCCTTCTAGCGTCGGTGGTGAATTTTTAGGAATGAGAAATAGAACCTAGCCACGAGAATTAAGTGACAAATAGAGGAAGGAAATTCAACAGTCACCTTCATGGGATGGAGTTCTGCATATGGAGGCTCTCCCTTTGCCAATTCTATCGCTGTGATCCCAAGACTCCAGATATCAGCCTTGTGGTCATAGCCGCTCTGCTTGATAACTTCGGGCGACATCCAGTATGGTGTTCCAACAAATGTGTTCTTCTTTGCTGAAAGGGTTCCAGAGAGCTGACCAGATACACCAAAATCAGCCAATTTCACTTCCCCTCCGGCGGAAAGCAATATGTTCGCGGCTGTAAAAGGAAAATAAAGCTTTGGGATGATGGAAATGAAATTCAGAAATATACCTTTGATATCGCGGTGGAGCTTCCCTTCTGTATGCAAATAGTCCAATCCTTTCAGCAGCTCTCTCACAATGATAGCGATGTACTCTTCACGAAAAACGCCAGGCTTCATCTAAAAATAGCGTGGTCAGCACAGTCGAACGAGATGGCAAGAGCCATTACCAGATCGGAGCACGAGCCTCCTGAGCAATATCTGAAGTTACAGATGAGATTTGGAACAGTGGATGAACAAAATAATGCCCACTCCATTACGATCCAAAGATGGGACCCTTTGAGGAAAGAGCCATGGTATCTGGGATGGAGTGATTAGCATTTTAAGTGCAATGAATCAGACGACGGACTTAGTAACGTGTGGTGAATCAAGCTGCGACAGAATCTGTATCTCCTGTTGAATGTCCTCAATCTCGTCCTCGGCACTCTCAAGATCGATGATTTTGATCGCGACCGTTTTCTGAGTTCGTTTGTCAAATCTATCAGGGCGGTCAGACTTGGGTGATGGGGATCCGACAGTGGACAGACCCCTTGTAAACCTCTCCGAAAGAACCTTTCCCTGAGCAGATTGTGCTAGGTTAGTTCCGAGAAGAGCCAGATGACGCAAGTAATTGATGCACCTATTCTATCCTGTTTGACATAGAAATCCTCCGGATCCTGACTTCGTGCATCCTTCCATAGTTGATGAGATCGTCAGTCGCGTCGATCGTAAGGTACTGAATGGAGCGACACGTACCATTATTCCTTAAGTCCGTAACGAAGGGGTATACTCAGAGCCCTCGTTGCTGCGCTCTCCGTGGAATGAAGCGAAAGACAAAGGCCAGGCTTGTTGCAGGGGGTAATCGATGAAGTGAAACAGAAATACGGAGAAAATGGAGACGCGCAGCGAAGAGATGGAGGGTGGAAGGGAGAGGAGAAAGAGGAGAGAGGATGACTTGATTAATGCGCCTCAAGAGCTCAGCCCGCTGAGCGCCTTAATCAACACCAGTCACAATTACCATAAATGGTTATCATGGCTGACAATGTGAGTCTCGTCGCGTCAGACCGCGTCGATGTGTCCGCTCGGCTGTTGGTAGGCAGTGCGGGCATCCACATCCACATGCATATTGATATTCTCTGGCCTGTAATGCTCTTCCTGCTCTCTCTCCGGCTGTCTTGCTCGTCCATGTTTTAAGTGCAACTGGCACTAGCTTGAAGGGAGGTCCACCTTCCGTTATCACAACCTTGTTTTCTGCGTCACATTTCAGGCGATCACCGCCCATCGTTCCTGTGCTCTATGGCCCCGTTTCTCTTGGGCATCATACACCATGCGTCTGGCCCCTTCAACACAACCACTTGTCCGTTGCCTCTCCGTCTGCTATCTAGCCAAGCCCGAGCGTGCCACAATGCTGCAACCTGTTGGACCGAACATGGATGTCGCACTTTCCAACGAAGAAGAGAAGGAACAAGCCTAGGGCGTCACAAAAATTAATTTGGCGTGAGGCACTGGACTAGCATTAACGGAAGAGATTGGCGGCATGATTGATCAAATATTAAATGTATCAGAATCCCTGGGACGGCCATCTGGAGCTGCAAGCCTCATGTTCGAGACCAGATCCAAAACACTGGACTTCTCTCTTGGCCTGATGGCTCCTTCACAACTACCCCCGCAAGCAATAATGCAACGAGAAGTCAAACTCCCAGAAACCCACCGATTAACGCTGCCCTGAGATCACATCTTGTCTTTGGTACCCAATCGGTTTACCCTCTTTGACGAAGTCGGATCGTGACCTCGATTACGAGCACCATCCCTCTAACATAGAACTCCATATATACTCTTGTTTCACAGTCATTCATGATGCAGCTCTCACAGTGAACACCTATCAGTCCCACTATCCAACGGTCTGGAATGACCTTCGTCCGACAGTGATAAAGAGATAAGGATAACTGTTGCTGCGAGCGTTTGGCTGAGTCTATAGCTGGTAGGACGGACGCCGGGAACTAACTTTCATGCTGGGACTATTACTACCGATTCGAATCCTCTCCTCTCATAGCACCTTTCTCGACCCTATATCATCACACAACCAAACGCTCAGTGTATCCCTTCAATGGGAGCCTGCGGCGCTTCGGGAGATCTGCACCATGTTCCCCTTCTATAAGCACTCTGCCTTCCCTGACTTTAATCTTGCACTTGAGGTCAACATTTCCCAGGATCTGTCTATTTTTGATCTCCTCCAACTACGGTGGTGTGGGATGAGAAGAGGTCAATATTTCACTTCCCATCGGACAATTCCATACCTCTCCAAGACGTACGGGTACAAACGACAAGTCCATCATTAGCCGCTTTAATCCATTGCTGCCTATGAGCCACATGTCTCCACGTTTCACGGAGCACGACGCCCAGTGGCGGCAAAATCAACTGAAGTCGATTGGCCGACCCTCTCCACTGTTGCTCGCCGACTTTTACTGTTTTCGACGAGCATGGCGCACACCGTTCATCCATTCTTGGCTTTTTGTTCCCGCATTTATGGTCGACCTCGTGAATTGATTTTCCACCAATCAGGCTGACATGTACTTCTCAACCACGTCGTCCCCGACTGCCTCACATTCTTCCCTGGCTATATGATCCACAGGTACCAGCCCGCCAACGACCCAACCTAAGAAAAACGTCACCCATGCTCCATAATTACTGCCTACTATAATTAGCACGGCACTTGCCAAAAACCACCAGAGGATCTGCCTTTTCAATCTCAGAACTATTGTGGATCACACGTAAACCACTTACATAGAAAATTCCCGGAAAGCCGTGTCGAAGGGAAGAGCACCCAGGTACTGGTTCCGGTCTGTGTGGTGAACTGCTACCCTGATTCCGATGTCTTGTTTATTCAATGATTACTACCTTCCGAATGTCCGAATCTTCTAACGGTTGATTGCTCCTCGTGGAGAATGTAACGATGCTTCGGTTGCGTGGCTCGGCAATGAATAGCCCATTTGGATGCTGCCAACTCATGGTTGTTTAATTTGTCCACAATTTCCTCATTGTGAAGACCAGTTGGGAAGAACAAAAAGATAAAGGCATGTTATTGATTTCGAGGAGATCCTTTCGCTACATGGGGAGTATAGTCACCAATTCTGTTATTACAAGCACCGACGAAATGTACTGAGAGCTTATGAACGCATCAATATCGGGGCAGTATGTTTTTAGAGTTACCAGTGTAACGGGTCAAGGCAGCCAACAGAACCAAGACCCGAAACATTGGTACTTGGGGTTATGAAAATAGACAGGATGAGATGAATGAGGACATAGAGATTTCGGACATTAACTTCTTTAGTATAACGCGTGATACTATAATGCACTGATCCTTCTGGTGCGAGAAAGATGTGTGAGTAGTTCGACATGGAATCTTCAGCGTTGGTGTATCCAATGTGCCCAAAGGTCATAGTATGATGAGTTTGGGTTTGCGGTGTTCCTGCAGATCCAGGTGAGTCCTTGGGTTATTGAGGTCAGAAACAATGAACAAACCGGAGTGTGTGTAGTTTCGTGGTCCACGTGCACAAAAGCACGTTCGACATTCGGAAGTACTTCAATCTTATCTTGAAGCTGCTGGCTGATATCGTGAGCCTTCCACAATGGAGTGCTAGCATCCATAACGACGTCAATCTCCACGAAGTATTCCTGACGGGGATATTCAGCCACGATTTCCATGTGTGAACAGTGCTTCAGACATACTGGCCCACTGTGATAGGCACGAACGGTGTCGATCTTGACAATTTTCTCACTAAATGTCGCCGCCTTGTAGATTAGGAGTTGGAGGAAGTCGTGTGGGGCAGACTTTCCGGCTAGAAGCTCAAACTGACCGTAGACGGTCCTTCCCCAAGCGACGATGATACCGGAGGCAATCTGCCTGGGCGTAAGCAGAAGCCAAAACTCGAAGAACAAGTACCCATACGATGACACCACCCATCGGATCCAGGTCTGATCATCCCAGTCAGTACGAAAAATAGAAGAAAAAAGCAAAATACGAACACCAGCGGAGCTTGCTACCACCACATGACATCAGAATACCTTGGAGGGCGTCAATCATAGCCCAATAATGAAACCTGCAATTACCCACCGAAGGAATTGATCCACAAATCATTGCGATGGTCTTCCCAAAGTACCTGCACTTGACTAGATTGCCTGCGAATTGAGAAACAATATACAAACAATATGGACTTGACGACTTTACTAGTTATTAGAATGACGTCAGAAGACGCGGTAAAAAAGAATAAATACCTAAAGCAGCGGCAACGGCGACGATGGAGGGTAAGTGAAAGGGAGCGAGGATGTCGCCTTGCTTCGTAACAATGGTCCTCAGGGATTCAACAATCACAACGAGGTTGACGCAAGCCATTCTGTCGCGGGTTTGCATTTAATACCGGCTGAAAGGCTAAAAATACTTACAGGGAACCTAGGAGCGCGTAAGCAGTAGGCGCGATCCATGTGCATGGGACATACCATAAACAATATTGCCAATAGTCTCTAGGCGTGATCCCCCAACAGGCCACTTGTTAACATCGAGTTTTTGCGCTTTCTTGTGGAGCCAGAAGAGCACAAGGTTACTTCCGATGTCGAAGACGGAATCGATACCGGTGGCCAAAAGTGATAGGGAGATGGAAGAAATAGCGGCGTACACTGAAACGGTTCTGAGCTTAGGACACAAGACCAGGATCTAAACACATACTCTGAAGGACACATAACCCGAAGTTGGCAAACAAGCTACCGTACACGGCAATCTTGACCTAGATAATCTGGGTAAGGAAAAACGCGTGGTAGGTGGCGGTGTGGCATACTGGCAGACGGGCGGCTTCTTCCTCTGACAGAGCTTCTTCTGTGTGCTCTTCCATAGGTTTGAGAAGGGAGGTAATCAGCTGGAGAAGAGTAAGAAGCAGGCATCGGGGCAAGAAAGCTTAAACAGACATCATTCTGCCTGCGCTGGTACTTTGCAATGCGCTTGCTCTGCCTCCTGCTACGGAGCTGGGCGAGAGTGTCATCGTCGACGATGCCGTCTCGAAACTGATAAGGGTCGGAGGGCAGGATACTGCCGGAGGCGGATGCCCTTTCAATATCAGTTTCCAATTTAAAAGCTTGATCTGGTACCACTGCGTCGGGGACCTGACAGAGATGGTGGTTAATGGGTTTGTGGAGCCGAAATGGGGAGGGTAGGCAGACCTTTTCAGTCACAAAGGACTTTGAGGTTGACGCAGAGGTAGATTCATGACTGTTGACCATTGCGAGGGTGGTGAGGAGGGTGGATGGACGAGGAAAGGGAAGAAGGAGGGGGATGTGAGAAGAACCGAAACAGTGGGACTAAAGTGATCTGATCAACCCAATCTCTCAACTCAGCGTTACCGCTCACTTGGTTCCCGGTGCTCTGGGTTGACATTTATCCCGACTTTTTTCTCCCGGGCCCGTTCCTCACATTGCCCTCCTCATCCTCCCCGTTCCCCAGCAAGCCCCCTCCTCTCCCTCCTCCGCCCTGCTCTCCTTACTCGATAAGGTTCGACCCCCGCTTTAGACCCAGCTAGCCAATCCGATTCTTCCCACATAGTTCCCGCGCACGAGCCTCTTCTTATCGATCATCGATATCTTAGTGCGATCATGCACTCATGGCTGACAGCACAGCCATCGCCAGCCTTGCCCCGCTTTTCATCGCATTCGCGGTTCTAATGTATTTATTTTTTCCTGGCTTGTCGTTTCAGACGCTCACGTTGTGTAGCTCGGCCGCTCTATTCTGGTGCCTCATCTCGTCCTGCCTCGGAGTATCCCTCCGCCAAGCCCTGAGCAACAACGTTCAAACCGCCCGTTCAAATCCATACGCGCGAGTTCGCGGTCAACGCGTGGAAGATGAATTGTGGGAAATGGAGTATAGAGGACTGGCTCGCGGATAGACCTCCTTTGCTTGACTGTAGTCTTTCTCAAAATACCAGCACGTCATACGCGTCACTTCCGCTTCTCTTACATCCCCCCGTTTTGTTGCAGACCGACTCAGAGTCCCTAATGCATCGCACATAAATTGTTGCCCGACTACGTTTCTCTTAAACACCTCAGAGACTCTAATAACCCATTGCATCATGAAAATCTCTGCCAGTTCGTCCGTCTTGCTTGCCACCCTCGCCGTTTCGTCTTCCTCCTCCGCCCTCGTTCCTCCCGCTAGTGACGGCCACTCTGAGAGTACCGTCAACTCTTCTTCCTCCGCCACCGCCCTCGCATCATCCACGAGTTCCGAGAGCCTTGGTCCAAAGGCATCCAGTCTTTCAGAACGTGACATCATCGGAGATCCTATCGTGGAAAGAAGCAGTATGTGCAATGTATTCCTATGTATTCTTGTCGGCCGGTCCCTGACCTATCCCAGGTCTTTTGGATACCGTCGGATGCACTCTTGCACACACGGTGACGGGTATCTTGCCCTTACCCGTTTTGAACGACCTTTTATGCTCCAGCGGTGCGAAAGAAGGAGGTGAAAGTTCTGTCAGTGAAGACAAGGTCAAAGCCGAACTTGCTCAACTTTCCAGCGCTCTCAACCGAGCAACTTTCCCGACCCCAGCGCCTGCCTCCTCACCTTCGCCTGATGCTTCGACCAACTCCTCATCCACCGCGACGACCATGAACCCCGGAGGTACACCAATGAATGGCAGCCGTGTGGGCGAAGCAAATACACAAGGAAACTCCAGCTCTGTCTCCTCGTCCAATACATCCGATGCATCCATGTCGTCCTCGATGGCTTCAGCGTCTGCTTCGAGCATCTGGCGTGCCCAGCCCACCCCTGCCAATTCCCCTTCACTCCCGATTGATTCACCTCCTTCGCAGACTGATTCAGTCTCTCCTTCTGCGTCTGCTTCAAGTGGAACTGCATCTGGGGCTTCCACGACTGCTTGATTGCTCCTCTTGTCTCTTCCTACCTGTCCTGTTTTGTCGTCTGATACCAGTCAGCTTCATGTATTCCGATTTATATAAATATACGCATGAGTGATCTATCTGATCTGATCACAAATCAACTGATGTATTGTTACCAATTGCTGTTAGGCGCCCTGACCTCGACAACAAAAAACGCCAGACGTCACATTCATGTTTCCACTCTCCCAACTGGCGTTGCGCCCACTATTCCTAAATCGTTGAAGATGCCGCGGCCGAAGCCATTCACAAACCTTTCTTCAGCTGTCCATACCAACAATCTCAATGAACAAATTCTAACCCCGCGAACTCCTCGTTCCCGGTTTGAAAGGCAGGACACAGCTGAAGGACAATACGACGATGTAGACCTTCATCCTGCGGAGGGAGAAACCCAAACCATTCCTCTTCTCTCTTCAGAACCCAATAGAACATCCTATCGATCCCCTGTTGGCAGGTCCAAAGGCGTCTCGAAAGCCCAACGTCTGCGCTATGTTACCCGTTTTGTAGACATTCCGCTTATACTTGGGACACTATTTGCGTGTTTCTTGTTCGGCCTAATCGTCTTCTCGTATAAACACCCCGGAAAACTACAGGAATACGTCGGCACAAAGGCACCCAAGCCGTCACCCGCTGCGGATGAGACATCTATCGCACCTCCGCCCATACCACCGCCTGAGGTTCCCTTAAATCCATCGGAATACGTGGCGCAGTGCAGGGAACTCAATCACGGATTCATGGCCCATGGAAACTACTGGGATAAACCTCCGATGAACATGGGGTCTAATGATGAAACGGAGGACGACGATATCGTGGATGAGAAATGGAAACTACCAGAGGGTGAAAGGACGGCAGTGTGCTCGAAAACAATTACCTACGTACTGGACGGGGAGGTTGGACTGTTGGCAGATTTAGCCTTGATGGCACAAGCTGCTGCTTTGGCCCGTGAGGTACATTTCTGTCTAGTTCTCTGTAAAGGCCCCATACTAAACTATCGAATATAGCGCAACAGGACGTTTTTCATTGATGATACATATTGGAACCGCGGAAAGTATGTCATTGGGGTATCATAAAGACATCTGGGCCTCACCGATATACACCATAGATGGACTGATCACTTCCAGAGTCACCTTGAACCGGGTCCTGAACCGGGTTGTCGAGCACCCCATCCGAAAGGTCTTCGATTCATTTCTCCCTCGCGACCTTTCCGGACTGAATCTATCTGACGTATAGATATGGTTGCCTGCCCACGAACTACAAGGTGAGGTGTCATTTTCTTCAATCGTGTTTTGACTTTCTGTAACCTTTCGTATAGGCATTGGGTAATTGACACTCATAAAAACCGCAGCAGCCTCTTTCTGAACCATTGTAGGTGATCACTGCGCATACAGCAAGATATCACTTTGGGCACCCTTTCTCGGAATACTATGAAGACCCGTGGGTTCATGACCTCTCTTTACTCAGATGACTCTGCTAAAACAACTTTCAGTTATTCCCACAACCTAAACCGTCTTCGCCCAATCTTCGATGCTGCGCAGGAGTCCTTTGTTTCCACCATCCGACCTAACGCAGCACTAGGCGCTCTCATTCGCTCCGCTCGTCAAGAACTCAAAGAGCACATTCCACTTTCACCTTCAACCTCCCAAGCGACATACATCTCTGCACATCTGAGACGCGGTGACAGGAAGCATCGAACGTCCGACGCTTCTTACACTGCTGTATCAGAGTACCTGAGCTCCATTGAGAATACACAGGAAAGGCTCGGAAAATCTCTCAGTGATGCCCCTGTTTATTTTGCCTCCGACTCTCCTTCTGCGGAGTTCGAATTTGGAGAGGCATACCCTGGTCGTTACTTCTCCCTTCGACAAAGTAGAGATGTTGCCCTTAGACAATTGGCAAGCTCGCAGGAGTATGATCAGAAGAAATTCAACACGCTCAGCCTTGAGGAGAGGTCAAGACTGACAAAAGGAATGATTGTTGACTTTGCGCTGTTGAGTGGGATGTGGTCGTGGAAAGGCGACCCAATTCCCAGAGCAGGCGTTTGTACCATCAGGTATGCCGATTTGGTGCCTTATTTGTCCGCGAATAATTCTGACGCCGAGTGCTCCCTCAGTTCAAACATTTGCAAAATCATGGCTGTTGGGCTCGGGTGGGACAGAGCTTTCGGTAGAGTCAACGCAATGGGGGATCTCGACGAAACCCAGAACGGATGGGTTGAGCTCGAGGAGAAGGGTAGAGTTGTCCCCGTATGGACTGCGTTCGAGCTGTTTTGATAATATTTGGTTAACAACACCACTTTCATTTGCTCAGCTGAGCGGCTGCGAGTGTTATCCTGACACTGTTCTCCTCGTGGACCCATTTGCGAACCACACAGCGAGCCACGACCGAAAAGGCTATGTATAAATAAATACAAGCAAAGATATGATCAAGATCGATCTGACGCTCGGCCCGCTGTCGATCATCAGTAGCGAAACTCCCCAACTGGTAACGCTTCCCCAAGCCTTATCCCTGATCGAACCCGAGCGACGGCACGCAAAAGTCTATCAAGTGGATTGGGGCCCTAATAGATAGAGCAAACTGCTACACACAAGTACAGTAATACAAAGCAGATGTTGATGAAAAGCCTGGTATCGAGTTATGATAATCTCTTCAATATACAAATCGAAAATCAAGGCGCTGATTTCCAATGTCCTTGGTGTCGTTGATGTAATCTTTTTGCTCCTGCACCCGAGCAACCGGATTAGATGAAGAGTCAAAATTTTATGAAATCTCAAATTACCTGAACCGTCATAGAGCTCCAGATTTTCTCTCGTCGAGCATTTAGAGTCTTGTAGAAAAAGTGTGTGAAGATGTAAAGCACAATGTTCATGGACGCAATTGCAATGAGCACCCTATTGCCACGTTTATCTGAGAATGTCTTAAATTCAGCATAATTGATATTTTTTCATGAAAGCTACGGCTCACAGAGAGGCTTGTCATCTTTACGATAAATGTTCGCCTGCAACGATGCCACCATCAGTCGTCCTCAAATTGAAATGAGATGTCACTTGACGATCGACTCACGTAAACGATGGCCCCGGTTTGCACGAACATGTTATACACACTGGCTGAAACGGTTCTTGTTCTTACGCTGAACGAGTTTCTTGACGCCCAAGCCACTTGGATGGGGTGTATATACGGGAAACCAGTAATCAAAGTCACAACTGCGAAATAAGCCCATTGTGACGTATGGCTGCTGAACGTGTAGAGAGCTACCAGGAGAGGCAGGGCCCAGAGCTGAAGGATGATCGTGGCAGCGACTCGACTATTGACTTGCTCGCTTAGATATGCGGTGAAGAGAAGCATTATCATCCCGATTAATGTGGAAGGAATGCTGAGAAGATTCGTCTCGGTAGTGTCGAAACCAAGGTTACGGAGAGACAGGGTGAGATATTGTTGAGGTGGGCCAACGGGTACTAAAGAGAACAGTGATGCAGTGACTAGTATCGCAAGACGAGAAAATGACATACTCATGTGAACGAGACCTAGACTATAAAGTGGCCATAGCTTCCAATCTTTAAGAGCATCCCATATCATGCAGACAGTGAGACCTTCACGATTGTGCATGTCGGATTTTGATGGGTCATCACGCAAAACGCGGTTGACCATGATAATTTCCTCCCTGTGAGCGTATCAGTAACCTCTGACATTAAAATGACAATATGGTGAGGCGTAGACACACCGCTCGTTAAACCATCCCTTGGGACAGAACCAGGATTTGGTTTCGCAAGGGCCAGGTGGCATAAGAAACCAAGACGTTATGCCAATGACCAATGTTAGCAGGCCTTCGATCAGAAATAAATACCGCCATCCTGCATGGCCCCCAACGCCACCCATCCGAAGAATTCCTGTCGCCAAAAAAGCACTTATGATGTCTGCAAGGTAATTGGAAATCCAGAAAAAGGCGAGGCGAATTGGCACTTTTCATGGCTTGAAAATAACAGCCTTTGATGACAGAAGGCCACGCACGTTCTCTGCCTGTATAAAAATATGAAAGATAGAGTACGATGTCAGGAATGAATCCTCCCTGTAGAAAACCAAGCAAGAATCTAGAGGCCCGTCAGTTTCAGCAAATGAGTATCTGGATACAACCAGGCAAACCTGCAGGCAAGGAAGCTGGCACGCCCACGTAACCAAAATTGGGAGGCAGAGAGAATGCCCCAGGCAACCATCTAGATAAGTTTCAGGGATATTGTTGTAGAAACGAGAGGCATGGCTAACCTGGGTTGGTACCCAGACGTCGGGCCCTACGCGTTTTGAAACAAGCTGCGAAGGTAGCTCTGATAAGAGGATTAAAGTCAGAAACAAGGAGGCTGGTAAGATCTCTTGCCTGCACACAAGAAGGAAAGGCGAAACAATGTATTTCCGAGGTTGAAATCATTACTCGTAAGGTTGAGGTCGTCGAGAAAATTATCAGAGTTTGCCTGGGAGATATTTGACCGGTCTAGATCCAGCGAGAAGAACATGATGCAAGCCCATATCATGATCCTGAGATCGACTTTACGGACGATTGCCTATCACATACCAGCATTAGCGTAGAAATCGGTGGCGCACAGTGGCCTCTCTTCAAACGAGAGCTTTACCTTCTCCTCACGCCATGTCCACCGCGCAAGCGGATTAAAACGGTGGGCATTTTCGTAAATTTTTGGTGGCCTGTACGCTTCAAGTGTCTTTGGGTTGTCAAATACGGAGGGCTGTGTGGCGATCGCACCCAGATCTCTCTTCTCTCTCCTGAAGACCGAGAGAAGGCCCTGGGATCCCCATCCTTTCTCGACAGAACTGAGAGGTGCGGCTAAAGGAGGGATGTTGTGAACAAAAAGCACGTCGGAAGAACTCGAGTTCTTTTTCTCGTTGTCGGATGAGTCAAATGATTTCGGCTTTCGTGACGGTGGCGGGGTAATGATTCGTGAGGTCATGATTGGAGAATTTGGGAAGAGACCGGCGGCTCTTGAGAAAAGGTCTATTTATCTTGCTTGGGCTCGACATAGTATTCATGGGAAAGGGTGTAAGCATGTTGGAATATGGTGAGCGGAGACACGGGCATGGCGTACTGTGGAAGCACGATGGCGCGATTTGTGTCTAGTCATTTTGATGGACCTTGCAACAGAAGCCTGTCAGATGATCCAAGAGGAGAATGCATTGAGGGGAGCATAAATAACTTGTGCATGGGAACAAGGTAGGTAGTTCACAGATGGTAAGGAGGGCGCTGTCATGCGAGTCTTGACCTAGCTTCGGAAGCAGGCGCGCTTCTCAAACCCCTCAGATTTCACAGAGTACGGGGCACAAGTAATTTTCAGCGCGGCCGGATGATCAGAACGACCACATCAAGGGACAGTGTGTCATTTGAGCAACTAAATGAACAGCCTCTACATTATCCGACGTTACCATCATTACCTTCACCGGCGAGGCATACCCCTGCCGCGACCCCTCAAGGCCCTCTGTGCCGTTCCGGGTGGGGCTTTTGGACCGGGATTTTGCTAAAACATTGTCAGCAACAGCAAGGAGATAGGGTCGGAGAACTCACTGCCTCGCTCTGGGGGTTGCGCACCGTCTCGTCGACGCTGAGGATCAAGCACGCAGCCTCAGTCGCGCTACCGATTGCATTGATTTTGACGAGACTGGGCTCCCAAACAAAAGCCTCGTAGTTGTCTCGAATACCAGAGGCACCATCAACATCGACTCCATACCACTTCTCGCCATTTGCATGCTTCATTCGCAGTTTGTTGAGGATGTCCGTTGAATCGAGCCCAGCATTGTCACAAATCTGGCGAGGTATGATCTCAAGCGCCTTGGCAAATGCAGCCATTACAAGCTGAAGCTTTCCGGGGATCGAGTACGCATGTTCTCGAATGAAAGCAGAAAGCTCCATCTAGTACAGGGTCATTAGCCAGGGTTTGAGAAAGCTCTGACTTTACAAACCTCAATAGCGCCTCCACCGGCAACGATTTCTCCAGTCCTAACTGCACGCTTGACGACCATAAGTGCATCATGCAAGCTGCGCTCCACCTCTTCCATGAACTGCTCAGCTCCGCCGCGAAGAATGAGTGTACACGTCTTTGCCTTGGGGCAGCCCTCGAAAATATTGTATCGTTCTCCGCCGATTTGCCGTTCTTCAAATAACCCGGACGTCCCAAGATGTTCGCGCTTGATGTCAGAACACGTAGATTGGATTGAACCGCCGACCGCCTGGACAACCCTTCGCAGGTCAGCTGCAGCGACGCGGCCGGCACAAAAGATGTCCCGATCTGCAAACCATTGAGTAGCAAGGTCGCCGATGGGAAGTTTACTGAGCACGACCTTGGCACCTGTCTTCTCGATTGCTTGAAGTTTTCGATAAATGATTTCCCACTCAGCATCAACGATTGCCTGGTAATCAGCGACTGCATCGACGCGGACTTCTGCGTTATCCTTCTCCGCCTTCAGTTCCAATTCAACGTTGAGGCATAGGATGAGGGGATCATTGAAGAGCTTGGGTTGTTGCTCCGCGCCTGCGTAGGTGAATGTTTTCTTGAAAGCTACTCCTCTGACCAAGAGAGAGTCTTGCAAGCCACCACCGGCAATTTTTTTCACTCCAATCAGGGAGTCATCGAGGTCGTTTTGGTCAAGGCATTCAATTGCATCGACAACTATTCTTGAGAAGAAGGGCTTTTCCGAGTGGATGAGTTTCGAAGACATGGACGTGGAAGCACATTTGAGCAAGAGAGAACGGAAGCGTCTAGAGATTCAACGTCAGAAAATGAGGCCATCGTTTGTGCGGGACATACTCAGGGTCTGATCTATCGACGGAGACTTGTAGCTCTTTGATGCGCTTCAAGGTCTGATTCTGATGTAAATGATCGTCTAATGATGAAGGAAAACTATCCACGTACCAATTGCGATGCTTTTTGGAAACCTTTGATGATAACGTGTGGGCTGACTCCCTCTTCGATGTACCCACGGACCTCTTTCAATAGTTGCGCAGCAAGCAGAACGACACTGGTGGTCCCATCTCCAACCTCGGCATCCTGAGCCCTGGCGATATCCACTAACGTTCTAGCTGCAGGATGCACGATGTCTAGAAGTTTTAGGATTGTAGCACCATCGTTGGTTATTTGGGCTTCTCCACGCTCATTAACAATGAGCTTGTCCATTCCCCTGGGTCCAAGTGTACTAGAGAGTGTCTCTGATATTGCAAGACATGCAGAGATATTCGATAAAAGCTGAGGGTTCCCTTGAGACGTGTCTGTGCCCTCTCGTAAGAGGACAACAGTTGGTTGCTTGGTGATCATTAATCCATGTAGCGTTTGGACATCAAGATAGACGTACCATTGGAAATCCACGTTGCATTGTGAGCAGTGGTTCAGACCAGCGATAGATACAAATCCAGAAGGGAAGAGATTGGAATTATCCTAAATGTTTGGCTCTATTTACTTGACGCGCTTGACGCGTCCCAATAATACATAACGTCTGTAGTCCCTTTTTTCGCGTCTCCTACATTTCCCAATATGTCAGACGCTAAGGCGACTGACGGCTCTCCTACTCAGCTCTTTTTTGTTGGATCGGACGATGAAGATGAACAAATGGTGCCCGTCCTCGTCGAGGAGGGAAGTTCGCATGAGTCAGAACCCATCCCGCCGTCAGACGACCCCCAAACACCAGCGAGATCCCCATTGTCTTCTGCCCTTTTTTTGACGGCGAGCCACGAAGACGAAGCCGAAGAAAAGCTTCTAGCTTCCCCACCGAAACCACCGCAGAAGACAATTGTCACGGTCGAGGACGATGACATTGCAGTGGAGGTAGCACCCGCTACCATTCCTATTCTACCAGAATATACTCAGGGAGCCAGTACAAGTGATCATTTTGGGGAGCCTCCAACAAAAAAACGGAGGCTTTCCCCAGTCCCGCAGGCTCAGTCTTCTCGGTTTACCCCAACTTACCTCGGAGACATACTTGTCGAGAACGCCTGGAGTACTGCCTCTGGAAAAGGCTATGCTAAGTCAGGCGACTCAATCTTAGTACATAGAGACCAGTCGAGTACATCTGGCATTCAAACTAAAAAGACTGGAAAGAAAAGTGGCGGAAAGAAACAAGGGTCGATCACCAGTATGTTGAAACCACAAACGACGAAGCCCACGAAGAAGAAGGTTGATTCAGTAGTGCGCCTCAAGAATCTCAGGGGCTTCGGTATGGATTTCCGGTGTCTATTCAGCTTTAACGAATTCTGTTAATGTTAATGTCCAAAACAGAATTTGCACGTCTGCCGACCGAAGTGGCCAGCTGGATATCGAGGCTTTTGGACTTTGGTAAGTTCAAATCTAACCCTGGTCTATTCTCTGCTAATCTATGCGTAGACTTGGTTGAAATTCGAGGCACAATGACGGATTGCCCCGAGAAGCTTTCCGTCGGCATCGGTTTGATGGTCACACTGCATGTATACATTCTCCCCGAAGCTTTTACTCCTCTACGGGCTTCAAATCAAGAGGAAGATAGTAATTTCTCCTTCAACGAAGGCTTCGAAACTCAGGAAGAAAGGCTCGTGAACTTGGGTTTTTGGTGATTGACTGTGTTTTGATTTTTCTGGCCCTAGTTATCTGCGCGAGCGGAAAGCGTCCATACTGAAGTTATTTGACGCCATTGGATTGCGACCGCGAGCAGGTGCGGGAACAAAGCCGAAGAAATTCAACCAAAAATATGAAGATGCAATCGAGAATCTTGCCAAACGTAAGGGTGGAAAGACAAAGAAGGAATTGGTGGGCGACGGAGAAGAAATTGAGGTGGACGCAACTGAGGAACTTTCTGGAAATGATTTGAATCTCATCTATCAGAAGTGAGCAGGCATCCATTTCATTTCATGTTGAGATAGGCATTCCTTATCGTATCCAGGGCTCAGCAAAAGGATAACACAATGTCTATGATGGAACCAGCTGAAAGCTTCAATCTGAAACTCCGAGGTTACCAAAAACAGGCACTTAGGTGAGTCCCTTACCCCTCACATGGGACGTGGTTAACCCAATGGCAGCTGGATGCAGTCTATTGAACATGACGAAGATGGCTCTCATAGGACCGCCTCAATGCATCCGCTATGGAGCCAGTTAGGTGCTTTGTTGGGAAAATATTCGCTCTTATACTGACGGTCTTTTGTCCTTACTTGAAGATATATCTTCCCCCCAGAGCCAAACTTTGACTCAGGAAATATTGATCTAACTGCTGACGAGAAAGAATTTTATTTCAACCCATATTCAGGAGAGTTGAGTCTGGATGTCCCGAAGGTAGAACGAAGATGCCGTGGAGGGATCTTAGCGTGAGTTGATCACTTCAAATGAAAATATTGAAATCTTAAAGTCGTGCAGTGATGGTACGATGCTTGTGGCTTCCTTTCTCCGCTCAACTACTCATAGTTAATGGACGCTCGCCTTTCATGTAGAGAGTAGGTTTTTGGTTGCTTCAAGCCGGATCACTGCTTAACGGGCGTGTCATAGTGGGGATGGGAAAGACTATAATGGTTTCAGCACTGATTCAAACCAGTCGCCTTGGACGGGAGGAGATGCAAGAGGAACTTCAACGACCGCAAACAAAATCACGTCAGCTACGGATTGATAAAGCCTTCAGGTCCAGCAAAGGACAGTCCAAGAATCGGCCACCTTCCGCAACCCTTATTGTGGCCCCAACCTCACTTTTAGGTCAATGGGCAGAAGAGATAGGAAGATCCAGCAAACCCGGCACACTTCAGGTTGTGATCTGGCACGGCCAAAACCGTCTAGACTTGGAAGCGCTGGTTGAAGACGGGGATGAAGTAGATAGCAGGCCCAAGGTCGTTGTTACGTCTTACGGTACACTAGCCTCGGAGCATGCCAAGTCTTACAGGTCCTCTGTTTTTGAAAGTGGGTACTTATACACTCTCAAGATTCCCACGCTCTTGTTAATCAAGGCAACAGTTTATTGGTTGCGTATTGTTCTGGATGAGGCGCATGCATGTAAATCTCGCACCAGTAAAACCGCCAAAGCCATCTACGACTTGCGTGCCCGGTGGCGATGGGCTGTTACTGGGACTCCAATTGTCAATAAGCTCGAAGACCTTTTCTCACTGCTGTGAGTTTTCACTTTCGCATCATTGTATCGCATCATTGACTCCATTCCAGTAAGTTCTTAAACCATAAACCATGGTCAGAATACGCCTACTTCCGTTCGTACGTTTGGACGCCTACTTCAACCTGTTTGTGAGCTCTAATCCTTGATGTACCCCAGTTTCATAACCCTACCCTTCTTGGCTCGCGATCCGAAGGCGATAGAGATCGTTCAAGTCATCCTCGAAAGCGTCCTTTTGCGGAGGGAGAAAAATATGCTGGATGTTGATGGTAAAAGAATTGTGGAGCTGCCGCCCAAAAAGGTCCGCTCGTCATTTCCTGTCTTATTGCCTGATTTCATCCATCCCCTAGATCATGATTGAATCACTGGAGTTCTCGTCATTGGAGAGAAAAATCTATGACTCAATATGGCAGAAGGTCAAAAAGAATTTTGACCAACTTGAAGCCAAGGGGCTAGTTAGCAAAAATTATACACACATTCTAGCCATGCTCATGAGGTCATTTTGCAGTCTTGTGTTGTCTGTCAACCCCCATCTGATCCTCCCTATAGATTACGTCGCGCGGTTCTACACCCCAACCTAGTACTTGAAAACGAGGATTTGGGAAAACCCGGTTTTTCGAAAAGCCGAACTCTCGATGTCGACGATCTTGTCAAACAGTTTAATTCAGACTCAGGTGACAATAATAGCCCTAATGCTGCTTTTGCAGAGGGAGTGCTGGCGAATCTGGCAGATGAAGAAACAACGGAGTGTCCTATATGCTTTGACGTGATGCAGATACCAACTATCATCCCGGAATGTGCTCATCAATGGTAAGAGTTTGGTACATACAATACGATTGGAAAACAATGGGGTTACTGATCGGGATTGATGCAGCTGCAAAGATTGCATCCTCACTCATATTGCCACTTGCGAAGAAAAAGGCCAACAACCTAACTGTTTTGCCTGTGGTCGGGGTCCCATCAAGGCTAATGAGCTTCTGGAAGTTGTTCGAAGGGGGCCGACCAATTCTCAACCCTCGGCCGGGGTCGTGCTTAGAACCAACAGCTTCCAGTCCTCGACTAAACTCGAAGCTCTTTTACGCCATTTGCGTAAGCGTCAAGGCGGATTTTCTAATGGTTCGTAGCCCGGATTGACAATGTTCATAGGGAGGTTGAAAGAAGAAGATCCTGCCTTCCGAGCAGTCGTCTTCTCTCAGTTCACAAGCTTCATGGATCTGATACAGACAGTCCTCCAAAGAGAAAAGTACGATTACTATCGATTTGATGGGACTATGGACGTGAAGAAGAGAAGCTCTACCATCTCGGCTTTCAAGGCGCCCTCGCAACAGCCAAAGATCCTAGTCATTAGTTTGAAAGCGGGCGGGGTTGGACTCAACGTAAACTCGAAAAATAGTCTGTGTGTATACTTGCTCAAGGCCTTTAATAGCTGACGACCGCAAACCACGTTTTCATGGTGAGCTATCTTCCACGTGTTTGCGAGTTTGTTCTAAGTACGAATCGGTAGATGGATTGTTGGTGGAATGCTGCTACCGAAAATCAAGGTTCGGCGTTTGTTAAAATGCATGATATGGTTCAATTTTTTTTAACTCTTGACACAGCAATCGACCGTGTCCACAGAATTGGTCAAGAAAAGACCGTTCATGTAACTCATTTCATTGTAAGCAAGTCAATGACTTCTTGAACTTCTACTCTTAAGGGAACTTTAGGTCACGAACACGATTGAAGGAAGGATTCTACAGATACAGAAGAGGAAGACGGCCATCGTTCACGAGGCGTTCCGAGGCGGCGGAATGAATGGTCGGGCAGATCCGCAGAGCATCGAAAATTTGAAGATCATGTTTGGTGAAGACGATTAGAGCTAAGGCACATTTACATCACATCTATCTCCTCATTTATGATGTTTGTTGGATATACCTCTAACTTATTATATCTCGGACTTCTTGGATCGATACTGATTCGTCTTTCGCACCCGACTGCCAGGGTTGGGATACCTCTGAATTACGCTCATTTCTAAGTAGTACGGAGCATGCAATAATTAATTACTCACGTGACCTCCAGGCGCGTCCCTTAACAATTGTGCCAGTTCTGAATTCACCCTCAGCTGACAGTAGGTGGCGACGCTCATGCGCACATGGTGCGCGATAACTAGGTCTTGTATCGGTGAACGCTCCAAGAAGGCTTCGTTGCCACGTGTTGGCTCTTTACGCTGGCTTCTCTCTCATTTTGGTGCTCTTAGTGTTCTTGATTTGCACAAATCGGGTTTCAAGGCACCTCTACTCCAAACGCTTCCTATGCCAAAGCAGTATTTTTACGCTGTTCGAAAAGGCAGAATACCGGGGATCTATTTCAACTGGTAGGTTATTGTATGGTTTGTTCCGTGTCACGGCTTCACTGGGTGTTTCGTAGGGATGACTGTGAAGCACAAACCAAAGGGTTCTCGGGACCTGAATACAAGAAATTTCCCACTGCTGAGGAGGCCAAGGCATACATGAAGGGTCATACCACGGATTCATTGACGATGACAAAACCTATTAATCACGAAGGCTCGAGAGGTCAAAAGAGAGACTTCACATTTGTTTCTGACGAGAATGAATGGACAGTCGTTTATTCTGATGGAGCGTGCAAAGGGAATGGTCAAGCCGGTTCCATAGCTGGTGTTGGTGTTTTCTGGGGACCAAACGATCCACGGTTAGAGTTCCCCCATTCAACTACACGAACCTGGAACTCATTAAAAGTAGGAACATCGCAGAGCGTTGTCCTGGCGATCAGACGAACAATCGCGCCGAGCTGATTGTGCGTATAATTGGATCCGTCCTATACTTGTCTGACCATTGATACACAGGCCATTACCCGTGTCCTCGAAACAGTACCTATGAATAAGCAGAAGTTACTGATAAAGACGGATTCTCAATATTCAATTAATTGTAAGGGTTTCTTGTCTCATGGTCCTGTCATACTGATGCACAGTGGTACAGGTTTTGACCAATGGCTACCCAAATGGCAACAAAATAACTTTAAAACTATGCACGGTACCCCCGTCAAGAATGTTGCCATCATCAGATATTTATCTACCTTGCTCGAAGAACGAGGAAAACGGGGTCAACAAGTTCGTTTGCAATATGTCAAAGGTCACAGCGGTGATCCTGGAAATGACGGCGCAGACGCGCAAGCAAATCTCGGGGCTGCACTTCCACCTCGCCCAGACCTCGATTGGGAGGATTTGAGAGCCCGCGCAAGTCAAACCATTGAAGCACTCATTCCGACAGCATCACCTGAGGGCTCAGCAGTACGACAAACAGTGATCGATGTCGAAGCTCGACCCGAGCCTGAGCTGAATGAGCGCCCTCCTAAAATCTCTAGGAGTTTTGAATCCGAGTCGTCCCTCAATCCCACGACCGCCGTACCCAAGACCACGAAAACACTCGCGAAACCTAGTGCACCGGAGTCTACGGCAGTCATTCCGACACGGCCTACCCGTTCTCCTTTGCGCCCTAGTACAACGGCAAGATTAGATTCTGTCAAACCAACTGACTATCAGAAATCCTTGGGACAAGCGGTTTCGAATTTCACATCTCCATCATCAGTACCTCCCACCCAGCTCCAACCTCAAAACTCTCGAGCAACGACACCTATTGCAACTCCTCCAGGAAAAAGCGCTCTGGCTCAAACTGCCGTACCTCGTGCTCCTGGAGATAGGTCTAGCCATTTTTTGAAACCTAACGGGACGTCAAAGCCAACCTCATTTCCTCCTAAGTCACCCCTACTGGTTTCCAGAGTCGCGCCTCCACTTGTTCCTGTGTCAGTTTCCAACATAGATTTTGATGTAAGCCCTATTTCTTCCGTCAGGTGTTTGCGCTAAAACTTCACGTGTCAGTCGTACAAGGATTGTTTGTTGGAAGGAGAAGAATGGGCGAAAGAGATTGCGGAGCTATAATTTATTCTGAGACTGCGTCATATACCTGGATTTTCATGCATATATGTACCTAAACATATCATTATTACATCCGATTGCAGAGCCCCGACGTCGCTTTGATGCAAATACGGACAAATCTTCAGGTCTCTAGCGCTAAGCCCAAGGTTGAGACTCGAGAACATTTGTATCGGACGCACAACGCTCTACATATACCCTTTCTGTATAACTCGTAATACCCTATTCTTCCTTGCTTCACATTACACGTTGGCTTTCTTCCTTTTCTCCAAAACGCTCCACTGTACATGGAGACTGAACTCCTTCGCGTTTGGCAGCTGGTCTCAGAGCTCAGTGAGCAACTTGCGCGTAACCAAGAACTCGCAACTTCACTGAAGAACCAGGCTGTAGTTTTGAAGGTGCTCCATTCTACGTCCTACTCTCTCCCACTCTTTAGGCTCATCCCCCTCGAGGGCCGTGCGGACCAATCATGCTCCGGCTTTTCACTACGCAGGTTTAATGTCGATATATCCCAAGGTAATTCATCCCTTCACTGAATCTTGTTGACGCTTAACCCCGTTATTGAAGAGGAATTCGACTCTGAATTGGAGCGACTGAACGCACAGATCATCATCGAGAACCAGACTCTACTTCAGGAAAACAAGCAGCTTAGCACACTGTTGAAGGAATATGAATCAACTATGGAAACGATTATGGCCAAATTTCGAAACCATGCTGTACGTCTCTTCCTTCGAGGTCGCTCTGTGTTGCCGTTCACCATCTCATACTTGCAGGCTGCGGCACAACAGCATGAACTTACACTTGCTCGACATTATGAAACCCTCATGCATACACGAGAGTCACAAGGCATAGCTGCAGACGCAACAGTGAATACCGTCATGTTGCAATCTCTACATAGACTTTCGCGTCACTTGCAGCCGCTTCTACGGCTGATGTCGGGCGAAGAGGTTGAGACAGAACCATCATCACCGCCACTGGATACCTCTCTTGATCCCTCTTCACTTCCTCAGGAGATTGAAGAGCTTCAGCGTCTTATGCAGGTGTTGGAAGAGCAGGCGAATATCGAATTCGAGGATAAGGGGCGACAGGACTGGGCATCTCAAAGGGAGTGGGAAATACGGCGATTAAAAGAAGAGAACACCATCCTCCGAAAGACATTGGAAATCGATAGAGAAAACATACAAGCACGGGGACTCGCGGTCGACGCAGGGCAAATTGACATTCACCGGACAATGGTTATTGCGAGCCACCGCTCCCAGCCCGACAATTCCTACTGGGCGGGAGTACCATTAGAACCTACGACGCATCTCCAACGAGCACCGGAAACACAGTTTTTGGCCCGGTTGGCGATACAGCAACAAAATCAACCACAAGCTCAGTCTATTCAGCAACAGCAACAGCAAAAGCGCACGGGGGGCGTCTGGGGTGGAACCATGCCAGATCGAAGAGAACGCAACAATGCTGCTGGTCGGCCTTTAACAGCATTTGGAGGGCAGACACCAGGCTCGTTGACGCTATGGTCGTCACAACCGGCTTCACCGGCGCCACCTGTCGTGGAACGATCATGGCAAGCACCAGGATCTAGTTTAGACCTAACACCGGGATTCTCTTAAATCTACTGAGTTTCTGTATCATACTTGTACCATAGGGTTATTGACCTAGTGGAGTTGGCCAGGGTGGCAGATAAATATCACACGCCGGATCACCAGCCGTTTCCAACTCAAACTTAGCAGTCATTGTTCATCCATCTCTCATGTCTTTGGCCACGCTCCCTGGAGAGCTGTATACGGCAATAGTGAAACAACTCGAACCCTCGTCATGGTCACAGGCAGTATTGGCTCTGTCTCGAGTTCTACCCTCTGCGCCCATTCCTATTGAACTGCTTTTTTATTCCGTTCGCATCAGGCACCCTGAACAAGCCGTTTCTCTTTACTTGCGTCTTCGCAAGGCAGTGGATGTGCCTTGCAACCCGAATTCTGTTTCTGATCTATGTACTTCTTGGGTGAAGGAGTTTTCGGTGGAAACATGGACAGTAGATGCGGACGTTGTTATCAACATCATACGACTGCTTCCCAACCTTTATTCTCTCTGTATTAGGATTGGACCGAGTAATTTTTCACCAGAACACCTGGAACAGCTCTTTGAGGAGCCAACAGGGACACTAAAGCGGTTATCCCTCCGGTTTAAGCCCTAGTATGTCCTTGCCGTGTCATTCTCTCCGTTGTTCAACCTCTCACACCTGAGCGGACAGCGTCAAAGAAGCATCGTACTACCAATTCCATAAGGCATGGTTCTTCTGGAGACTTCGCTCCTCCGCTGACCATTCAAAAGGGCGTTTATTTCGACTCTACACTTCTAGCTCTTGCAAAATGGCCCCCCCAAAAGATCCCATCAATTTCCATTGTCCAGGACCCACAGGACGCCACCTTTAAAAACTCCTCGAAGCGGACTTTTGCGCAACCAATCGTGTTTTTTCTTTTGGGTCCCCATCTCTCCATCTTGATCCACTCTCCCTCCATCTCACATTTCATGACTTCGCTCCGCCTGCGCATCCCATCACGACCAGTAGCCAGGTCATTATGTATACCACCTCTAGGTCGTACAGAGGTGTATCACTTACCAGATGCATCTCCTATTGTGCCGAAGCTCGAATTTTTAGACCTATCGACATGTGGCGTGATAGAGGGAGAGCTTGATATGATTCTCGCTCGCTTTCGGAACCTAAAGCATTTAGTGATTGATGAATGTCCTATTCTGAAAGCCGACCTTCGCCAAGGTGAATGGATGGCACTTGGGAAACGATGTGCACTGGTTGGAGTCAAGCGTGCTCGAGACAGAGAAAGAGAGCTGAAGGCATGGTTAGAAGAGAGATGGGTAGGGGATCAACAGGCACTCGGGAGCGATGGGGGGCCTGCTCATCTGGTGGTAAATCCTGCCAGGGCAGAACCTCGTCGACAGAGGCCTGGTAGGCGGGGTTTGGCATCCGCGACGATCTCAATTCGTGATCACCCAACCGGCGAGGCAAATGAAGCTAAAACTTCACTCATTCCTCGTGATCCTACTATGCCTAGACCGCCCATCTCGAAATTTCGTATTCTCCCTTTCGTTCCCGTGCTCGAGACACTCGCCACAACTACCGTAATTGCAGTTGCACCTTCCCGACACCCGGCGATCCGTGCAGAATTCGAAACGGGGTGGGCAGAAGGAATTGCTCAGCTCGAGGTCACTCGAGCAAGGATGAGGACAAGCTCAAGGAACGGTATTCGACTGCTGAAATTTGCCCCAGATGCAGAAAACCGAAACGGGCGCAGGACTGGGATGGAAGGACTTGAGGACGTGCAAGTCGACGATGATACCGCATTCATAATACACGATGATAAGGCACCCTTGTTGTGTCTAGCTGGGCCAAGTAGAAATGAACATCACGTAGAGGGCTGTGGTCATTCGATAGGTTGGGATATATGGCATGAGACTACCGAAGACGTTAATTAGAATCATGTACTATCACATATATAATTTGGGCTACTCTGATTGGTAGCCAGTTTACCCACGCCAGAATCTAATGCACCACCACCACCATTGCTGCGCACTACAGTATTTTACTTTCTTATATCGACCACCGTAAGTGATGGATCCGCTCCCAAAGCCTGGAAGCAATCGGTTTCTCACTGCGAAAATCATCGCCCTCGCTCGATGGAAGTCAATTACGGACACGATTACATTGCGACGACGACACAACACCGATGCCACCTTTCCTCCTCCCTCATGGGAAATTGACAAGCTCGTTATTGACAGCAATAATGGCTGGGATCAAACAGAATTTGAGCCGCCTTCCAGAACACTTTCTGGAGAGGAAACAGTGGCGAAAGTAGTTGAAACTGTTGTGTCAACAGAAGTTCCGATGGACCTTGAACCTGCAGGTCCCGAACCTTTGACTTTTGCTCAGAGGATCAGGGACTTGATTGAATCTCTCCCACTGCCCGGAGTTTTAACATCTCCCCGCCAGCCTACACTGGCTGATGCTCATGAACCCGAGGCTTTGAGGGCTGGGGATGGCTCTATTGGTCCACCGGTACCCCCAGGAGTTGATCAGGAACTGGTACTCATGCTTTCTTCAGAGGAAGTGATGAATGGCGACGAGGGAGGAGAGGGAAAGCGGGAAGCAGAGCGGCAGAGTATTTGGAGTATATTGTCCAGCATGGAGCTGAAAGGAAAGGGAAAAGAGAAGGAAGTCGACCCAGAACAGCCCTTGTCGCCATCTTCAGCGCGAACACACGGCGGGCTGATGATGTATATGCCTCTCGAACCCGTGAATGACTCAAAGCTTGAACTTGCGGAAGTGTGTTCCTTGAACGATGCCTCCATCTCGCCGGGATTACCAGTTCTGGAGCAACCTGGACAAGATGTCGAATGGGTGCCCTCCACGACGCAGATATCGGTCTACACCACTTGGTGGGGCTACAGACTTTATCTTCCTCCATCAGCGGTGGCCACTCTTGACTCTGTATTCTTGAAGGCGACAGCTCAAGCAGCCGTGGTCACAGGTGCTCTCAAATGGCTCCTGAATAAAGTGCCAGATGTACTTGTCCCTGCGCAGTTCAAACCAGTCCTTGTCATGATGAGAAGATTGGGTCCAGTAGTTGGGTATATCGGCGTCTTTGTTACTTGGAGCTGGGGCAGAATTAAGAGACATGATAGAGGTTCGAGGCCAAAGATCTCACAGTATCTTAATGTCTAACAAACCTTTCGTAGGAAACGGTGTTGTCTTGACTGCCACATGGCTCCTTCCAGTAGCTCTTATTCCGATGTCATGGGATGCTGGAAATATTGCAGGCCCCATACTGTTACCCAAACCCGAAGATCGCGTACCTCCACCCAGCCAGGAGAATGATAAAGAGTCGCAGTCTAAAGAGAAAAAGAAAATATTTCGGAGTCTGTGGTGATACATGATCAAACTTTCTGTTTTGGTTGGCTCACAGCCTTGTACTCATCGCACCCCGCTTATTCCTTACAAGAATGTCTGGGACTTTCATTTATCGCGGCTCCGGGATGCGCCAAGGGCCAACTCATGTCAGAATGACTCCTCGGGTTCTTCGCGATCACAACCACCAGAATGATCTATATAAAGCCGCACGAACTTTGCAAATCAACACTCAAATCAACACATCATGACTCCCACTCACAATTCTGCTTTCGATCTTACTACTGAAGCTGGTATTAAGTCCTATCTTACTGGAACACCGTTTTCCTGTTCAAAAGCCGAGGCTTTGTCCGGTGGCCACGGTAATTTTGTCTTCCGGCTACACTTAAGTCAACCTTACGACGGCAAGAAAACACTTGTGCTTAAGCACAGCGAACCATATGTCAAGAGTATGAAAAGCATCCCATTCGACATTAAACGACAGGTATGAGATAGCGATTTCGTCGAAAATGGGATCGCGCTCACTCTGATGGCTAGGCGTTCGAGGTAGAAGCGCTCAAGAGAATACGCGAATGGTCTCCTCCAACATCGTTTGTAACAGTCCCTAGCATATAC
>KQ962072.1:807735-834679 GCA_001563735.1 Leucoagaricus sp. SymC.cos
CATAACAAGATGCCGCCAACGCTCCCTCCCCCCCCAGTAGAACAATGGCCGATACCAAGGTTTGTTCTACAAGTAGGCGACCTCAGTCATGAAGGCGCCAAGCTGTTTTTCGCGAGTGTACAACCTCATGATGCTCTTCATGAAGCTGTGCTCTCCACGTTCACAATTCTTTATACTCCGAAGACTGTTCCTCGAAAGTGAGCGCCTGGAAGCATATTCTAAAAGACTCAATCCGACTAATGCATACTAGAATGCAAGAAATCAAGCTAATCCTGAGGCCAATGTCAGGTGTAGCACACACCTGTGGTTCAGATACCCACAGAGAGATACATTTCGCCCTCGAGTGGATAAAGACCAATGCTCATCGGGCAAAAGACGAGATCATGGGCGTCCTCACTCACGAAGTCGTCCACTGCTTCCAGCATGATGCTAAAGGAACATGTCCCGGTGGACTGATAGAAGGCATTGCGGGTAAGGACCGATCGAGTACCCAACCGATCGTTTATGAATGATTTCCATGTATAGACTTTGTCCGTCTCCATTCCTCTCTCTCTCCACCCCATTGGCACCGTGCCGCCCCCACAGACAACCAAAAATGGGATGCGGGGTACGAAAAAACTGCCTATTTCCTCGACTGGATCAATACACGCTATGGGCCTAAAACCATTCATGCTCTCAACCTTGCCTTCCAGGACCGCAAATATCATCGGCGCATTTTTCGAGACTTGACCGGAAGACCTTTGAGAAAACTCTGGGCGTTGTATCGCGAATCTTTCTCGACGGGGGGATCACCAAGGCAGATATTTACTCCGGACCCACCTGCAAAGTCGGAGTCGGAAGATGAAGGGTATGATCGGATTGATCCTGATGCCACTACTGAGCAAGAGCCGAGCCAACAAACCTCCTTTGATGAGCAACGGTAAACAGGTGTGGCGAAGGAGATCTGAGGAAATTCGAGGAATCAAAGGATTTAATAAGAGAGAATAATCTATATTAATACATGCGGTATTAGACTTTGCTCTGCGTAACCCTAATATCATCCAATGGAAAATGGAAAAGTGTTATATCGAGCAGTCCCAAACACAAACAAGAGACTGAGGATCGAATGGGATATAGACACACAAAAGATGGCGAGGAGATATTTAAAAACAACTATCCCCACTCTTCTTGCAGGTCTCTGGCCAAGAAGTCGTCTTCGAAATCATCGGCACCTTCATCCTCGCCTTCACCTTCTGGGGAGTCTCCGTTGACAGTGCCACCAAACAAGGTCGAACGCTTAGATTCTGCCTCATGTTCCCCGACTTCAGTAGACTCGAGTTCTTCAGCCGTGATGCCCTGCTTCAGTCTTGAGTACCGATCCGCAGCCAATTTTTTCCGCTTGGCCAATGGTGACCGTAACGAGTCATCGCCGTTCTGACTCTGGATCTCTGAAGGCGTGACACTTCTGAGCCGTTTTCTCCTCATTCTGGGTGTGTTGGTCGCACTGTGTGAAGAATACCCAAGGCTGTCAGAATGGTGCTCTTCTCTTAAAACCTCCGAAGGGAAAGAACAAAGGGAAACGTACCTTGTTCCGCCTAAGCTGCCTTCATCTGTGAATTCATCTTCACTTCTCATACCCGTACTACGTTCACTACGTTCGTCTATGCTTTCGTCGTCGCTCTCCATCATGGCGGCCTCAACCTCGTCATTGATATCATTCCAATCGATCTCTTCGAGGTGTAGCGCACCTACTGCCCCACCACGGCTTCCTGCTTCTGATTCTTCCTGTGCAACCCTCGCTTTGAGTTCTACTGGATCAAGATCCCAATCATCCGCGTCGGGTTCTGGGTCCGATGAAATTTGGTGATCCGAGATGAGAGGGCTGGCAGAGACAGTAGTGGCAGAGGAGTCGTAAAAGAGATATGGTTCTTCGTCTTGTCGCCCCCAGAGGGCGACCGAGTCGTTGAGCCACTCAGGGCGCACAATCTTGATCCCACCTCGCTTTCGCGCAGTTTCAACTTTCTTGGTTCCACGCTGGAGAGGAATAGGGTCATCCTGGTGGTCTCACCAAGTTGACGCTCATGCTTACCTTGGCTGTTACAACATGAGTCACCTCAGGTGTAAGGTCTGCATGGCACTTGGCGCCAAACATATGCGCTAGCCCCCATAGTTCGGTTGTTTCTTGTGGGGTATCCAGGGGAATGACGCCAGAGAACACTATATGAACACCTGCCAGCACCTCGGATCGTATCAGCGGAATAATAGTCTGTGAACAGTGCGCCACATTAACCATCGGAGACAATAGGTGAATGGACCAAGCACCGACCGTCACATCATAAAGTCTTTTATTTGCTGTACCTTGTTTACGCCGATAACTTTCAGGAGATCGCTGGTCATAGGATTCAAAGAATCGTCGGTGAACTTCGTCTAAAAACTGCAGAGTGAAGAATCAGCTGTGGGGTAGGATCCCACACAAAAAGACGAACCTTCCCTATCCGGTCTAGCTCTGTGTCATCGTTCTTTAAGAGGGCTTGCTTTGGTTTCTCTAGTTGATACACGGGGGCGGCGGTCTCGTTTTCTACATCTTTCTCATTGCTGCTGGAGGGCTGATTCTCAGAGGGTGGCTCTGGAGTGGAGTTGTTGGCGACGTGTTGGACGGCACCCCCTTCTAGCTCTTCCTGTTTCTTCGCCAATGGCCGTGACTCGAACTGTTCGTCTAGAGCAGCATTGTTCGTTGAGAGAAGAATCTTTTGCTCAAGTTCAGCGGTTTCAATATCTTCAGGCGATGGAGGCTCAGACGAATCAGGCACGACATGGCCTATTTCTTCAGTGTCGGCCTCATCGAGCGTCGAAGACGAGTACAAAGCCAATTCACCAGAAGGTGTTTGGGGCAGCTGGGGGGTTGTGGCAGTGGTGGAGGGAGTGAGGGGAGTAATCTTTGCGAGGAAACTTGAGTTGATGTCACCAATGCCAACAAAAAAATCGTCTACGAAATCAAAATGAGTAAGTGAACCTCAAAGATGGAAGCAGACACTTACAGGGAATGACTTTGATCAGGTTAGGGCTCCACTCCCACACATCTGCTCTGTCGTCTATGATGACGACCATGGAAGTATCGCAGGGAAATAATCGTTGCAAGCTCTTTTGTGTCAGGCCTACATGGGTTAGCACAGGCACGTCAATGAAGGTACAGTGGACTCACTTCCACTCTCATCTCGACTCAATATCCGACCCTTGAAAACACTTCCATCGGGATCAATAGCGGCGCAGACTTCTTCTGCATAGGCGCGGGTACCCATTGTATACACGTGCATATCGTACTTCGTAGCCGTGTCCCTCAAGAACTCTCTCCAACCGGGTCTTCGGAGATGAAAGCTGGGATTAGGTTGTGTAAACACAGTCTTATGGATTGATCCGTACCTTGGTTTGATATAATACATGCAACCCTCGTTCTCCACCATCTTGTGCTTCCCTTTTGGTCGCTGTGGTCCCCGCATATGCGGCGTTGAAAACGATTCAGGACCAAGGCGAAATTTCTTCACGTCCTTCAAAGCCTCCCAGTTTGGATTACATTCTTCATCAGAATCGTCGTCCGAGTCGTCCGAGTCTTCAGAGTCGCGTGGCGTTGTGGATGACTTTTTAGCCTGTCTAGCTTCCCAAGCCTCTCCCTCTGCTATCCATTCGCCGACTGTGGGATCCACAGTAGCATGTACAATAGTCTGGTCGAGATCAACGATGAGCGAGAGTTTGCGGGACTTGAGAAGATGTTCAGCAGTTTCACGTTCTATTCGCTGAGCTTCCTCGAGAGAAACTGTTGGGCCAAAGGCAGAGTGTGTCATCTGAATGGAGGCCCGCGATGCATCTGAGAAACCAGTGTAGTCGACGCTAGGAGAATACACAGTTAGCTATGAAGAGAGAAATTGATGCCCGAAATTACTTGGTCATATCTTTCCCGCAAAGGACACATAGTCCGCCGAGTTGGATGCCGTGTTTGCATGGCTCAATGATAATGACAGCAGGCTTGTCTCTGGCCTTGTTTTTGGAGATGACGTCGCCAGGCTTGAGCTTCCAGGAGTCAAGAGTGCCTTCTATCGCGGCATCCCAGGTCCCAAATCGGGTTTCCGGGTTGACGCCTGGAGTCTTTGGGATATAGGCGAAGGAGTAAGTGAGGAGGCGAGTACCGCGCTTGACGGAGTCAGCAGGTTTTGCCTCAAGGGCGACGATTTTTATGGGGAAGGGAAAGGCCTGGGGGAGGAAGAGTTCTGACGGACTGGCTTGCGCCATGTTAATCACTCAGAGGACTCCGGCGGACTGACGCTCGTCTTGTTCCAACAGTCAACAATACCACGCATTCCCCTTTAGGAAGTCCTCCAACAAGGCCGGTCTCGGAAACAAGGTCGTCAAGCGGCTCGTCTACCAGATAAATACCGGCTATGCTTGTCGATTATCCTCATTCTGCTGGACAGTCATGCCTTCTTTCTTTCCCTCTGTTGCTCGCCTTCTCCCCTCCTTCATCACGGGAAACGGCCTCAAGGAATACTCCAAGCGCTACCCCTCTTGTTTTTTCCTTCGTCTTCCTCTTCTTATCTATCTCGATTATGTCTTTCCTTGTCTTGCAGTTGAAGACGTTATATGTCTCCGACGCGTATGTCGCATTCTTCTCTCGCGATCGACTCTCAGCTGACTTTATTTTAGGTCAACAAAGCATTCTATTTGATTACGCATGAACCATCCATCTGGAGGCGTTTCTTGTCGCGCATGAATCATCACCCTGTTATCTACTTGCGCCCAACTTTTGACTACACCAATGCAGACACGTACTATGAGGCCGAGCAGATCGTGACGCGCACCATCTCGCTCGACGATAATTGGCGTGACTCGAATCCCAAAGTCATTAGTCGCATGCTTTTCGAGACTCACTATGAGGTCCTGGACATGTCGCTTCTCCCTGGCGGCAAGTACCTCATAGCGTCTGTCAAAGACAAAGGCAGTTACCGCTATTACCTCACGCTGTACATCCTGGACCACCCTTCGGGTCCACGAGCCATCTGTCGCGTGCATACCCTTGCCAAAGTCTTCCGTATCCAGACTAGATATATGAAAATCAACGGCGAATTTGGTATTGCCATATCTTGCGTCCGACGTCGCTTCAACAATGGTGGTCCCCTCAAGTATGTCTTGTTCCATTGTTCTCCCAATATGTATCAGTTGCTCAGGGCTACCCAGCCTCAATCTCTCAGAATTTAGTCATGATCATAAAATCGATGTCTACCCTTATTTCTCCGAAGTCCTGGTTTACTTCATTTCTCTCCCCACTCTCGAATATCTTGGTGATCCGAATCTCACTTGGGGTTCACCCGAGCACAAGCGTAGGCTCGAAGAGCAAACGAAAGCGCCATTCCGTCTCTGCAACCAGTTTGAAGTCAAAGAGAACGATGTTCAACATGTTGCTATGTTTGACAGCGGTGGAGAGGCTTGGCTTGCTGTTGTGACCCGGGACAACTACATTTCATTCCTTCACGTTGGACAACCAGGCATGATTGTGCTCAAGTGTCCAGAGCATGCGGCGTTCCAGCTCCAAGTAAGCATTCTCTTATTACATAGCCTCGGTCCGCGTCTAAAAGACTTTGGAACAGCCCATTCGCGCCGTTCTCCCTCTCCCAAAACAAAAACAAATTCTTGTCGTTCGTCAATGCATAGCTGTGGATCATGAAGAATGGGTAGTCGAGCTTTATAATTTCCCAACTCAACACGCCACAATGGCACCCACTCATTACGTCATCGTCAAATCAACAATACCAAAGTCATTATTGAAAGTTCACATCTCCGATCCGCAAGTCCCCTACCACTCCGAAAAATTCCCTAAACTCCTCGACGAACCACTTCCCCCTGTCTCCATCTATTTCGAAAGCTGTCAACCCTACGGTCTCGTGCACTTCTGCCTTTGGCCGATGTATCAACGCGTGGAAGATGGGAAAGTCAATTACATACCTCGGTACCTTGTTGACCCGACGCCACTCCCTGGCGGACCAACAGCCGAATGGGAAGAGGAACTCAGAACTGCAAAGAAGACCTATGCGATTCAGACCTGCCACATTTGTGAGCCTCAAGCCGCGCACGTCCTCCCAGGCGGTTATCGAGCGATCTATTACACGACGTCGCATGACGACAGACGGGCTACTCCATCCATGATCAAGCTCCGACGTTATCTCTCCCCTGAAATTCAAAGGGTTGCATATCCACTGAGACCTGAGGATAACTCACTCGCATTCTTGCGCAAGAAGCGTCCAGTACATCCGACTGGTCTTTATGGAACTGTAGAGATTCCTTTGGAAGATTCTAATGCTTTTTCCAAGGGGATCAACGCTATTACTTGGGATGAAACCCTCGGCCGGATCTGTATTGCCGTCGAGGGAGAACTCGGTGTTCGGATATTAGATATGGGCAGAACTGTTGAACCCGACTCGAGATTTGCTGCTTGGAGAAAAAAGACGGACCAAGAAATGTTTGAACAAGATTGTTGGCACTCCAAAGATTGTATCCACAGTGAATCTATACCCGGATGGTTTGATCATTGGTTAGGTTAGATACCGCGCACTTTAATACTGTAGCATGTACTGTGAAATTTTAGAGGGGATGCAACATGATAAGTAGCGACTCCGGCAAATAAGTTATAACCGAGGGAGAAATCATGACGCCTCGACAATAATAGGGAGTGGTCCCTTGAATAAGTACTACACAAGGCAAGCTTGAACAAATTGGGGACAGGAAAAGCTTATGAGAGTCCGTCCAATGAATGATGCGATAGGAAAGAGCAGACAGGAGAGAGGCTAGCTCAAACCAAAAAAGAATGACGGGGAAATCTGGAAGAAATACCATAATGATAACGAAAAAAAAAAAAAGTTCCGTAAAAAAGATGTAGGACATGCGTGGAGGTTGAGTGTACGAAATCATGGTGAGAAAACTAGACGAGAGTGTATCCGAGTAATCCTTCGACATCAGGCCCCGAGGTTTGAGGTCAAAATCGTTGCATGAATGAACTCGGCGAAACCTTCTCTTTGCGACTATCTTTCTCCTTCTCTTTCTTTCCGAGCCCAAGCATAGGCGCAGTCAAACTCAGCTTCCTTTTCGCCCGTTTAAAACCGCCACCGTTGCTTGTGTTGCTTGAAGCGGTCACGCTATGGCTGAGGCTGCTGTGGGTGGGACCGGACGAGGGCGGGGGTGAAGTTGAGTGTCATGTCCAGGACCGCGTCCATTGACACCAGGCGGGTATATGTTTTCCCGTTCCGAAACAAAGGCTCCCGTCCCATTGATAGTTGGTGAGGGTACGGGTATTGAATCATTCCTTCGTCGACGTGGACTTGGAGATGAGGATACTTGGGGAGAAGTTGGTATAGATGGTAACTGCCTGACTCCGTTGGGTATTGGGACTGATCCAGCGACAGTAACTGGTCGTTGAGTTGCGAAAGAATGAATCGTTCCAAGCCCGTCCCTTCTGTGATCCATAGATGCTCTAGTCCTAGGGCTGGGTGTAAGGGATGATTTCCGTGAGGGTGGGAATTCGACTTGTTCAGTTGATTGCGATGATTTGGAAGGTGAAGCTGATGGTTTTGGGGGTACAGGAGGTGGTGAGGGTGAGATCGTTGTAGGGGGTGACGATAGGACGATGGATGGTCCTGAAGAGGAGAAGCCGTCTTGTTGCGTCACATTTGAGGAAGTGTTTGACGACGCAGCCGTTATTGCCTGTGATGGTTCCAGTTTGTGACTCATCAGGTTTTCTACCTTCTGTAGCGGATCTATCACCGCTATTTGCGAAGGCCTTCGTTTAATCTGCGAGCTGGTCTTAAACCAGCCAGCGGAAATGGGCCGCCCATCCTTAGTGAAAGGAGAAGGTGGTATATCGTCCTGAGGTTTCTCGTTTTTATCGACCTTCGACTTGTCACCTAGTCTAAAGCTTCTTCGCTTAAACCAACTACTGGCCTTGGATTCCTTCCGAGATTTATCCCTTTCCTTTTCTTTGTCCCTCTCCTTGTCCTTTTCTTTTGATTTACCGTTCACCGGTGTAGCGATGACTGCAGGTGTCAGATCAGGCAGAGGCGGTACGGGAGGAATGAAGGATGATTCATCGGGAACAGCCAGTGTCGGTGAAGAAACCGAATGGCGAGGCGACCGGGGCACAGAATCCGAATGCATTGATCGATCCAACCTTTCACCTACGGAGGGTGTAGCAGTCGACGGTCGTCCATGACTAGAGACAGCGCGACGGACAGGAGATAGTACTCGTGAGGTGGGAGATGCGGGACTTGCGGTTGGAGGTGATGACGAAATTCTACTTGAGGGCGGAGAAGTATTTGCCAAGACGGAACTGAGGGATTGATCGTGGATGGGTGTGCTGGAAACAGGAGGATGTGAGGGTGGCGGAATTATAGCGACCATACTTTCTGCATCCTGATCCTCAACCTTGCTAAGTCCAGGAGGTAATGAAGGTACAAGCTGGTGGCTTTGTCGAGAAGGTGTCCGTGGCTGAGTGCCGACAGACTCGGCTTGAGGATCGGGTAGTAGGAGAGGATCAGGAGATTTGAGTCCGAGAGAAACGAGGTCCATGTCGGCGGCTTGGTAATATAATACGTATGCCGATCCGGAATTAGAGTCGCCATAGTATTTGGGGATATCGCCTTCAGGTATAGGATACACGTTATCGTCGTCGAATACAAGCCATGTCCCAGCAGACTTGACAATAGAAATGTAGTGGCCATGATGCGGGCCACTGCAAAGAGGTGTAAATTAGGAACCTTTGAGGAAGCAGAAAACATTGACTCACCTTCCAATGTGAACTACTATAGCAAAGAGATCATACAAACGGTCGGCGTTCTCAAGGTCATCGACGGTATTAAACAACCGCAATTCGTGAGGGAATGCGACACGATAGGTTAATTTGATGTATTTTTGCACGTCCTCTTGGAACTTGAAACGTTTGAGATGTAAAGCAAGAACATTGGGTAATTTCTTGATCTTCATACTGAAGGAACAGCGTAAACGATTAATTCAACTAATATTAGACCAAAGCCCACCGTTTCTCCGCTTCTTGAAGATCACAACATGAATCACAAAAGAACTTGTTTCTTTGACACAACATCTCGCTAGCACTGAATGACCGCAGACATGCCGTCACGCTGGAATTCTGCTCAATATCTATTGAAAGGTCCAAAAAAGACTCGTCGCGTGAGGAGACCTAAGAAATAGATAAGCGAGAGCGTATCAGGGAACGGAGCCGAAAACAAACCGTCTCGCAAGTCAGGCACCGAGTCTCGCTGGTCAGCACACCTTCAAAGAGCTTGTGAACAAGTGTGGCGTCCTGTGGAGAAGTTCCTGAATTCGAGGTAGTCGTTGCCGTAACGATGGTTGGAGGCATCTTCGAAGCCAGAGTTGCCAGCGAGCCACTCACTGACGAGATGCAGCGTTAAAGCTCGACAAACGGATGCCTAAGTCGGAGTAACTCACAGTCCTCGCCTTGGACATTATTCTGCGCTGACTTCTTTTCCTCCTCAATCTCCTCCACGATCATGTTCAGTAGATGGTTCAGAAACTCGTGGGCGTCCTGGTGCATGGTTCCGCGGAAGTCCTCCTTGCTTTCCTTCAGCTTGTCGATGAATGCTCTGGGCGCTACTGTGCCCTTATCACCGGGATGCGTCGAAATGAAGAGAAAGAGGGAGCGAAGGGCGGAGAAGAGGGTGGGAGGTGAGGCAGGGATGGGATGAGGCGGCGTGACTGTAGCCGAGAGTGCGTCAGGAGGATTGCCTGACGTTGAGGGCTTGCGCTCCGGTTTGCGACGGACCGGGACCAGGGGCTGCTGGGGAGAAGGGGAATTTGGGGGTGCATCTGGAGAGGGGGACGGGGGATCGCGGGAGACGGAGAGATCTGTTGTCTGGATGACAAGGTCACGGAATGGGGCACAGAAGTACAGGGCCTGGAGTACAGAATTGGCGTAACTGGGGAGAGCTCAGTGAGACAAGAGCCGGGGATGGGCGGGCTGCAGCGTACCAGGTGTTTCCAAACTGAAAAAGAGATCACTACAGGAGACAGGACGGAAAGCAGACAAACATACGTTCTCAAATCCAAACTTCTTCGCATCTGCAGAAGAAACCACGGGCTCTGGCGCAGGCTTGGTGTCCTGGGCAGGCTGGGACGAGGGCTGCCCGCCAAAGATCCATTTGGTACGAGCCATCATGGCGGCCAGCGGAGAGGCCCAGCGGGAGGCAGATAGATGAGAGAGTGGATCAGACGTCGTCCGCAACAAACTCGCAACATTTCCTCTCCTTGGCATCACGTGATCACGCCAATATATGTTTCTTTATTCTGTGCCTGGCACCAACCGTTTACTTATTCCGTCCATACTTACTTTTCGGGGCACACCCGGCCTCGCTTTCATTCTCCTTGTCTCCTTGGTGCCTCATATCCGATGACGTATCGTACCACATTTGCTTGCTTTACCACATCTTCTTTACATAGATACCGTCTCCGACGCTGACCGTACCTCCCGCCTTGGGAACTGCATTACACCCGACACATGGCTTCATCTTCTCCACGGGGTCAAGCCCCTTTCTGAACTTCATGATCACCTTGTAGGGAACCGCGGCGTCTTTCACCCCAGTCTCAGGGTCGACGTTAGGAAGCTGGCATGAACAAGGCGACCACATGAGCATGACACTCAATCAAGCGCATGATCGAGAGAGATCATCACTCACCAGACAACGTGTGCACTTTGACACCAGCGTGATGGCAGGCGCGTCCTTTGACCCGATACCAATCTCCTCCCAGCCATCCTCCACAAACGCTCCTCCGCCTTTAAGCACTATATTGGGCCGGAACCTAAACGTCATCAGTATGATTCATCGCAGTTGTTCCACTTACTCCCGGGAGTAAGCCGGAAAACCGCCCATCCAAATCTACGGCGGAGGGATCGGAATCTCTTGAGAACTAATTCACCGTTCGATTTTAAATGTGGCATCTTCCCATCGCCGCTCGATTCCTTGAGTACCCACAAGTGGCCTGATTTGCTCTTCAACAGCCTGTGCATTCTCCTCGGACATCAGCAACAGCGGATACATGTCCTGGAAATACGCAGTCGCCTTGAGATCTGGGAAGTCATAGGTGGCATCGATCGCTCGAGGCAATGGCCCTTTGTAAGTAAGGTGCACTGGCCTTCCGATGTACTTAGAGAGGACTTCGGATGGGGATGGTGCGCCTTTAACGGACGATTGACATATATAACCATCCAACGGCTCGTACCCCGGCCAGATGACGATGTCCTTCAGCCTATGAGATCCAGATTGGATTCATCATACTGTTCATTTAGTCAAATTCACTCACATCGTCCATGTGCTCAGTGCCTCCTGGCTGGGACGCAAGGGGACTGAGAAAGTCTCACATCCCGAGTCTTCAGGGAAATTCACGACAAGTGACCCGCCGTCAGGGGAGGTCTCGTCGACGTGAATGCGTGGTGTGATCAAAACTAACTGTTCTGTCATCAAAACGAGGGAAATCCGATGCCTATTTTCAGCGACAACCCACCTTGGAGACCTCACGCGCTGTGATAACCTTGCCATTCCCAGCATCAATGACGCACCACCGTCTGTCGTTCTGTGTATTCATAGGGTCAGTTGACTACGGAATGGGGAGAAAAAATTGCACGATGCATACTTCGAGACCTTGTGGTGTGTACCTGGCAGTTTGAACGGATGTTCCGCGACAACTCTATGCATGAGCATAGCAGTGAGACATCAACGAATAATTACAAGACCTAGGCAAGGAAGGCGGCGTTTTATCTCAACCGCCACTGTGCTCGCCTGGGCGCCGCAGAATGAATGACAAACATGAACTCACTTTGATTGGGTGCACCAGGATCTTTGCTACTTTGATAGACCCAACTTGAGGTGACATTTTACTAGATCGCGATTCCTTGCTCCCCCCACCTTTGGTAGAAGAATTGCGGTGGAATACAACGAGAAGCAACGTAGCGGCAGCGGCAGCGGCCAAGCCTGTATAAATCAGGCCTGGCTTGTCTGACAAAAGACCCAGTGGGAAGGCATCCGAATTTGGGGACGACATGAGGCAGATGGCTTATGGAGCCGTTTCGTCAACTGGCTTCGGCGATTATCGATTGCTATCGATGGTCGAGGCTGAAAGACAGTAATGAACAGGTGGCTGAGATGGACAGGAATAAACGCCAAGTTGTTAGGGGAACATGGTGAGATCTGATGTTAGGGTTGGTTGCGGGCGAAGCCGTCGCGCAATATCCTTGCAGACGGACTCGGAGTCATCATCACTTCTATTGACAAGCGCCAATGCGCTTGTCGGTCCTGTCGAAAAGTAACGAAGGGAAGGCAGAGGAAGGGGGGGCCAAGCGACGGTCTTTTTGACACTGGAATTTGCTCGGGTGAACACTGAGCGCACCTCTCACTTAAGGTTCCAGGGTCACTGACCAATCTTAGCGCTGCCAATAAAAACAATCCAAGCGGCGCAGTAATGAAATGACTTTCCATCGACGGTATCTCTCTCTTAGACTCTACGATTCCAATTTACAAGAATGGCATTTATGACTGTACCCCTTCTCACCCTGTACGGAAGATGAGATGAGTGCCGCTGTCGGTACTGATAATCCCGCTGACATCTCCAATCTTCATATCATATGTCGTCTTCTCGAATGCTTCTTGCATTTGTCCACGTCCGAACCAGCCGAGATCACCTCCATTGCTATGTGAGGAGCAATCTGAATGTTTGGATGCCAATTCTGCGAACTTGGCACTCTTCTCTGCCGCATCCACACTGTCGATTTCCTTCTGGTAACCCTCGAGGATTTGGATTGCCTCCTCCTTTGTGCGTTTGATATCCGCCTGGAAAAAGTTAGATACCGACTACGAAATATCAGACACCTGGAGCACTTACTTCTTTCCAGCTAGAAGGTCGCCTGCTGTCCTTGTGCTTCACCAATAGATGGCTGGCGCGCACTTGACCTTTCTCACCCTTGAACAAATTCTCGACCTGCTCCTTGTACTTCTCAGCCCCTCGGAGACCCAGAGTCTTCTCCGCTGAGTAACCATTAGGAGGTGTCCAGCACGATTCCTTAGTCACAGAATTGTAGAAATATATGACTTGTTTGGTGTTGGAAAGTCGTATTTCCCAAGGCTCAGTGTTCTCCTGAAAGGTGCAATGATCATGTAAGGATTCAAATCGTGGACGGAGGAGAGAAGACTCACCATAGTAGCAGGAGTGGTAGGTACTAGAAAGGGAAGAAGTTGAACAGCGTCATCGAGCACGATAATCGCTGGAGTGATTTACAGTTGCTTGTTCCCAAAATAGAACAGTGTCATCGGCAAGCGTTCCTGCAACTCAACCCTTCGCTCCATCATGCCCCATACACAGGCCCAGCAATATTCCAACAGGGGGTATAGACACCCATTCCTGTTCGGAATACATTATCTTGGAGGTGTTGGAGGTCAGGATCATCCATTTCCTTGTCCTTATCCGCTTATTTGTGAGCCTAACAGATAACCCGAGAACTGTATGCCAGCTAGCCTTCGACGCTCATGAAATCACTGACCACGGAATAGGTCACGGATCTTGCTATGTCAAAGTATTCTGCACTTTTACGCAGACAACCAGAATGGTGGACGAAATACCAAGATGAAAGTGCGCGAGTTGCATGGCGTAAACTCGGAGAATTACCATGTGTTCTCATGGTAGAGACCCCTTCAGCTACTGTCAGAGCTGAGCTTTCGGAGCAGCAGGTATGTTCTCTTATTTTGTGGTGGCCTTTGTCTCAAGAAAGTCTAGATTGAATATGTGATAGATGAACTTGCCGGTTATGCCGCTCTCAGAGATGAAGTTCACGGATGGTAAGTAACAGAGTCGACTTCCTTTGAATCCCTATCAAGCGATGGTAGCCAGGTGTCCTGTTTCGAGCGCATATGGGAGTCCGACTCCCTGCTCTCACACCCCTGTAACGAGGAGCTGAGGCTCTCACTAACAGCACTCGAGCATCTCCCTACTTGCACCCGCAATGACGACAGTACCACAATTCATCTCATCGACCCAATGCTTTACTGTCTCGTCTACAACAGAACACTCGTGTCTCAGGGCCATAGACCACCCCGACCCATTCCTTCGCCTCCAAAAACCGACATATACACAGTCTGTCCCCGTTTCGCGCTTCTCCCTTCAGACATTTCTGTCGATGCCACAGGAAAAGTCACATTCCTCTCATATATCAATAACCTGGACAAGGATCAACATGCTCCTCTATATACCTTATTCGAAAGATCCTTGACAAAATTCATTCCCTTATTTGAACATACCTTAACCGACTTGCATCGTAATAACCCGCTGCCTCAAAGGATTCTCGGCCGATGCAAATATACCGTCTGGGATGAGCCCGATGCTCCAGAGTATTCCGATGATGAAGAAGGCTGGAGCATCTACGAACGCGAGTTACGGCATTGGGTCTTGAACCGCCCTATACAACTTCCGGACATTCCACAAGCTGGGTATCCGGGAGGTATTGAAGATAGAAAGCTTACCGTTTCGTTACTTGGAAGGAGACTCCAGGTCATCGTTGATGTAACGGAAACGAGCCTGGTACGCGCTGCATTTATCTACTGAATTCGCTCTGCTGAGATTTTGAATTCTTTATCATAGCGCCCGGGTGGCCCCGAATTCTCTGGCACGGCATGGCATGTTAAAGGTATGCGGAATGAACGGATAGCCGCTTGCAGTGTCCACTGTTTGTCAGCGGTTAGTCTTCCCAGCCGCAGCACCTCAACGGAACTTGACAGTATCTTGCCGTCGGCACTACGCAGGAGAATATTTCACCAACCTCAATACAATTCCGTATGGCGGTCACTTACCCTCGTGGCTTCCCAGCAGGTGACACCGGGGCCACCTTACGCACCTGGGGACTTAACGACGGCGACGCTTGTCATCAATATATTGACGAGACACCACTTCGTACCGGCCTTAGCCTCGTTTTCCCGAACATTTATCAGCACCGACAGACCCCCTTCAAGCTTCTCGACCCGACCCGTGAAGGGCGGCTGACTTTGTTGATGTTCTACCTGATCGACCCTGATATCCAACCTGTCGTTTCAACGAGTTCCGTTTCTCCTCAGCAAAAGGATTGGATTCAGAGGGCCCTCGTAACAGCATTGTCTCCTAAGCTTCCAATGGAGCTGATACAAGAGATTTTTCGACACGTTCCGGGACTGATGGACTCGGAGAAAGCGGAGGATTATAGACGCGCATTTTTGGATATCCAAGCTAATTTCCGTCAAGCCAGCAATAATTATCACTTTTGCATCCCTTTCGACGTCTGGAACGGTCCAGATCTATCCTACATGAGTTTCTGACGTACTCGTTCGTTCACTATTTGTTAATTTCATACAATTAACGATTATGGTGGAGAAGTCACTGGAATTGAAGTCGTATGCACCATGATTGTACATGTAATATTTCACAATACTCATGCTTTACTGTCATACTTAGCATTGTTGTGTATTCCCTCACCTATCATGAAAGTAGTAGGATGTCTTGCAATCTATGCCATCATTGAATGAGCGCTTAGCAGACAAACATGAACAGACTTACAAAGGACCTGGCTCTCTTGCCAAAAATGTACATGGGAATAGAAGATATCCAGCAAAATGCTTGACATCCGGCCAAGATGAGCAAAGAGGTTTTGACCCCACGCCTTGCAATCATCCCGTTCGCAAAAAAGGTAAAGCCATAAAGGACCATGTTCTTTAAGAAATTAACCATCGCCAGCACATGCAATGCACTCGGGCCATGGGTATCCAGCAGATAAGTGATAGCAGCCGATCCTGTCATTACCATGCTAAAGTTTGCCATGCTAGTACCTTTGGGTCAGATGAATACCCTCGTATATCAAGTGAAACGGAACAAACGCGATACATGCAACAGCTCCTATCCATGGCATGTTGTGGGTGGTGCCAACTGGACAGAAAAGTGAGAACTACTAGATAATGGACCTCACTCATAGTCGACTCACCGGCCCAGCCAGCATACCCGAAGACCCCAAACAACATTGCAATGGCAAAAAAGAGTCTGAATTCCGGCTCATAAATACCATGATTCTGCCTTGAAAGTCGGATGGTTCCCCAGTCTGTCAGGGGTCCTGAGATTACGAATGCAAGGACAATCCCAACGAGACCCCCCAGATTTGTCAGACCCTAAGCCAGTACGTCAGAAATGCGATGCATTAGAAAGAATAAGGACCCACAATTTGGGATGCGGTGAAGTTATATTCAATTGTGAAGATGGTTGAAGAACATATTGGCATCAGACCTTGAGTGAGGTGAACATATGAATGGTCTCATTAACTGGATACGTACTCAGCCACACAGTCTGCATTCCGTATGCGAGGAACAAAAACCAAAGCTAAGGCCGGTTAGAATGTCAATTGATCACTGATAAGTAATCAGAAATTTACCACAGGAGAAAGAAGGAAAGGAAACGGTCGGAGGAACAATTTGAGCAGACTTTCATCTGTAAATACACCATTCCAGACTCTAAGCTGCTCAGGGTAGGAAATCCCAGGATCAGCCTGTAGCTGGTCAGCCACTCGATCACTGGACCTATCCTCAATACTCCGCTTCTCATACGCAGCAGAGCTTTCGTTCTTCTGCACTTGACAGGCAGGTTTTCGATTTTCGCGAACATAGTTTGTCTTCGCTCCGATCCGTCAATCCTGCGCGCTATTTTCACCAGAAAACAACTCACCTCTGGCACGAAGAAGAAGACCAGGATAACAGCTATTCCAAGTGGAATCGTGACGAACCAAAAGCCCATCTGCCACGATATGTTTTCAATCACATAGCTGTACAGCAAGGGCCCACTATCCGCCATGAGGAGTGCTTCTTGAATTTCATTTCCTCGAGACGGGAGGAACTTACAGTGTAATCCCTGACATTATAGCGAAGCTCCAGAAGACATTTCGGCTACCTCTTTCATGAATACTAGTCAAAGTTAGCCGGCGTAGTGAGTGATCGACTTTGTCCAACATACAAGTATATTTGTTCGATGGTAGACGCAACTAGGCTGCGGTAGCGAGTAGTCTATGAGCGACGTGCGCAATTTGTGTCTCGAGACAGGACTGACCTTTGGAGTGATGACATTCCAAAGCCCTGGAAGACGCGGGAAGCACGGATGGACGCAATTCCTGGGCTAAGCGCACACCAAACGCATGAGATGAACATCTAGAACAGTGTGTTAGCATGAAGCCTAATTCTAAAGTAAGCCAATACCAGAAAGACGGACGATAAATACACGATTCTGTGACCAAATTTTGCTGCTAGAGCGTTCTGGGCCAACCTGCTATATCGTCAATACTTGATCTGGCATAGAAGCTGAAGAACATACATGAAACACCCCAAGCCCAGTAGAATGGATCCAAAGGCTGAGGCCATGGTATCCACGCTAGTATCGAACTGTTGGGCTAACAAAACATAGCCCGGCCCAACCATCGGGGAAAGGGCACCGTCTAGGGAAGCGGCAAACACTCTGTTTGTCCGCATCAGGTCAATGACAGTGAAAAATGGATTGCAACCTACAGTGTCCAGAAGCAGGCCTCTTTCTTCCATCGTGGCCAGTTCAGCCTAAATTGAACGCCCACCTTAGAAACAGATAGCGCACCGCGAAGATATCTACTCGCTTACGGATCTTTGGGGTCATCTGAAGGCTGGGGAACGAGAACAACGTGAGCGAATTGTCCTGTTCCTCTCTTCAGTCCTTGAGCACTATCGACCGTGATCTAGAGAAGCAGTTAACCAGAAGATGCCTGAGTCCGGACGGAATAAAATCTTGCCTCTTTTCCTCGGTCAATTCCACGATCAGTAAGCACGGCCGTCCCGGGAACGTGCTCCAAATGATGGTCCTCTACAAAACGATCAATGTCGTCCCTAGCGAGGCCGAATAATGCTCACCTAGTATGCAGAATGCCATTCAACAAAATGCGGTTGTCGGCTACAATTTCAGTTCGATCTGGGATTCGTCTCGTAAAGTCTGACATGTGCTCGTCCACAGATAAATAGCATCCACGCAGACCATCGCGAGAGATACCTTTGGATCACCCGATCGTCATGGTCATCTTTCGACTCAGTTTGGCAGGGTAAAGGCGTGAGTTACATTTATAGATTCAATCTCGTGTGGTTCAATACGATGTAGCCGTGGTAAATATACCCTCTTCTTGGAAGAGAACATGGGAAAGCAACAGAAAGAACCAATCAGCTCCAGGAGAGAAAAAAGACTAGAGTTACATCCAAACAAGTAACACCGTAAGAAGTGGAGATATACGCACCATAGTACTAATCATGTGCTCCAGAGAGAAGGACACGGGTCTTTGGTTTTAGCCCTTTCAATGGGGACATCCAGGCTGTGAGGGTGAATTTCAAGACATGAGAGATAAGAAGATGTCTTGGTGCGGATTGAGGGTTTCTAGTGCTGACTGAGGTGCGCGGAAAAATAAATTTAACAAGGATCAATCAGGCAAATCTACGCAAACCAGTCTAGTTTACGGTTCAATGTCCCGTTCTATGGAAACTCGAGAGAAACTTGCTTATTCACTGCTCTCCATATCCAAGAGGATTCTTGCTCTGCCAATTCCAGAGGTCACGACACATCGTTTCAAGGTCCTGAGGAGCTCTGAAGCCCAGCTCTTTCTCCGCCAGTGCAGGATCAGCAGTTAGATCGGGCACGTCACCGCGCCTGACAGATAACGTTAATGAAGGAAGTTGTCATATATCACTAAACATAATTGCTTACCTCCTCCCAACGATCTCATACTTATAATCGAATCCAGTAGCTTTGCACATCGCTTCAATGATCTGAAGTACGCTCATCCCCTTGCCTTTACCAAGGTTATATGCCTTGCAGAAAGCCAGGTATATGTTTAATTTTCATCTGGGGTTTGTGTTCTTCCAGGGTAGTTCTCCATCATCTTTGACAAGGATTTAGGTCTTCTGGTTTTGTCCATCTTGTCAGGTTTTTGTGATCTGTCCAGACAGTGAAGTCATGTTTTACTCCTAACAAGTGGTGTTGTCATGTTTTTAAGGCATGGATAATTGCAAGTAGTTTCTGTTCTGAACAGTGGTAGTTTCTTTCTGCAATGTTGAAGCTTTGTGAGTGGAAGGCTATGGGTTGTCACTTTTCTGTGTTGTTTGTCTGGTATAAGATTGCTCCAGATGTATAGGCTGATGCATCAGTTTCAATTTCAAAAGGTCAGTTAGGATCCACTTTCCTAAGTATTGGTTTTTGTCAAAAAGCCTTTTTCATGGTTTGAAAGGCTTCCTTATGGATAGGTTCCCATTTGAAGGATACATTTGTCAACATGGGTCAGTTCAGGGGTGCTGCAATCATGGAATAGTTATGGGCAGTATTTTGAAAAAAAAAAAAAATAGTAAACTTTCCCTGAAGTTCAAAAGATTCCATGAATTTTGACATTGGGATGTAAGCAAAAAACATGATATTTGTGAAGGTCATTACACAAAAATCAAAACTTTGAATTGTACCCCATACAGAAATCAAACTTCAGATTCCAGAGACTGAACCACTCATGGAAAAATGGAACTTAGGTATCATGTCCATGAAAAAACATGAACTTGGCACTTACAAGCAAAGAAAACATAAACTAAGATCTTACCTGATCCTCTTGCTAAATAAAAAAGTAAGGTTTGATTACTAATAGCTCTATTGGGTGTAGAATAATCAATAGAATAATTGAAATTCAAATGTAGTATTATTTAATGTGGCGCCTCTTACCAAAAGGATATTATATAAACACTTACTATGGAAGCCTTCATAGCCATGAGTATACAAATAAAAAGGTGCAAACTGATGTGTCATATTACTAGTTGTCATAATACACATATCACGCTCAACTTAATCTGTCAGGAGTAGTAGGGACAATCCAATCAAGTTGAGAGGTTGATCCAATTTTATCAGATACTTTATTTCTCATATAGACATGTTTATTCCTAGCTTTGTTTGTACTTAGTTAGGCATGGACTGCGCTTGAGCACCGTGTAATAAATAGTTGAAGAAAGGAAAAGAAAAGAAAAGTCTTCTGGAGGGTTATCACTTGATTCTCAAAACCACACTCAAAATATGATTAAAAGCAGTGTGAATATAAATCAGTTCTATATACAATACAAAATTAGGTAAATTATTGACCCAGATCTCAAGTGAATGTGTTATATAAGAGATATGTGGAGTCTAAGATAATGTAACAAGTAAGATGATGATAAAAATTGAGAGTCCAAGTAGAACTCCACAATAAGAAATATCACAAAAGAAATTATCACTCTAAACCAAACTAAAGTTCACAGCTGGCCTATATATTCATCTAGAAATTTCCTAGCCAATGCCTCTACCCTTCTCATTGCTCGACGTGCATCACCATACCCTCAAAGCTTATTGTGCCATTTTTTGGAACCTATAGGAAGGCAGAATTTATCACCAAGTTGAGGATCCTAGATTGTTTTTGTTACTGTATTCCAAAGCACTTCTGCATAATCTGTCCACCACCACATATTCTTCTCTTGTCCTTTGAATGAGGATATCAGAGGGTACTATGCTGTTTTTGATGTTTGTTCTCTCTTGCCTATATTATACCTAATTAGTCAATAAACTACAGTATTTTAAAATTAAATACACACCTGTGAATGTGATATAAAGACTGTAGAGGGCATCAAACTTGTCATTCATGAGATTGTCATCTATATATTCAATGCCATTTAAATCCTTTGCAATGAACATATGGGCTTTGTTTCTATGGACTCTATTTGGACCCTATCCCACTTCAGATAAACTCAGGTAGTCAAGTGCAATTCTATGAGCAAACCCACCATGAAGGAGTGCAGTATGATCTCTCAGCAATGATATCAGGTAATTACACTGTCCTCAGTAGAATTTATAGTCTTTTTTGTTGAAAATATGCCCAGCAGTCTGCATTGGTATAATATTTGACAAGAACCTGTCTTTTGGTGCCTTCACTAATGAGATGCAATATTGCAGTGTGTGGAACCTTATACTCTTCTACACCAGGTCCATTGCAACCTCATACTCTTGCATATTATTGTCAAGATGGCATATGTATAGAGCTGTTACTGTGGACAGAACAGCAAGACTCCAAGAAACTGTACAAGAGTCTCCAAAGTCAAACATGTACCAAGTTTGGTCTTGTGAAGACTTGACAGCTCTGATTGCACTGACTTGTTTTGAGAAGGCCAAGATTTGTTAGTTCTCTCCTGAAAGATCCCAGAGGTCCCCATCAGGCTTGTGCTCTAAGTCAGTTGATGAGAACATTCTCAAAAATGACTGACAGATTCTGCTAAGAGGAGTTAAGAAGAAGTCATCAGAAACTGAGTTTATATTGAGCCTAAGGACATTGACCAAAGACTTTCTATCAGAATCATTGGTCTGTCCACTGAACTTGGTTGGCAGAGAGACAGAAGAGACAAAGCCAAAGAAACATATGTAACAACAGTCAAAGAATCTCCATTTGCATATACTCTAGCTATAGATCCTTAGAATTGGCTAATGATGGGGTACTGGTAGCAGAAGGTGTAGGACTTGAAGACTATAAGGTCCAGTGGGCAGGCTCAGGCTCTGCTTATTTGCTGTTGTCTTGCTAAGTGGCTTGAGGAAGATCTCTCTCACACCTTTACATTTATACAGGTCTGCTCCTCTTTGGAGTGGCCATTGCATCACATAGTTCATAGATATGCTATGGACCCTGCTGTCTAGGAGCTGGTAGGGGCCTGCCTCTTCACCACTCTTAACTATTTACATATAGCTGAGGCTAAGGCCTGTTGTGATAAGTGGACCAGACAGTTTGCTTATTCAAGCTCCTCTGGAAGAGATTTCTTGTACCTCACTGATGAGAGGGGCAAATATATGATGCCCACCTATCTTTCTGGGGGTACATGGCTCAAGCATCTGCATGATTCTCTGCTTTGCACACATGTGTGCAGGGTGATCCTCAATCATACACCAATTGGAGAGTTTAGATATCGTTTTAATCTCTCCTGTGATCATTCTTGCCCTTGTGGGTCCACCAATCAGCAGACCCATAAGCATGTGTTAACTGAGTGTAGTGACTTTGGTGATCTATGGCACTTTCCTAAATATTGGAAGGAGCTGTTGGATTTCTACAGAGAGAACCCCAAAGTGTTCTTCTTTGCACATCTCCCTGTGGAATGACACTGATATAGCCACTTTTCAGCTGTCACTGGGTTCTCTGGGGCCCATGTGGGTCCTAAGGGGTCTGGCATTGGCAGCTGATGGGGGCTGTGCTAGCTTGGTCTTAGCACATGGCACTACAGAGTGTGATGCTACAGGCATGGGCATATTACCTACTTCTCTGTTTATCTCTGGGTAGAGAGAGAGCTTATCTTTCAGTGCAGGCTGCCATGCTCAGCTGAGCTGTGAGGGATTTCTTTCCTGTAGATTACTGTAGATACTCCTTTGTATTTGTGACCAGACTGCTATTGCACATCAGTATATAAATTTATAAATTAAAAAAAAAAAAAAAGACCATAAAGTCATCATTAAGTTTTCTAGTTGGAACCATTTTTCCTCCTACTTGTTGGTACAGTGTCATTCATTAAAAAAAGGATTGTAGCATCTGATAAGGCCTACATACTCTGAAAGCTTCTCTTTCCAATTGACCCTCCTCATCAAATTTCACACAAATTTGGGCAGCTCATTAACATTGTATGCCTATTCAAAAACCTTAGCTAACTGAGTTGGCTTGTTCTTCTCACAATTCTGTCTTGTCTGTCATTTAGTGGATGTTTTCTCCTTCAAAATTTGTTTATATACAGCCTCTCTCTTCTCCCAAAATACATCTCAGATATATTTTGCTATTTCTATAGCTACTTTTCATGCTGCCATATCATGTGATCTTAGATCTGGATGAAGAGGAATGGGTGATTCTTATGTCATGACATCAACACTGTCAGTAGTTTGTGATAGAGCATTAGATATTGCATTAAGTGAGCAGCTAGCTAACAACACAGGAGCCTTGAGCTCTAGACTATCCATTTGGCAGGCTTCACAGTTGAACTCTGTGAAAGCAATGTTGAAGGTGTCTTGAGAAGATGAAGGCATAGAGTCAATAGGAGTACCTAATAGAGGAAAACTGGTGGGTTCAAGAATGAACCTTGCCATGATCACTTGTAAAGCCCTGGGAAAAGGGGGGAGTAATGGAAAGAAGGGTTAGTGTCAAGCATCTCAAGCATCTTTTGTATTCTATCTATACCAAACTGGGATGCCATGATCAACAAACCACTAAGCAGATAGTTAGTCTGGATATCTATCTGGGTGATAAAGAAACACACCCACATAACTCTAATTCCACTTGGACTGCAAGGGGGATGCAGTGTGTACAAAGTCCCATACTATCTGTTGAGTTGGTAGCTTGTGAATGAGTTGAATAAACCAGACCAGAGGGGTAATACCCTTGATGTAAGAGGTCAGTCTAGGACTTTTGCTCATCATCCAAAAGACAAGCCCAATCCATATTGCAAACCAGTTTCTATCTGCCTCAATATGTGTGATAGCTGTAGATACTGATAAATGAATGCAATCATATTTCTACTCCTCTAGTGGAAAGGGTTTCACATAGTTAAATCTATTGGCCCACTGTAAAGCTTCAACAATATTGATTAACAGCTTCTTAATGTCATTTCACACAGAAGTTAGTTTGTGAGGTAGCTGGTACCCTTCTGACACTGTCAGAGAGAGTTTCTCAGAAATAACATTCAAGAGATGGAACTACTGCCTGCTATATAGCACTGGTTCTCTTGGTACAAACACTAGCCACTCTGACATTGAGCTCCACCAGCAAGGCTTCTGAAACTCCATCACAGTCATCTAACCTCACTTGAACTCAAGAGGCTGATGATCATGCTCAGGAATAGCAACAGGTCAAAGATAATTTGGGGAGTAGTAGACATCACCATTGGCCTCCCAGGCCCTCTCCCTCAGTGCTTGCTCTGTGTGATCGAAACCCTGTATGGCTACTACACATACAAAGATAGACTACTTAGAAACACACTCCTTGACAATACCACAGAAATTCCAATGGTCAATCAGTGTTTTTGTGGATGTCCACAAGAACAGAAGATAGGAAGAGGTCAAATGGAGGCTGTAGAAAATGTTTACTACAAGTCTGCCAACTTGAATAAGTAGGGAGTTGCAAAAAGCCTCATTATAAAGACTTACTGAGTGAGCTAGAACAAGTAATGACAGTGGAAAAGAACCTAGTTGCTTAAGCACCTGATGATGATCATGATTGACTGATGTTAGTGGGAATGAGAAAGCATTATTTGTATCTATATTTATTTGTCATCTTTCTCCTTTTCATCATCTTCTCTTCACCATCTCCTCCTATCCAACTCCCTTGCAGGTTAGGTATACCTCATGATCTTCTTCATATTGGCAGGGGTATTCATAGGAATGTCTGGATACTCTGAATCTTTCTCAAGAGTTTATCTGAGAATATCAGTTGCCCTCGATTTAGAAGATTGCAACTGACTGGAATTTCTATTATGTCACTATTGACCATGTCATTGGCTGCTGCTGGTTTTCAACCTGGAGGATGCTGTTATTTTGTGCCTAGTGATATTTCTATGTTATTAATAAAGTAAGTATAGTATGAAGTCTGTATATACTTCCTTCTCTACTGACCTCAATGTGCACAGATTAAGCTTTATCACATATTGTGTATCATTATTGGAAAGAATCATTGTAAAGAGAAGAAGTCTGAAGTACAGTGAGTGAGCATATTATACATCTCTTCCTATATATGCCACTAACTTACTGTTTGAGCAGAAGTGCTCACTAGGTCTCGTCCAACCATTCAAGGTATTCTATGAAGCCCAGTGATGTCTGTATCCTATTTTGAGCTGCTGCCAATACTCTGCATTGTTGATCATATGTTGTCTTGATCAATGATATGTCTTCCATACTGTGATCAGCCCATACATGACATCATCATACTGGTAGATGACTCTTGTCTCAATATTCTAGTTGCAGGTCATCCTCAGCCTATTGTACATAGTACATGGTAAATGCTGTTCATGTTTATAACTAGTAGCATATCTGAAGAACTATTCATTGCACTCATTAAGAGGTCCTTAAGTCTTCACTGTCTCAAAGTAGTATATGTGCCACTAATATGCTGAGCCCCCTTCAACTGTCTCAGCAGGGATTGTGGGCTATGACACATAGTATGTAGGTGAAACAGTACAGTGAGGATTGCAGGACTCCAATAAGTGAGGCATTTCAGGTCAACATAGCTATGCAGTTTATTTAGAAAATGCCACATTTTTATATTACTTTATCAGCACAATTGAATATATCAGCCAGATTCTCTCTTCTCAGTACACTATCCATGCCTTGCCCATCAATTGAGTATAATTGTCTTATTAGATGGATGGTCAGACAGCCTTGTGTTATGCTTCTAGATGCTCCTCTTGTAATGCAATATCACCTGTCTCAGGTCAGTAGTATGGTTATTCTCATTTGTCCCTTGGATTGACCAGCCTTTTAGGATTCTAGTAAAGGCAGAGCTTTGAGATACAGATGATACAGGTTGTTGACAGAGAAGAGTTGGAAAATCTGTGAGATGCTGTGAGCACTCAAGGGAACTACCAGGAATATGATGTGGACAACAATGCAGATAGCTGTGATGATAACAGTAATAACAGCTGGAACACACCAAGCCCTCAAGTCTTCTGTACAAGCAATCCTGATAACTTGGACCTCACAGAGTTCTCTGATTCTGGAGAGGAGCTGGATCTGATATCATTGAACCATATAGAGTTGACACAGATGAAGAAATACCAGCATATTGGCAGGTCTGACACCTCAAAGCAAATGCTATATCTCACTACCAGCATTTTGGAAGACACACCTTCTTCTACATCAGATTCTAACTTGAGAGTCTGCTGACCAGTTATTTGCCCTTCTCATGGCATAGAGAACAGTTTATTGATAATAAATTCATGACTGAGAAACAGCTGTAGAAGAATGATCATATCTACTTCATGGAAATACAGCACCAAAAACTGACAAGGTATATTAGGGCACTAGATCTTTATAGTACATTGGATGAACTATCATATGCTCCTAACTCAGGCTCTAGTAAAAACACTTAGTAGATAAGCACTTTTGCAGGCTAGTAATCCTTCTGTAAATGCCATCATTTCCAATTCTTCTGTCATCTGCTAGTCTGAGAGTCTAAAAGTCCCACATGGTGCCTGTTGCCATAATAGCTGAGCAAGCAAATCAGTAAGCAAATTAGCAAAGAGAAAAATAAAATGCAACAAATAATGCTAGTAAAAGAACTTTCTGCTATATGAGAAGTCAAAAATTTTGACTTGAGATAATTGTTTCTCTCATCATCCCATTCTTACCATCCTTTCTTCTCATTGTCTCACCATCCTCTCATCTTCTCAATCAGAGCTGGACATAGAGGCTAATCTTGGCCCTTGTCAAAACTAGAATTGTTCTGATGGAGATGCTTATGGCATCTTTGTTGCAGGATATTCCTCTGACTCCTCCAATGTCCTATTGACTGCATGTATGTGCAAGTGCCTTGGTTATCAGTATTTTTATGTACCTGCTAGTCATAAAGGCTTTGGTCCCTGCCACAATCCCAACTGTAGTGATTGTGGTGCCTGTAGGATCTTTGTCAATCAAGAAGAAGATACTTATCCTACTCAAAAGGAAAAACTTTGCACTGAATGCCTCTGCAACTGTTGAGGCTATCAATATTTCTATCATTCACAGGTATGTTATATGCTATAAACAGATTCAACTTTTACTGACACTAAGTAATTTTAGACAGTGCTGGTCCCACCACTAGACAGTGCTGGTCCCACCACTAGAC
>KQ962074.1:2347-14079 GCA_001563735.1 Leucoagaricus sp. SymC.cos
TTGGTATCCTCTCGGCTGTCCCAGCGGCAACTTCACATGAGTCTCCTGACTCCCCACCCTGGCTTCTTCACAACAGAGCTTCCTCTATATCTTTTTCCTATGACTCCGCTACAGTGTTGTCATCTCGATGCGCTGAGATTGCATCGAGGGCCACTCTCCGGTTTATTTTTGCTGTTTTCATCCTGGATGTCCGGTTGACCCACTCCTCCCCGCTCCCTTAATTCTCCTGTAGTGCCAGGTCCTAGTTCCCCCGCCAAATCCTCAGCTCTTTCCCCTTACGTATAATACCACAGTGCAACAGCCTTATGGTCGCCCCCAATATCCACCGGAGCCGTCAAGTAGCCCTAGTCATGGGGCCTGAAAATGATTTGGCTGATCTGTCAATCATCATCGACCGTCCCAGGGTGTGACTGTCACGTTTCCTCTTGTTTCTGAACGTCGTCTCTCCCGGATCGCCTCCTCTCTCTCTTCACTGTTACCTATCAATTTTCCAGTACACCCTTCAAGCCTTGTCTCTTTCATCAACAGGTATGTCGTCCATTCTGCAATTCGGACGCCAACCACGAAACGATCATGCGCGCGTCGAGGTCGCGTGTGGTTAACTTGTAACGACCCCCACCCCTTACTGATATGCCTTCTTTTTTATATATACACTTAGTCTGAGAGTATTATTTTTTTCTCGAGTTTTTGATTTTGATATATTTTTTTTGAAAGCGCATTGTAGATGGTTTTGTCTTTGCATTTGTTGTGCATAGTGACGCTCTTGTTATATCACCATTTTCTTGGACCGATTTCAGTGAGAATGCATTCTGAGCGTGTGTATGAATGCTACAATGTTCGTATAGCAAATTCGCAGGAGATGTACTGTGATAGTGGTGTTTGCGTATATGTGGTGTTTGATTATCGAGATATTTTTGGAATGAATATCATGACATCACTGGGCGAATTAGCGGCTCGGGCGCGGGCCGTTCAAACCTGGGCGTCAGGTCGGAGGCAGTAAAGATGCATAGAACTATCTCTATATAGTAGATCAATCGAAAACCAGCGTAAGTGCAACTCACCTTTTGTGAACCTGGGCGTTAGTTCGGAGGTAGTAAGGATCCATAGAACTATCTCTATATAGTAGATTAATCAAAAATTAGCGTAGGTGCAACCCACCTTTTGTGAACCTGGGCGTCAGTTCGGAGGCAGTAGAGATTCATAGAACCATCTCTATATAGTGGATCAATCAAAAACCAGCGTAGGTGCAACCCACCTTTTGTGAACCTGGGGGTCAGTTCGGAGGCAGTAGTGATCATAGAGCTATTTATATATAGTAGGTCAACTAAAAACAGGCGTAGGTGCAACCCACCTTTTAGTTGAATAGCATTTTCTACTGACATCCATTTACGCGCACTCATCCATACCGCACTTAGATATCATATAAAAGACACAGACTGCAGCCTCCGTGTTACCATAGCCCTCTTCCTGCTTCTTCATAAACATCTCACTTCTCTTGATGTCGACCTACGTGTCACTTTTTGTGAGTGGCTACTGGAGAGGCTCCCGTCACTTTCTCATTGATATGTCTTCTAGGCTGGGCGCATCGGGACACCATGTCCCGTACGTATTGCCGGTACATCTGCCGTTATACATAATGCTCGTGATGATGTATGTCGTCCAAGTTTGACAAAATACTTAATCCTTCACTAATGGCTGTGTGCTTGATCAAGATGTATGCTCCGAGGGTGCATACTGTTCCTCTGCCAGTGGAGGACTCAGTTACTATGACTCAGTCACACTCTCCAAGTTCAACGGGCATGTATCCGATCGAGTTAGAAAGCGTCACCATTGGCCAACAGATTGAGTTGGAAGAGGTCTCCCTTATCACTCCGATTCACGTTCATACACCTACCGTTCACGGTGGTTTAATTTATGGCTCGTTTACTGGACAGACTATGACCGCCCTCGATGCGGTCATGTTCTTACAGCAGCTGTCTCGGGTGACAATCGATAGGAATGCGTACGCACAGCTATCGCCGGAAGTCAAGGCACAAGTCAAGGCGGCTTTTATACAAAGGTGTGGGGCGGCAGTGTCGAACACTACCGTCATTTGGGGTGATTTCATGGCTGGAAGAAATGTCAGTAATGGTCCTATTGGGCGCGATCTGTTGTTGGGGGGTATGGAGGTCTGGGGAGTTGAGAGTGTTTCCTTTGGAGGGTTTAGTGTGATTCATTTGGCTTGATTGTGTTGGTGGAAAGTTGTGGTTTGTCCATAAGGCCTGGATGTATTTCTATGATCGTCGTTACTAGTTCTTGATCACGTCTCAAGCAAATCTTATGTTTGTGTTTGTAGTTGTTGTGTTTTGGCTCAATTAGAAATATACAAGCGCTCATTGACGTCATGGGACCTGTGTCGATCATCATCGATCATCTCGGGATGTGACTGTCACGTTTCAAACCTCTTGCCCCTGAGCTTCATCCTCCTGGCCACGTTTTCAACCCGTCCGCTGAACTTCGTCTCTCCTGAATTGTCTCCATTCACTGTTACCCACCAATGCTCCAGTACACTCTTCAATACCGTCAATTCTGGTCCCTTTCGCCAACAGGTATGTTGTCCGTTCTGCAATGTGGAATGGCTGAAGAGTTGACTGTACTACTACTATGTCTTTTACGTTCGTCTATAGACTAGAGTGATCAAGCATCGGATTGATGCAGCTATTGACACCATCTATCTCTTCACTTCGAAACACGGTCCCAATGATTGATAGATTGACACTATGGTATTCGGTGAGTTCTTTATTTTTGCCTCGAGGAGAGCCTCCCCTCTTCCAATATCATCCTCGTCCTTCAAGTTCCCCCTGCTGATGTTCCACTCTCTGCAGCTTCTGACTCGTCCTCTTTGCCTTCCACGTTTTTATCGTTGACAGTTACAATACTGAACTTGACCTCTATGCCGCTAGCATCTTCAGTTTTGCCCTCCACTCTCCGTCAACTCGACCGTTGCCTATGCACACATCTCACTAGTTGCACCTCCCAAACCATGATCCTCTCTGCTGATTGACTCTTCATCCTCGCATCCACCGGCTCTCCTTCCGTTCTTTCTGTCTCCGTTCACTGCCCCGCCATCAATAGCACCATGCAGCTCTGTTTGCGTTCTTGCTCTGCTTTCCACTCGTCTATCGCCTTGAAGCTGAAATCGAACAGTCAAACATTAAATTCTGTCGCGTGGGTGACCCAGAGCATCTGGTGCTAGTGCGATTAAGATTGCAAAAATAAAAGGAGGGCGTATGGTGCGGCTGGGAATAACGGTTGACTTACTGTGCAGTGAGCAATGCGCCGGAGGTCGAGGTGCCGAGTGGGTCGTCGTCCTGGTGGCTCTTTAACATCCCCTCCACTTTCTACGGCTTCACCTCTACCGCAAAGTGAAAAGGCAGCATTTGGACGATATATGAATGTGACGAGTAGCGTTGTTATTCTTCCTCAGGTTGCCGGAATAGTACCAGTGATCAAGGAAAGTGGCAGGAAGAAATTCCGGCTACGTATGATATTTTGTCGTTCGATGATCCGAGGTGAAGACGAGGTGAGCAGAGGTGAGAGGAAGAGGATAGTAAAGGATAGATGTTGACGTCGATCGTGGTGTGAGGAATAGAGAGAGTGGATGAAAGGAGTATGGGGAAGGTGTGTATATCCATCGATATTCATCGATATCACATTTTCGAGTTGAGGTTGGATGTAATTTTTTATTCGGATCGGATTGGATCAGAGAGTGTGTTTTGAATGGACTCTACCAGAGAGGAGCCTGGGTTCAGAAACGTTCATGAACCCGAGATCCGGACTTCCGTTTTTGTTTCCGCTAATCTCGTCCCTTCTTATAACGCCAGCCATGAATCGATCGCGCGCGCGCATCGAGGTCGTATATGATGTAGATGTCTGGAGAGCTGAGAGCATTTACTTCGGTGAATCTACTGTAATCTGTTTGGCTTAAACGTGTTGGTAGAGGGAAAGTGTTTAACTGGGTCGTGGCATTCAATTTTGTAATTCTATTGATTGCTGTATTATCTCGGAGATCATAAGTTATTGCTCACCTCCGATGGAATGTTCTCATCTTCTCGGATACCTCGATGACAAAACCAACTCAGCTCCTCGTACGTATTGGTGACGCTATTCGTACTCAGCTCTCAGGAAAGAATGTCGCTCCGTGTTTTGGTGGTTCGAGGATTCATATGTGCTGGGAATGAGTATTGCGATGGATGATGAGATGGCATAGCACAACGGGTTGACGAAGTTGCCGGGCTGAGTCGTGTCGAGTGAAGTCATGATCATCCATTCAAGCAAACTGCAAAGCCCTCTGCAAAGACGAGTTAATGACAAGCGCCAACATGAACATGCATGATCGATCTGACCGACTTGATTGTGACGTTCTGTGCCTCATATATCTCCGTTGTCGCCGCCTCTTATTCTTTCTGACTCACCCTGTGCCTCGACCGCATCCAATAACATGTCTTTCTCTGTCTCCATGTCAGCCTGAATATAATGCCTTTTCGATGACATTGATTCGGTGTCCAGCTCCATGATTCCAAATTTCCCAAGTTGGACATTTGCCCTTCAGTTTTCGGCCATTCACGCCCCGGGGCGAGATTTAATCTAATTGGTTGGCCAAGTATCAAAACCTGAGTTTAATATTCGTCAGACTAATTGCAGCCTCTATGACTACCGTGAATAAAGTACGCTATGATTGCCAGCCTGAGCAGCCGAGGTTGGCGCTAATTAGCAGTGTGCCTATAAGGATTACCAAGAGTTGGTGCCTGTTTAATCATACTCTCAACCAATATGGCGTTACCTCTCCCACTCTCTTCTCAATGTCCATTTACGTGCCGTCGTTCATGAGCTACAAGCAATTCGTTTTTGCTCATCATCGTCAAACTGATGTCATTGAATTCAGGCCATGTTTATCGGTACCCTCTGTCCTATTCAGATGGCTGGTTCTGGTACAACTACACTCATGCATACATAGTCAAGATGTTTGTGTCCGAGTCGAAGCAAACACTCCCTCTCATGACGGTTGAGTCTTTTGTGGGCCATGGTGTACCCGGATGCCACCAGAATTCATACAGCTCCTCTTCCAAGCACTTCAATCACAACAGCTCAAGCGAGTGCTCATAGATTATCCCAGTCAGCCTGGATAATGTCACGAGTGGCCAACAAATTAATCGGGAGCCTGATATCATACTTACCACTCCTGTTCACGCTTTTACACCTACTATTCACATTGGTAAAATTTACGGGTTATTCCTTGTACAGGATATGACCGCTCTTGGCGCGGTCATGTTTTTGCAACAATTCTCGTGGGTGAGCGTCAATATAAATGTGTACGCCCACCTTTCACCTGAAGTTAAGGCACTAGTCAAGGCTGGTTTTATGCAAAGGTGTGGAACCGCTTTGAATGCCACCGTTGATTGGAATGATTTTATGGCTGGGAAAAATGTCGGTAGCGGACCTATTGGACGTGATCTGCTGCGGGGTGCTACGGAGGTCTTGGGAGTTGAGAGTATTTCCTTCGATGGATTTAGTGTAATCCACTTGGCTTCACCGCATTTGTAGAGGGAAAGTAATTAACTGGGACATGGCATTCAGTTTTGTAAATTTGTTGACTGCTGTATTATCTCAGAGATCACAACTTGTTGTTAATAGTTATTTGAATTTTCAGGCCCGTGCCGACGCAAATGAAAGGCAATAGATGTAATATGGTAGACATTAAAGGAATGACCATTAACATACTCAAGCATGAAAAAATATACCCTGTCGTTCCTCTTTATGATTATTTATCATCATTCCTAATGGTTTCAACTCATCGCGCCAACATCTACGTCTGATGGGCCAGACACGATTGTCCTTGCTTTGACTTGACATATACTTCGATCTTGTTGATTCGAGATGGTAAATGTCAGAGAGTATGAGACAACCAACGAGCGACTTCACTCATGCTCCCGGAAAAGGTTAATACTGTTAGCAGTGGCGAAACGTCATCAGTTCTGTGCCGATTCGGTACGGAGCTGTTTAGAGACTAACGGAGAATACGCTACACCGTGTCTTGTTTACAGGACGGAGCATGATTGCTTATGCTCGTTGTTGCTATGATTTATCTTTTCTTGTTCAGATGCTTCTCTGCTTGTGACTGCCGCGTTTTGCGGTTCAATTCGAGATATACAAGGGTCCCTTGGCATCATGGGGTGGGAATGATCTGATCGATCTGATCGATCTTGTTGATCGAGGAGTGGACGCGTGTTTCCTCCCACTACCCCTGCTCGGAGCCTGTGAGCGTCATTCTCCTTGTTCAGACTTCTAACCTTGCCCGCGGAACGTTTGAACCGTCGTCGTCGATCCTTAGGCAATGATGGTCCAATCCATCCCTTAATGTAACCCTGCCTGGTCTTTGCACTACTTCGTTGTCCATTCTATGTTCTTCGCCCCGCTTCGGCTGGAGTAGTTGACCACCAGGTGACCTGTACCTTCGAACATTCGCATCCTAGATCAAGTGCAGTCCAGACGATTAACGAGGTGGCACTCTGGTGTCCAGTGAGTCCCTTATTTCCGCCTCAAAGATCCCCCTTTCCAGTCCAAGCTCCCCGCTCTCTAGGCTCTCCTGCTAATCCTCTGCAATTTACATCAACTGACTCGAATGTAATGATAAAAATTCAGGTTTCTGAGGGCTCGCACCATATCCGTTCCAAGGACCTCAATAATTCACGTTGATGGGCACGCACTGACACTTTCCCCGCGACGAACATTGGATTAGGACTACATAGTCGCCTGGACATAATCGGCGCGGAGGGCTGTTTCCTACGTCCCCTCATCCTCATCTTCTGCTCCATCTCAAACATCTTCTGCATTCCAAATAATCCTGCGCCGGCAGACTCAAGTCTCGCTAACATGCTCAATACGCCATTCGCCGTTCCCTTCTACCACACCAACTCGAAGTGAGGGGATGATGGATACACTCCTTCATCGGGTCCTGGATCGGAGATCCCTTGGCGCCTCCTTCGTAAACTAGTAGTGCTATCGGGCCTGGGATATCGACGCCGCCATCTATTTCGCCAACTGAGCCTCCAACATCATCGTCTCTCCTCACCTACTGCCCCTTCCTTACCCCGCCGACATCCATGCCCCCTTGTCCTATCCTTCCATGTCAACCTCCATACCACCTGTCGCAGCCCCTCTATCCACAAGTGCCTTGCGGCTGATCTCTATGTATGCATCCTACGTTACTCTTTCTCTCTTTCTCTTTGTGATACTCATCTATCATTTACAGGATGACGTCAGACGGCCAAACATTCACTACCATTGGACAAATGACGACGGTCGTTCAACCTCCTCCAAATGCAGCAGCTGCAGCAGCAACGGAGGATTGGACCAGAGCTCAGCCAACACAGGCATAATTGTCTATGACGTCGTTGGCGGTACGTCCCTCCCTCTCTTGTTCATTCCCACTCCAAAAGTCCTACTCAGAAGCCTCACACTCATATCCTCTATTTTTACCCCCACAGGCGTGGTAGGTCTCTCAGTTGTAGCCCTCCTCGTATCGTTTGTTCTCCGTAAATGACGACGAACAAACAAAAGCGAATTCGATGGCGAATTCGATCGTACCTGTGTACTCTCCGGACTCATCTTCGAAGATGACTATCGCACCATACCAAATCCAAGGTCCTTGTACAGCTCAACGTCTGCTTGACCAAGTATGGACCGACAACAACAGCCTTCGGCTGCTAATCTAATCGGGTCAAGTCCAAATGGAGGCCTGAGTGGTGTTGGTATAGGGGGCTATTTCCCTTGCGGTCCTCTGTCGTCTTCATCCTCTCCTCCTCTACATCAACATCCACAATATCCCAACTACAGTAACGTTGCTCCTTCCCAAAACGGACAAAGGAGAGAGGCAGGAGGAGATTCCGCCTACGTATGATAGTTTGTTGTTTCACGATCGGAGGTGAAGAGATGGGGAGATGAGAGGTGAGAAGTTAGGTGTGGTGAGAGGTAGAGGTGCGTATATCTTTCGATATCCTTTTAATATCCTTGATTTTTGGATTGGATCAGAACGGATTAGATAGAGGTGGAGGAAGGTTCGACATAGGCTCTACTAGAGAACCCGTTGAATTTCGATGGAAGAAGGTGCTGTTTCTTGTAGTTCATATCTCTCGTTCATTTGCATCGCATATAACGCCCTGAAATGATCGTGTATATCTTTACGCGTCCTGTAACGATACCCCCCGTACTGCCGCGTTTTTTCCCTCTGATGTCTCTACCACTCCCTAATTATTATCTTTTGATCTTGATTTTTGAAGCGTATAGTACTTCGCCTTTGCAAATCTTTGTGCTTAGTGCCATTGGAATAGTATATCTTTGATTTCTTGGACCTGCGAACGGTGGTATCGGTGCACGGAACCCTGCTTATCAAATGATCATGGATCGACATCATATTGATATTTTTCGCAGATAGGCAGCTAGCTGTTGCCAAATAACCACATTCAATGATGGGATAATTGTAAACTGGGAGAACGGAGACTCAGGACTGGTGAGGATGTTTTTCTTGTCTGGATTATTGTTTCTCGACGGTAACGCTCGACCAAAGACTTCGGAGTTACTAGTACAAGACCCTATCACAAGAGCAGTACAGACCACATTGATCTTATGCGTTTAAAGAGAGCTTCGATTCGTTCAAGTAATTACGAAAAGCCCATTCCCATAATACTCCGTGCTGGCTTCTTGGTGCCGTAGACCAACAGAGGTATTCCAGATGTGGAAAGAACATGACAGGTGGATACAGGTGGGGATGAGTCAGGTTATAGAAGACACTGGTGGTACACTAAATTTCCGAAGGGTACAGCATTGAACAGGAGGTAGAAGGCAGGAGGAAAGGAAGCACGCCATGTTAAAGCAACGTGGGAGACAGGGGGCTAACAATATTAATCAATGATCTCTCAGGGCCAGATTTGTGGACGCCTGTCTGTTTGCAAGTTAGAACCGTTTTAGACGCCCGTGTGTCTCCAACTATTTTAGGCACCTCTCAGTACCACCTGTTTTAGACCCATGTATCTCTCCAAGTGTTTTAGGCAACTATCGTTTTAGACGCCCGTGCGTAGATGCCCATAGAATGTGTTATCACCTCGGCAGAAGTGGCAATGCTCTTCAAGGTTGGATCTGAGCAAGGACGGATCAATATGTGTTAAGTGGCTCAAGTGCTCCATATGACATCTTCTATAGAGTTATTACTAGTAGTAGTATTACTTAGTAGCATTCGTGGAAGCCTAATAGTGTGATATCCACGCAACCATAATTGCGAAGACACTACTGAAAACCCAATGCCAGTATACAAAGCCCAAGTCGACTCACGAAAGGCACCAAAGGCTCGAAACCCAAAGGCACCCTAAGCCAATGTACCAGAAAGGCCGGACCGAAAGCCAAAGGCCGTCACAAGTCACGACGAAAACCAAATTTAGCCCAAGCCCCAGCCTAAGCAGATCAAGATCTGCTGATGCGACCGTATTGATCGTTCCCCGAGCCGCAGACTCGGTTTTCCTGATCTTCCTACTGTCATACCCTCCAGGAAATGACTATAAAGGATGTTCTTAACTCACCACATCACCCCCAAGCTTACCAGGTTTTGACAATCGCTTCAACCCCAAAGTTTTCCCTCAATCATGCCTCTCTTCGTCCCCCAGTTTGTGAGTGACCTGTGTTGAGGGTCGGCCCTCGGGGCTCGTTGTCCTCTCCAAGTTAACGAATGTTTTGAATACATAGCACTATCTTATTGGAATCCCGTGCCGCGTACAAGCGATGACAGGTACAAACAGCATCTCGGTATGTTTACTAGTATCTAATGCTTGTGGGGTCGCTAATGAGCTTTTTGTGCTCAGTGTACGGTCATACACCCTGGCGCTCCGAGGATGTATACTGTTCCACTGGACACAGAGTCCACCTCGACGGAACATTTTTTCTCCCAGATGTCATGGACGGGCATCTATCCACTTAAATTGGATAATCTCATCGCTTCTCAACGAATTGAGTTGAGAGAGATGATTTTGACGACACCCATTCATGTTCATACACCTACCGCTCATGTTGGTATGGTCTATGGCACGTTCCCCGGAGAGGCTGTGACCGCACTTGATGCAGTCATGGTCTTACAGCAGTTGTCCCAGCGGGCGCTTTCTAGAAATGTCTTCGTACCGCTTCCAGCGAGCGTGGTGATTAATGTGAAGGCGGCTTTTGTGCATAGGGTCGGGTTGAACGCTGCTGCAATTTGGGATGATTTTATGGCTGGTAGAAGCTTTAGTAATGGGCCTGTTGGACGTGATCTTTTGTTGGGTGCTACAGAGGTCTGGGGAGCTGAGAATGTTTCTTTCGGTGAATATAGCGTAATCCATTTGGATTGACTCAGTTGATAGAGGGAAAGTGACGCAGGTCGTGGTAATTAATTTTGTGATTCGGTAGACTGCTGTATTTAATTCCATTGTTGGTTCATTACGCGACAACTCACCTGCATATAATTCTGCTTGAAAGTATGGTGTTTTGTAGAAAGATACAAGCGCCCACTGACATCACGGGACAGCCAAAATTTGATCGATCCGATCTACCTTTTGATTGCGTGAATGTGGCTTCCACGTTTCCTTTTTCTTCTCTCTCTCCCGGAGAGCTTCATCCTCCTGGCCACATTTTCAACCTCGTTCACCGAATCACGATTCAGAATGATGCTTTGCCGCTATCTAACTTTCAGCTTCGGGACGTGGTTTCTGTGACTTAGGACATCAGGAAAAACCCCCCGTCCAGATCGAGGACAATACATACCAAAACATAGAATAAGCAAATGGATATGCAAATTAGAACAGATTTATCTGGATTGATGTCAAATTTACACGAGTCCAGTTCAATCAAACATAGTCGTGTAAATTTACTCTTACTTCCCGCAAATAAATTTCAGTGCAGCAGATTTACTCCAAGTTCGGACAAATACATTTTAATAAATTGTTGAATACTGGAACCTATTTGGGAATGGATTTACATAGAAAGTAGTACACTAATCGGGGACTGAATGCAACTTCCACTCAGGTGGAGCTACAGGGCCGAATTTTGGGAATAGATGGACACTTTGTGTGATATAGTTGATAGGAATGACACTTACCTTTCGACTGCCGTTGTTCTCCAGTACACGAGATACCTTATAAAGGGAATTTGCGGAGCCGAAGCGGGCTCGTGAAGAGGGCGTGAACCACTCAACGTAGGCAAACAAAATATTGAACCTCGCACCCATTTGGGAACCAGACCTGCCATGCGCTCTCTGGAAGTGTGAACACACAGCCCGGGACTTGTGCAACACAGTGGCCTATTGGGCAAGTCAGGCAGTGAGTTAAATTCAATGATTGAACGCACCTTTGACACCAGCACGGTATCAAATCGGCCAGGAACGGCTTGACCATGTTTATCCTCCAAGGAGGGATCAGCTTGGTCGGCTATACTTAGGATGATAAATAGGGGTAAACAACAATATATGGGTACTGACGACACTAGCTTACAACTTAACTTCTTACATCTACCATCTCTCTTAATCATTGTCCCTCGACATGCGTATCTCTCTCTCTCGAATAGACCGCTTAGGTCTCGCTTTCCTCGTGTGTCTATAGTGAGTATCTGTTGTGAGCAATCTCTTTAGTGAGCCCTCGGCGGGCTCAGCACTTTTTTTTTGCGACGTCTTATTCGGT
>KQ962074.1:14105-24263 GCA_001563735.1 Leucoagaricus sp. SymC.cos
TCGTTCCCCGAGCCGCAGACTCGGTTTTCCTGATCTTCCTACTGTCATACCCTCCAGGAAATGACTATAAAGGATGTTCTTAACTCACCACATCACCCCCAAGCTTACCAGGTTTTGACAATCGCTTCAACCCCAAAGTTTTCCCTCAATCATGCCTCTCTTCGTCCCCCAGTTTGTGAGTGACCTGTGTTGAGGGTCGGCCCTCGGGGCTCGTTGTCCTCTCCAAGTTAACGAATGTTTTGAATACATAGCACTATCTTATTGGAATCCCGTGCCGCGTACAAGCGATGACAGGTACAAACAGCATCTCGGTATGTTTACTAGTATCTAATGCTTGTGGGGTCGCTAATGAGCTTTTTGTGCTCAGTGTACGGTCATACACCCTGGCGCTCCGAGGATGTATACTGTTCCACTGGACACAGAGTCCACCTCGACGGAACATTTTTTCTCCCAGATGTCATGGACGGGCATCTATCCACTTAAATTGGATAATCTCATCGCTTCTCAACGAATTGAGTTGAGAGAGATGATTTTGACGACACCCATTCATGTTCATACACCTACCGCTCATGTTGGTATGGTCTATGGCACGTTCCCCGGAGAGGCTGTGACCGCACTTGATGCAGTCATGGTCTTACAGCAGTTGTCCCAGCGGGCGCTTTCTAGAAATGTCTTCGTACCGCTTCCAGCGAGCGTGGTGATTAATGTGAAGGCGGCTTTTGTGCATAGGGTCGGGTTGAACGCTGCTGCAATTTGGGATGATTTTATGGCTGGTAGAAGCTTTAGTAATGGGCCTGTTGGACGTGATCTTTTGTTGGGTGCTACAGAGGTCTGGGGAGCTGAGAATGTTTCTTTCGGTGAATATAGCGTAATCCATTTGGATTGACTCAGTTGATAGAGGGAAAGTGACGCAGGTCGTGGTAATTAATTTTGTGATTCGGTAGACTGCTGTATTTAATTCCATTGTTGGTTCATTACGCGACAACTCACCTGCATATAATTCTGCTTGAAAGTATGGTGTTTTGTAGAAAGATACAAGCGCCCACTGACATCACGGGACAGCCAAAATTTGATCGATCCGATCTACCTTTTGATTGCGTGAATGTGGCTTCCACGTTTCCTTTTTCTTCTCTCTCTCCCGGAGAGCTTCATCCTCCTGGCCACATTTTCAACCTCGTTCACCGAATCACGATTCAGAATGATGCTTTGCCGCTATCTAACTTTCAGCTTCGGGACGTGGTTTCTGTGACTTAGGACATCAGGAAAAACCCCCCGTCCAGATCGAGGACAATACATACCAAAACATAGAATAAGCAAATGGATATGCAAATTAGAACAGATTTATCTGGATTGATGTCAAATTTACACGAGTCCAGTTCAATCAAACATAGTCGTGTAAATTTACTCTTACTTCCCGCAAATAAATTTCAGTGCAGCAGATTTACTCCAAGTTCGGACAAATACATTTTAATAAATTGTTGAATACTGGAACCTATTTGGGAATGGATTTACATAGAAAGTAGTACAAATATAGCGTAATCCATTTGGATTGACTCAGTTGATAGAGGGAAAGTGACGCAGGTCGTGGTAATTAATTTTGTGATTCGGTAGACTGCTGTATTTAATTCCATTGTTGGTTCATTACGCGACAACTCACCTGCATATAATTCTGCTTGAAAGTATGGTGTTTTGTAGAAAGATACAAGCGCCCACTGACATCACGGGACAGCCAAAATTTGATCGATCCGATCTACCTTTTGATTGCGTGAATGTGGCTTCCACGTTTCCTTTTTCTTCTCTCTCTCCCGGAGAGCTTCATCCTCCTGGCCACATTTTCAACCTCGTTCACCGAATCACGATTCAGAATGATGCTTTGCCGCTATCTAACTTTCAGCTTCGGGACGTGGTTTCTGTGACTTAGGACATCAGGAAAAACCCCCCGTCCAGATCGAGGACAATACATACCAAAACATAGAATAAGCAAATGGATATGCAAATTAGAACAGATTTATCTGGATTGATGTCAAATTTACACGAGTCCAGTTCAATCAAACATAGTCGTGTAAATTTACTCTTACTTCCCGCAAATAAATTTCAGTGCAGCAGATTTACTCCAAGTTCGGACAAATACATTTTAATAAATTGTTGAATACTGGAACCTATTTGGGAATGGATTTACATAGAAAGTAGTACACTAATCGGGGACTGAATGCAACTTCCACTCAGGTGGAGCTACAGGGCCGAATTTTGGGAATAGATGGACACTTTGTGTGATATAGTTGATAGGAATGACACTTACCTTTCGACTGCCGTTGTTCTCCAGTACACGAGATACCTTATAAAGGGAATTTGCGGAGCCGAAGCGGGCTCGTGAAGAGGGCGTGAACCACTCAACGTAGGCAAACAAAATATTGAACCTCGCACCCATTTGGGAACCAGACCTGCCATGCGCTCTCTGGAAGTGTGAACACACAGCCCGGGACTTGTGCAACACAGTGGCCTATTGGGCAAGTCAGGCAGTGAGTTAAATTCAATGATTGAACGCACCTTTGACACCAGCACGGTATCAAATCGGCCAGGAACGGCTTGACCATGTTTATCCTCCAAGGAGGGATCAGCTTGGTCGGCTATACTTAGGATGATAAATAGGGGTAAACAACAATATATGGGTACTGACGACACTAGCTTACAACTTAACTTCTTACATCTACCATCTCTCTTAATCATTGTCCCTCGACATGCGTATCTCTCTCTCTCGAATAGACCGCTTAGGTCTCGCTTTCCTCGTGTGTCTATAGTGAGTATCTGTTGTGAGCAATCTCTTTAGTGAGCCCTCGGCGGGCTCAGCACTTTTTTTTTGCGACGTCTTATTCGGTCAATGCACCTACTTGTAGGTGCGATATATTGATGCGTCTTCCCGCCTGTGTCCTTAAGGGAGACGGAGGAGACGATGCATATAGCGTACCCCTGTGGAGTAGTCGCCCGGACACAGTCGGGTTACCGCATATATTCACCTTTCTTTTTCTTATCTTTGATCCCCCTTTCGATTAGCATACATACGCGTTCCCTGAAGTAAGGAGTCGAGAGGCGTTCCGTACATCGATGATGCGTGATGCAGTTCTTGCACTGGAAGGTGAGATGTACGAACAGCACATCAGCCACTATGGTCTTGGAGACGAAGAGGGATGTCGAGAGCGTGTGAGCGCGCTTTTGACGTGTAATTCATTCGTGTTTCCTGGCCGTTGGGGGGAAGATGAGAACGGAAAGGTAAGTTCTCCCTTCATCAGTTTTCGTCTCCCACTGACAGATAGTACAGCTTGTCTGGATTGTGAACCCAAAGGCGGCTTACCTGTGCCCAGCCATCATCAAGACCCTTCGACGAGCTTGGTTCCTTACATCAAACGCTTTCGGAACTCAATATTGCCAACACTATCGCGAGATCTCTCCCTCTCCTGAACCCGAGTTTCCGATTTCCATGGTGGCACTCGCAACATTTGCAGTATGATCACTCCCTCTCTTGCAGGGACTTGAATTCTGACTCTTAAATAGGTGTATGCGGCCCTCAAAATGTGGGAGTCTGGAGATTTCATGGATGAGTTCTTCGAGGGAGAGAAATTCGGCCCGATCTATGACCTCCATGTCGAATACCTGGAAAACATCAAGAAGGATGTTCCAGCCGCTTTCCACACTCTCATGTCGAGCCTCTACAAGGCGGTTTGGTGGGTCTTATCTATGTTGAGTTCGCAGATCTCTGACTTGAAATCACAGGGTTAATCGCACCGGAGTCGAGAGTATTGATACCCTAGGAAATCCTTTTACATTATCCGACGTGAGAGCCCCAGTCTCCTTCCCCGAGTAGTTGCACGTTTTGTATGCTTTTGAATTGTCCGTTCCTAGCTTTGTAGTTCCCATTGGCTCTCATTACTAGATTTGTATATTTTCCGCACTCATTATTGTATAGATTTGTGCCTGCCGTCCCCTCTCATGTGCGGTGATTGAGTCATTTGAGCCTTATCCACTGTAAACTAAACAAATATTGGCCGCCAATCGAACAAATATCGACTGCTTATTGACTGCAATTTCGCGCGAATCTCGCGTCAATTAATACGGGATAAATAGGGTAGTCGATGTATTCTGCAAATCGGGCATATCGAGTGTATTCTCCAGATTTATGGTATATCTTACTTGATCTTAGTGAATCGGACCATATTCTCATGGATCTGCACAGAGCGTTTTTCCTGATGGAGATAGCGCCATGGTGTCCAGTGAGTCCGTTATTTCCGCTTCACAGATTTCCCCCGTCTGTTTTCCTTGTCCTCTCCTCCCGCTGGTCCTCTGTTATCTGCGCATACTGGCTCGTCCTCTCCACTCTCCTAGTCAACATATCTGCTACTTACAGCACTCACCTTAGCCTTCACTAGATTACCACCACCCTAACAGTTTCCTATGCCGACGTTGCCGTCTTACCTCGAATACAAGGATGTCATTTGGAATTACGTCATATCCACTACAACGTCTTCATTAGCTGCAGTACCTGCTTGAATTTCCGGTCAAAGTTCCGGGATCAGGACTTTCGTGCAGTCGTGAACCGTCGCCAGGGGGTATTTACCAAGGCATCACCACACCAATTCTTCCCCTCTTTCCACCTGCGTTAGCGCGCATATACTACCTCGAGTCTCACACCTTCCCTTCGTTGCGCGTATACTTTCTCTGCTTGTTCACATACCTCTCTCCTAGCACATAGATTATCCAGCTACCCTATATGAGAGATTAAATAAGCGCCTATTGGCTCGATCAAGTGTGGGGCAATGGCCCTGGGAATGAATCAATTGAACTGATCGATCTCTTGTCGCGTGGTCGAGTGTGCCTTTCTCCCTTTTGTCATGTTCCGCCCTGAAACAGACGCACAAGCTTCCCTCCTCCAAGCAGATCTTGGGCCGTGCTCACTACCACGTTCTCAACAATTCCACTCTTGAGTGCAAACGCCTCACGATCGTTTATTCTGACAGACTACGTATGTATTTTCTTCACTACCATTACTCTTGGTAATCGTCCCCTCTCAGCGTCTCGATACAGTGATGCGGATTGCGAAGGAATAAGTTGATGAATATTACTGGTATTTCAAAAGCTCAGATTTTCTCCCCCTAGAACGTAAGTATATCCGTTCCGACCAAGACAACCGCTCCTAGTCTCTCCCTCTTTCATCTGCAAGTAACGCAGCGTCTTCGCCCTTCTTCTTCCATTACCTACACCTACTTACTCCATTCTTCGTCTTCGTAGACGTCCTCGACAACTACAGTCCCACTACAACCTCCACTCTTCCACCGACATCCTCACCCACTTTTCCGACCGCCCTCGTCGAGTCCGACGACATCTACACCTCTGTCTACCCTGCCAACTGAGCCTCCAATTTTGGCCTCTCCGCCGCCTCCTGATGCCTCTCCTCTCTCCCGCCGACATCCAATGGCTCCTCATCTTCTGTACTCCTGTCAAGTTCTCAACCACCGACCCCAGCCCCTCCTTCCATGACAATTGTCATGCAATCGACCTCCGTGTATGCATTCTACACTACCCGCTCTCCATTTCTCTTTTTGATTCTCATCTATTACTTGCAGAATGACATCAGATGGTTCAAATGGCGACAGTCATCCAACCTCCTCCGCCTTCGAACACAGCTGCAGAAAACACCAATGAGGGATCATCCTGGAGTTCAACCAAGACAGGCGCAATTGTCGGTGGTTTCTGGGGTAGTATGTCCTCTCCCTCTGTTTTGTTATCTACGCCTCAACGCCCACAATATCCCAACTATAACGTTTTCCCTTTACAGAATGCACAGTATAGTGCAACTTCGTGAAACGAGCATGGATTACCACCGCGGCATCAACAGGGACCAGGAAGTGATGGTGGATACACATCTTCCTTAGGACAACGATTCTCTCCTGTCGGTTCCTGGAAGACCTAGTGTAGGTGGATCTGGTGGTGGAACTGGATCGGGACGGGAGCATACGGAGCGTTTGGTGCTGGTGCGGCTAGGATGGGGAATGAGAGGGAGGCGAATGGTGCTGCTGAGAGTAGTTGTCGACTTACAGCGAGTAATGCAGTGGAGGGTGAAGTACCAAGTGGACTGTCTATGCCTGTACTGACGACGTTCCCATACTTATAACAGCAACACCCTCACCACGGATCGTCGTCTCAACCTCACTACTTTGGCGGACAACGGGCTCAGAACTATTTTTTCAACTCGTCGAACACGGACGCCTGGGCGACGTGTGTAAATGCAATGTAAATAGACTTGGCCTTCGTCCGCACTGCCATGAACCTCTCAAGCAAGGTGGTTGGTCTTGGTGGTCTCTGCGAGAAATGAGTATTGTGGTCGATGGCGAGCCGACAGCGTAGCGCATTGGTTGATAGAGTCCCCGAGCTGGATTGTGTCAAGTAGAGTCAAGAGGACACGCACAGTTGAGCACCACTGGGGCCTGGGAATGATCTGATCGACCTGATCGACGCCGGCTGTGACGCGTTGACATGTTCTGTCCCATGACTACACCTCCACCGTCGTCGCCTGGTATTCCTCTCAACTCTTTCTCGGCCTCAGTTAGATCCGATGACACGTTTGAACTGTCCACGTGCTCCGGCTTTCCATAGTCCACAATCCCTCCGTCAGAAAGCGAGATGCAATCAAGGTCCTTGTGAGTATTCTCCAACACGTACTAGATCATTTTCTTCATGATACTCATCTATCGCCTACAGAATTATATGAAACAGCGTACTACTGCTGTGTCACAACGATGACGATAATTTAATCTTTACCATTGTCAAGAACAGCAGTAGAAGAGGCCAAACCAGCTCCACCAGCACGGGCATAATCGTTATTGTTGTTATCGACGGTACGAGCTTCCCTTCTCTTATACCCTTCTTTGATACCCTTCGTTACCTTCATCCTCTCCTCTATTCCAGTATCTGTGGCATTCCAACAAGATCATCACTGACAATACTGAACACTCTCAACATGGTCGATACGCCGCTACATCGCGGCACGGACGCGGTTCGCGACTGCCGCATTAATAAGGACCTGGAAATGATTGTGGATAGAAATCCCTCTAGGTCCTTGGTTCTCTGCTATTCATTCAAATGTAGACGCCTTCGGAGAGTGATAACATCTCGGATCGAGAGGGGACGCTGGATTGGGAACGTATGGTGCGCTTGGTGTGATCGCGGCTAGGATAGTGAAAGAGCGAGAAGTGTATGGTGCCGCTGGAGGTATTGGGTGGTTGACGGTTACCAACGCGGCGGAGGATAAGATTCCGGGTCAGGATGAGAAAGCGGAACCTGGAAGGAATGCGACTGGGACGGGTAGTGGTGTGATTGTTCATCAGGATGGTGGGAGGATTCCGGATGAGCGAGGAGAGAGGCAGGAAGAGATTCCGCCTACGTATGATAGTTTGCCGTTTGGTGATCGCAGGTGAAGAGAGGGTGGATGGTGGACGACGAGGTGGGTGAGATGAGAGGGTGAGGATTGGACGTGATAGATGTTCACGTCTATCGGGGTGTGAGGGATAGAAAGAGCGGATTAAGGGAAGGTATGTATATCGCATCGATATCCATCGATTTCCCATTTTCGAGTTGAAGTTGGATGGATTCTCGGGTCCGGATTGGAGATTGGATCGGAGAGTAGATCGTTGGAGTGGGGAGAGGAGTGAAGAGTACGTTTTTTGAATGTACTCTACTAGAGAGCTCAAGTTCAAAAATCAATCACGAGTCAGAGAGCCATTCTCGTTCTTTTTTTGTCTGTTTTTTTGTGGATCGTATCCCCTCTCATATAACGCCAACCACGAAACCATCACGCGCGTCGAGGTCGCGTGTAGTCAACCTGTAACGACCCCCACCCCTTACTGATAAGCCTTCTTTTTTATATATATACTTAGCCCGAGAGCTTTATTTTTTTCTTGAGTTTTTGATTTTGATTTTTTTTTTTGAAAGCATATTGTAGATAGTTTTGTCTTTGCATTTGTTGTGCATAGTGACACTGTTGTTATATAACCATTTCTTGAACTGATTTCGGTGAGAAAATTTTCTGAGTGTGTGTGTGAATGCTACAATGTTCATATCGCAAATCCGCAGTTAGATCAAGGTCGAGCTGATGCCAGGGTAGTGTTTGCATATGCGTGGCAAATGGCACGTTGAGGCAAGGTAGGTTGTCGAGATATCTTTGGAAGGATCGTCACGACGGACGACATCGATCTTGTAGAGGAAGCGGGCATCGGCCTGGAAAAAGGCATCAGCCCTGAGTTGACGGTAGATGAGATCTAGAAAAAAATAGCACGGGGGCACGTGTCCCCAGACAACAGCATTTAATAAGTAGAATTGAAAGGTTTCATTCATAGCCTGGGTGGAAAAGGAAAAGCAGGCTTGATCCTTGCTCCTGACGCAGTAAAGGGTTTCCGAATCAGGCATGGAAGTGTCATACTGGCGTTCTTAGATATCATATAAAAGACACAAACTGTAGCCTCCATGTTACCATAGCCCACAGCTTCCTTCTTTTTCATAAACTTCTCACTTCCTCTTGATGTCGACCTACATACCACTTTTTGTGAGTGGCTAGAGAGGCTCTCGTCGCCCTCTTGTTGATATGTCTTCTAGGCTGGGCTCATCGGGACACCATGTCCCGTACGTATTGCCAGTACATATACCTTTATACACAATGCCCATAATGATGTGCGTCGTCCACCTTTGACCAGATATTTCATATTCTCTAATGACTGTTTGCTTGGTCAAGGCATACTACCCACATGCTCCGAGGGTGCATACTGTTCCTCTGCCAGTGGAGGACCCAGTTACTATGACGCAGTCACACTCTCCAATTTCAACAGGCATGTATCCCGTCAAGTTAGAAAGTGTCACCATTGGCCAACAAATCGAGTTGGAGGAGGTCTCCCTTACCGCTCCAATTCACATTCATACCCCTACCGCTCACGTTGGTCTGATTTACGGCTCACTTCCTGGACAGACTATGACCGCCCTCAATGCGGTCATGTTCTTACAGCAGCTGTCTCAGACAACAATCGATAGGAATGCATACGCACAGTTTTCGCCAGAGGTGAAGGCACGAGTCAAGGCGGCTTTTATACAAAGGTGTGGGACTGAGGTGTTGGACACTACCGCCACCTGGGATGATTTCATGGCTGGAAGAAATGCTGGTAATGGACCTGTTGGAGGCGATCTGTTGTTGGGGGCTACGGAGGTCTGGGGAGTTGAGAGCGTTTCTTTTGGAGGATTTAGCGTGATTCATTTGGCTTGATTTTTTCCGTGCAGCGTTGTGGTTTGTCCAAAAGGCCTAGGATGTATTACTAGTGTTATTTCCGAGTTTCTTTTTCGCTCCTCATGTTTGTGTTTGTAGTTGTTGCGTTTTGGCTCAACTAGAAATATACACGCACCCATTAACATAGGTTTCTATGATATTTGCATTCATTTGGACCGAGCCAAAGTATAAGTGACAAGCATCGCCGTGTCACAACTGAGTATCACGATTTCCCCAGTGCGCTAGTCCTGAAAATAAGTTAAAAAGAAAATTTCTGCCAGTGGTAGGGCCTCTCAAGCGTCGTTATTTCTATTGTGGAGCGAACCATGGCTGTTCAATTTTCTGAACATTGGAGAACCATTGGAATGACGCGCTTGCTCATGGATTTTAATCCTTTTGATGACCCTGAACCTTGGACTGATATGTGACAGCGTGCGAAGGTTATGGTTGTTACTGAATGTGGCGTACCCACCATTTCCGGGCCATTTCTATTCTTTGCCACTTTCTTGTGCAAACGGAGATACAACTGTTACTCGCATTCTGTCAACGCGGAGTATACGCGCAAGCTGATAAAGTCATGGAAGAAGACAGGTTTCCAGGCCATGCTGAAAATGGACAAATTTAGCCCTTGCCATCATGGATCATGCGATCCTGTTAATGGGAGCTTGATATTTTACTCGATCAACCCTTTCAGATCTTAGATGGTTTCTGGATAATCATATCGGTTTGCATCGTTGTTAACGTTATCAAACCGGTTGTTATCCTCTCGGCTGTCCCAGCGGCAACTTCATGAGTCTCCCGACTTCCCACCCTGGCTTCTTCACAACAGAGCTTCCTCTATATCTTTCTCCTATGACTCC
>KQ962074.1:61724-76714 GCA_001563735.1 Leucoagaricus sp. SymC.cos
AAATTCATTCCCAAGGTAGGCAAGGCCATCCTGAGTATATCCCGCATATTATTTTTCCTGACCGGTGTAACAGGAAAGGTAAATAAATTCGCCAAATTTGGCTGTTTCAAGGACCGCCAAATGACTGTACTGGTAGCACTATTTTGACTGGGACTGGTTGGCTCACAGGGCTAATCAGGACTGGCAGGGGTGGATGGCCACATCAGGTGTGACTTCCAAGAGGCAGGAGGATGAGTGTCAGGATAGGGTGGCCTTCTGGCATCAGCACACTTGCTGAGTGCCTCCTGATCACATTCATGAGATCAAGTACTTGTCGTTCAGCTGGTGGCTAGAGGGTGGGGAAATCAGATTCGAGTTAGTATGGATATATACAAGGACTGGCTATGGCTTTGTAGTATGTAGAATGGCTTGACACACTGTATTTATCATAGTTCTGGGCATCTATAACCTGGGAGTGGACTACTATTGCACACCACTATATAAATTTCTGAATTTAAAAAAAAAAAAAAAAAAGACCTACATACCATTTTTTGTGAGTGGCTACTGGAGAGGCTCCCATCACTCTCTCACTGATATGTCTTCTAGGCTGGGCACATTGGAATACTATGTACCATACATATTGCTGGTACATCTGCCATTATACATAATTCTTGTGATGATGTATGTTGTCCAAGTTTGACAAAATACTTAATCCTTCACTAATGGCTGTTTGCTCAATAAAGATGTATGCTCTAAGGGTGCATACTGTTCCTCTGCCAGTGGAGGACCCAGTTACTATGACTCAGTCACACTCTCCCAGTTCAATGGGCATGTATCTGATCAAGTTGGAAAGCATCACCATTGGCCAACAGATTGAGTTGAAAGAGGTCTCCCTTATCACTCCAATTCACATTCATACACCTACTGTTCACATTGGTCTAATTTACAGCTTGTTTCCTGGACAGACTATAACTGCTCTCAATGTGGTCATGTCCTTACAGCAGCTATCTCAGGTGATAATTAATAGGAATGCATATGCACAGCTATTGCCAGAAGTCAAGGCACAAGTCAAGGTGGCTTTTATATGAAGGTGTGGGGCAGCAGCATTAAATGCTACCATTATTTAGGATAATTTCATGGCTGGAAGAAATGTCAGTAATTGTCCTATTAGACATGATCTGTTGTTGGGGGCTATAGAGGTCTGGGAAACTGAGAGTGTTTTCTTTGGAGAATTCATTTGGCTTTATTGTGTTGGAGGAATGTTGTGGTTTCTCCATAAGGCCTAGGATGTGTTTCTATGATCATTGTTACTAGTTCTTGATCACATCTCAAGCAGATCTCATGTCTGTGTTTGTAGTTATTGTGTTCTGGCTCAATTAGAAATATACAAGCATCCATTAACATCATGGGATCTGAAAATGGTCTGTTGATCATCTTGGGATATAACTGTCACATTTCAAATCTCTTGTCCCTGAGCTTCATCCTGGCCATGTTTTCAATCTATCTGCTGAACTTCATCTCTCCTGAATTGTCTCCATTCACTGTTATCTGCCAATGCTCCAGTACACTCTTCAATACCATCAAGTCTGGTCCCTTTCATCAACAGGTATGTTGTCCATTCTGCAATTTGAAATAGCTGAAGAGTTGACTGTACTACTACTATGTCTTTTATATTCATCTATAGACTAGAGTGATCAAGCATCAGATTGATACAGCTATTGATACCATCTATCTCTTCACTTCAAAACATGGCCCCAATAATTGATAGATTGACAGTATAGTATTTGGTGAGTTCTTTATTTTTGCCTTGAGGAGAGCCTCCCCTCTTCCAATATCATCCTTGTCCTTCAAGTTGTCCCCTGCTGATGTTCCACTCTCTGCAGCTGTTGACATGTCTCCTTCACCTTACATATTTCCATTGTTGACAGTTACAATACTGAACTTGACCTCTATACCACTAGCATCTTCAGTTTTGCCCTTGACTCTCTGTCAACTCAACTGTTGCCTATGCACATATCTTGCTAGTTGCACCTCCCAAACCATGATCTTCTCTGCTGATTGACTCTTCATCCTCACATCCACCAGCTCTCCTTCTATTCTTTCTATCTCTGTTCACTGCCCTGCCATCAATAGTACCATGAAGCCAATCTCCCTGTTTGCATTCTTGCTCTGCTTTCCACTTATCTATCACCTTGAAGCTGAAATTGGATGGTCAAACATTAAATTATGTTGTGTGGGTGACCCAGAGCATCTGATGCTAGTGCACTTGGGATTGCAAAAAAAAGAGGAGGGCATATGGTGCAACTGGGAATCATGGTTGACTCTCTGTGCAGTGAGCAATGTGGCAGAGGACATGGTGTCTAGTGGACCATCTATGCCTGTACTGATAACATTCCCTTACCTGCCACAGTGACAGCAAGCAACAATATTAGTTTTATAGGTCATCATACTGGTAGTTCTTCAGCATCCCCTCCACTTTCTACAGCTTCACCCCTACTGCAAAGTGAAAAGGCAGCATTTGGAAGATATATAACTGTGACAAGTAGTGTTGTTATTCCTCCCCAGGTTGCTGGAATAGTACCAGTGATCAAGGAAAGTGGCAGGAAGAAATTTTGGCCATGTATGATATTTTGCTGTTTGATGATTCAAGGTGAAGACAAGGTGAGGAGAGGTGAGAGGAAGAGGATAGTAAAAGATACTTGTTCACATCAATTGTGGTGTGAGGAATAGAGAGAGTGGATGAAAAGAGTATGGAGAAGGTGTGTATATTCATTGATATCACATTTTCAAGTTGAGGTTGGATGTAATTTTTTATTTGGATCAGATTGGATCAAAGAGAGTGTTTTGAATGGACTCTACCAGAGAGGAGCCTGGGTTCAGAAATGTTCATGAACCCAAGATCTGAACTTCTGTTTTTATTTCTGCTAATCTTGTCCCCTCTTATAATGCCAGCCATGAATTGATCACATGCATGTGTTGAGGTTGTATATGATGTAGAGGTCTAGAGAGCTGAGAGCATTTACTTCAGTGAATCTACTGTAACCCATTTGGTTTAAACATGTTGGTAGAGGGAAAGTGATTAACTGGGTCATGGCATTCAATTTTGTAATTCTATTGATTGCTGTATTATCTCAGAGATCATAAGTTATTGTTACTATTAATTTGAATTTTCAGGCCCATGATGATGAAAATGAAAGGCCATAGAAACACTATGGTAGACATCTGCTGCACCTGCACTGTCAACTTTGTTCCTAGCACCCGTCTTGTGCATTTGTTGTTAACCTCTCTCACATCTCTGGCTGCTGTAGTTTACCCTCCTCATCTGGCCTCAACTTTGCTCTTCTCTCATAATGTGATGAAAATCTGAACCTCCTCACAGATCTCACCTCCAATGGAATGTTCTCATCTTCTCAGATACCTCAATGACAAAATCAACTCAGCTCCTCATATGTATTGGTGACACTATTCATATTCAGCTCTCAGGAAAGAATGTTGCTCTGCATCTTGGTAGTTTGAGGATTCATATGTGCTGGGAATGAGTATTGCAATGGATGATGAGATGGCATAGCACAACATGTTGATGAAGTAGTTGGGCTGAATTGTGTCAAGTGAAGTCAAGATTATCCATTCAAGCAAACTGCAAAGCCCGCTGCAAAGACAAGTTAATGACAAGTGCCAACATGAACATTGTAAGGGTTGTACCCTTACAATGGCCTTTATTTCATTTCTTTTTCACTTATCTTTTCTTGTATATATTATTAGATATATATTATACTGATTTCTATTTTCCCATCATCATATTACCTAATACAATATCATGTACTCCTGATCAGCATCCCTATTCGGGAGCTGACCTTAAACCTACACTACAAAGTACATACCCAATATGATACAGGATTATTGTACTTAAGTGTGACTTAAGGTTAAGTTCTGATATCCATAAGGCCCAGCCTTACATTTTTTACAATAACCCTGTATATTGCATGTGTAAACATGTGTAGCAATGTCATTGCTGAAAATGACAGCAATATCACCATGACAACCCCATTTGAAGCTTTAACCTTATAAAATTAACCTTTCTGATGACTTCTCAAGGAAGCCATCTGCTGGGTCATTTCAAAGACCCAAATAATAACACACCAGTGTCATGTGATGCCAACAATCCATGCTGGGGCACCATGCTCACCACAGAGGTGCTGACCAATCAGAGTATAGACACACACGAGGTCCATATGTCTGAGCATTCCATCAAGTCACAAGTGGGTTCAGCTCTTATGAATGCTGAACCAACACCAGCAGAACATTATGAAGTACCAGAAGGACCTCTACCTAGCATCTCACTGACAGAATGACTGTATGATGTACAGTTAGGGCACAAAAGCCCATTCAGGCAAGAGGGCAGCCTACATATCATTACTGAAGGGATAGGAAATATATCCCTTCAATCCCCTGACATTTGAGCACTTGAGCTCAGAGAGGTATTCAAAGAAGAGGACAAGATTGAGTCCCTATTTCAAATGAATGACATGTTGAGTCCACATCATTGAGAATAGATCTGTGCCCATGCACAGACTATAATGGAGGAATGGTTCCAAAGGAACCAAAGAGCCCCTCCCACAGATGACCCCATCTATGTAGAAATGTACTTAAAGGCAATTCAATGCCTTTGTGAAAAATATAGAGATATCAAGAAGGGAATGAATTCCCCTTGATCTAACATGCTGATACCTATGAATGAGGTGTACAGCACTTGGGAAACTGAAGCTTTCACCCAGTTCAAGAAAGGACCTTGAGAGAGTAATTTTGACCCTTGAAGGACCAGTGATTTCAATCAGAATTGACATGATCAAAGGGAACCCTCTTGAATATCCCCTAGCTCCTGTTGGGTCCCAATGACCCCACAACCAGAACCATGACATCCCCCTTCACCTGCCATATCCAAAACGACAAATACTGGTCAAGCCATCAAACAGCTTAGCACACCACAACATCCAAACAAAAGTATCAAAACCTACAATGCACAGCTCAGTGCTCAGTGACAATTGGAGAGGATGAATCTCTCCTGTTCTGGCAACAATTCTGTGGTGAAAACACCACAGCCCAGCAGATGAGAAGTGGACAAATTGGTTGCTAACTTAGCAACCACTTATCATTTTGCAAGAGCTGAATCAGTCCAACTGGCTGATATTGATGATGCATATATGCCATTGGTGCCATCCATACTTTTATCCCCCAGCCAAAGGGACAAGTTACCCTTGGTGCAACTCCCTTTCCTGATCTCTTATAGTGTGGGAACCTCACCAGAGCCAGTGCAAGGGATGGCTCCTAGAATATTCATGGGTACAACCCATGGACAATCATCAAAGGTAAAGCTTGAGAACCTTACTCCTCAAGAGCCTCACATGAATGTTACAAATCAAGCAAAACCAATGTTAACTAAATCAATTGAGGTGTTCAATACAACAAAGGTGGAATCACCTTCACTATTTACTCAACCCCTATCTCAAAAAGAGGATAAGGGGAAAAGGCCACAGTGGGACATATCAAAGCCACTCATTATCCCACAAATACCATTAAAGTCACAGCTGGTACTAAACTTACTGCCACCAATGAGAATAACTATGGCACCATTGCTGTACAATCTAAATCCTAAGCCAGCTGTGGTAGTAGCACCACAGTCACCTCTGCATTTGGCTCATAACCAACTGATTGCAAGCCAGGCTGACACTCAGACTAATCCACTACCTGTCCAGGTTGATGATCAACCTCAGAATCCACCACCTATGATGATGATGGTACATAATACTGCCACTAGTCCACCTACAGCTACTGCTCATCATCAAATGATGAGAGTGCCTATGGCTGCTGCATGGACAGACTGAGTAAGATTACAAAGGATGCATAATGAGGATATACAAAATTATGGATCTTCAAATATAAATGACCAAGGAATTATATTCCAAGGTCATATACCAATCAAGTCATTGGGTGCAGGACCACCCAAGCCAGAACCTAGTGAAGGTAATGGTCCATTGTTTGTGAACCCAGTCACCAGCACACTGGTAAAAGGACAACAGAAGACCCTTAAAAAGACTGTATGCATGTCAGTAACAACTGAAAGCAGTGACCCAGGTGATGCAGCACCTGAAGATGAGAGATGAGAGTTCAGATCCCCCTTTAGAGGGACATATCAGCCTGGTGCACCATATTGTAAGGAGCGACAATACTCTTTATTTAGAGATATGGCACCAGATGAATCCAGCCCTGGGATTGCAGAAACCCACAGGCAATACAATGCCGCCATGTATGATTGGCTAGAGCAAACAATTGCTCAATACTTAGCACAAAGAATAGTGTTGCCAGAAGGCTATAAGCTAAGTAAGCCTTCAGAAAAGGCCACTATAACTTATGGTGGTAGCACAAAATACAGCGACCTTGAGGACTTTGTCCTCAACTTGTGCATCAATTTCTCAATAAAAGGACTGGGTGGGAACTTGGATAACCCACAAGAGGATAATACAGATATGACCCATATATTTGCACAACAATATCACTTAATTGGTGAAGCAAAGGACATGTATAATTGACATGTTATGAGTATTAATCATAGTAAATATGATTGGACATTCAAATCTGTAATAATAGCCCTATATGACTGGTTTGTGAGACCAACCTCAATGCATGAAGCTTGTAAGAGCCTCCAAAATGTAAAGTATTTGGTAGAAGGTGTTCAAACCTTCTATGATTGCATATTAGACTATGCGAGGGTGATGGCTATACACCCTGACAATTACTCTTTAGTCTGGACATTCATGTAAGGCATACCAAGCATGATGTCTGAATATCTCATGTTCAACAAGGGACTATCTCCTGAAGTGAACAGTATTGAAGACTTCATCAAGCATGCACTTGACTATGAATGTCATAAAGATATTAGTGCTTTCTTCTAAAAAGAGATCAAGGGAAGAATAAGCAATATGAATTCAGAAACAGTTCTGAAAGTGCCCTCCAAGCTGAAAACAGCTTGGGTACCAAAGAAGATCTCAGCTGGTCATGATAGGATACCAGTAAATGAATTAAGGCACTCTTCAACACCTAGAAAGTCTGGCAAACAGCCAGACAATAAGCCCTATAGAAGGAATGCATCCTTCGAGAAACTGAAGGACAATCCAAGGTATGCCAATAAGGCACCACCCCAGGCTGGCTCTGGACCCAGTGTGGCATGGCCATGCTGAAAATGTGGGGGCATTGACCATTGGGCAGACAAATGCCCCCAAGACAACAAAGATAAAAGTTACCTTAAAGCTGCACATACCATTACAGAAGGAGGTGACAGTTTAAATTATATAGACAGTGGATCTAGAGAGGATCCATCAGAAGAAAATGATAATGAGGCTGACAATAATGAGCCTCAAGAACCTGAATCCAGCGAGGATGAATACATTGATGTCAAAGTTATTGAGTTGGACTATGGATCCAATGTAGATGAAGACTATGAATTTGGGGCCATGATCCAAGACACAGAAAATGATGAGATCATCATTAATGGGCCCACTGTAGAGCCATCTCTTGCTCCAGAAGACAAAATAAAAAGGAACAAGAGCAAAAAAGTAAAAATAAGGAGAGTAACTCTCCTTAAGCATAAGGACAAGATAATGCATCCTCAAGCAAAACCTAGCAAGAAGCAATGTCTCACTACATTAATCAACACCAATGGCATAGGTGCATGGATGTTATGGGACTCAGGTAGTACTATTACAGGCATAACCCTGAGCTTCACTCATATAGCAGAAATCAAAGTCCATGACCTCATGGACCTGCACATACTCCAATTGGGAATGGTTGGAAGCCATTCAACCATCAATTTTGGAGCTAACATTGAGATAAAAATGGGGGATGTTTACATTGAAACATATGTTGATGTAGTGAACTTTGATCACTATGATATGATTATTGGCATGCTGTTTATGCAAGCCAACAATGTTGTACTTGACTTTGTTAAGTACAAAGTAAGGATGGGAAGTCAAGCCTACAAAGTTGTAGACATAGCTGGCAAATCTGACAACTGATTGCGACATCATCGAGTAGTAGAGAAAGGAGGGAAGGAATGATTCCCTCAGGATGTTTGTCAAGAACAAGTTAGATGAACATCAGTAGAAGATCTTCAAGAAGATCACAGTAGCCATGTTGGTGATAAGATACCAACAGATTCAAAATATATATTGGAGAATTCTGAGAATCCAAAGAGCTCTTGAGAGGGGGAAAATGAGAAAAGAAAACCTCAAAATCCCAAACAAAATTTGTTGAAACAACAAAAAAATCAGGTTAAAGAGGTAGACATACCTCAAGAACCACAACAATCACTAACCACAAAAGGTACATACACACCTTCTAGGCCAACTGGAGGGCCTTTTGAGACCTCATGTCCACCATAGATGAGCATAAGCTATATGATGCTCCAATGAGGCCACCACAATTTGAGTGGTATTACAATGCGTGAATGCCTGATAAATGGAATGCTATAGTATGTGGCATATAGGAGATGAAATGCCCTGGAGATACCCTACTGCCATCAATAGGATACACATATCCTGCAGAAGGAGAGGTCCTAGGACCTCAGGAGTTTACATGGTCATTTTACCCCCAGGAATTGGCTAGGGAACAAATATTCAGTTTGTTCACAACCAGACTTCCCATTGAGGATGACTCAGAGACTAAACTGCAAAACTTTCACATAATGGAGGAATGACGTAGCTGTTAGGTGAAGAAGCCACCTGACAAGTATAAGAAGTCCAACATACCTGCATTAAGAAAAAAGTGGTTTGAAGAGAACTAGGATATCATGCAGGGCCTACCTGAAAAATTACCACCATTTCATGAAGTAAATCATGAAATAAAACTGATTGATGGGAATAAAAGCTATAAATACCACCTGCCCCATTGCCCTCAATCACTAAGAGATGAGTTCCATAATAAACTCATGAGGTATGTAAATGCTGAATGGTGGGAACCTTGTTCTACGGACCAAGCTGCACCATTGCTGTGTGTAATAAAGAAAGACAGCTGATTAAGGACCATATTGGATGCAAGATTTCATAATGACAACACTATAAAGGATGTAACTCCTTTACCAGACCAAGAAATCATCTGAGAAGACTTGGCCAGAGTGAAATATTGCTCAAAAATAGACTTAGCTGATGCATATGAACAGGTATGCATCTGGTTAGAAGATGTTTCTAAAACAGCCTTTACAACCATAGCAGGAGCATACATAAGTAATGTAATGCAGCAAGGAGACTGCAATGCCCCTGCCACATTCTAGTGGTTAATGACTGCTATATTCCATGACATGCTAGGCATCTGCATACACATCTATTTAGATGATATATTTATCTACTCAGACACCATAGAGGAACACCAGACATATCTAGCAATTGTGTTTGGTAGGCTGCGTGAACAATAGCTATACATCAAGCAATCAAAATGTGACCTCTATGCTGAACATGTAGAATGTCTAGGCCATATAATCAATGATAAGGGTATTCACCCTGATCTGGACAAGCTCCATAGACTGAGGGAATGGCACACCCCTTACAACTACCATAACATCTAACAATTCATTGGATTAATAGATTATTTGTCCAACTTCCTGCCAGACATTATGGCATACACAGAGCTGCTCATGTCTATAACAATGAATGGGACTCCGTTCCATTGGAGACCACTGCACCAATGGTGCTTTGACAGAATCAAAGTGATATGCAAAAAAACCCCAGTTATTAAACTGGTAGATGCTCATAACAAGGATCCAATATGGGTTATTTGTGATGCATCAAAGACAGGAATTGGAGCTATGTATAGTCAAGGACCATTGTGGACTGACTGCAGACCAGTAGGATTCATGTCCAAGAAGTTCATGCTAGCACAGCAAAACTATGCTGTTTATGAGATGGAAATGCTTGTGATATTAGAAGCATTAATGAAGTGGGAAGATAAATTACTTGGATATAGAATCCATGTGATCACAGATCACAAAGCACTCAAGTTCTTCAAAACTCAATCTCATTTATCAGCATGACAATGCTGATGGATAGACTATATGTTGAGGTTCAACTTCGACATTGCCTACATGAAAGGAGAGTCAAACAAAATTGCCAACTGTTTGTCCAGGTACTATGAGAGTGATAAACCAGGAGAGGTACACTCCCCTGGAGACTATATTCAACTCAATTACAGAATTGACCCCCAAGGAGATGATCTACCACAGCAATATGTTGATGAGGTCAATGACCTCATAATATGGATCAATGCCATCAACAATGAAAATCTATGTCAAAGCACTCACCTCTGTGAAAGACAGGAACAATGAGAGATCGAAGCTCTTGAGCTTCAAGAGGCAGCTCAGCAAGGTACCAAGTTGGAGGAACCACCCCACCCAGACCTCCAAGATCAGCCTAATCTCACTCTGGGAGACTTGATATCAGGCATAGATGGAGAGAATCCACTGATCAAGATGACCAATGAAATCATAGACTCCATTAAATTAGGATATGATAAAGATCCTATATTTAGTGCAGTGAAGGAATCACTGAATAAATACAGAGACTTTACCATCAATGATGATGGTATTATTTGCAAGCAGATTAATGTAGAACAGGATGTAGTATATATTCCTAATGATCGAAAGATCATTATGCAACTGATTAACAAGGCACATGAAATTGTTGGTCACTTCAGAGACCAATGTACTAGGGAATACATCCATCGATGGTATTGGTGGCCAAAATTGGTGAAGGACTGCAGAGAATTCTGCAGGTCCTGCAAAATGTGCACACATACCAAGGCACCATCTACAAAGCCAAGGGGTGAAATACACCCTCTACTGATCCCCACCAAACTATGGGACTCTATTGGAATGGATTTCATTGGCCCATTCCCTGAGTCAAAGGGACACAATTATCTATGGATCATGATCTGCCACATGACTAGCATGGTACACTTGATACCAGTACACATGCAAATGAACACATCAGAATTATCATAGATATACATGAAAGAGATAGTCCATTTGCATGGACTACCAAGTTCAATAGTAAGTGATCATAATTCAAAATTCATGTCTACATGGTGGAAAGAGCTTCATAAATTATTAGGAACTAAACTCCTAATGTCCACTTCCTTCCATACACAAACTGATGGACAGACTGAGTGAATGAATAGAAATATTGGACAAATATTCCATGCAACCATGAGCTGTGACCAAAGGAATTGGGTAGAAAAGATAGCCTCAACTGAGTTTGCGATAAACTCTAGTATATCTGCTTCAACAGGATATGCACCATTTGAGTTGAATGGTGGCTACATGCCCAGTATGATAAAAGAAGTCAGGGATGACAATTCACCCCCTCAAGGAATTAAAAAATTTGCTGATACGGTGCTAGCAAACCTAGTGGCAGCATATGATGCGATCATTGAAGCAAGGGTATTCCAAACCCAACAAGCAAATAAATGCAGATTGCCTGAATCTGATATCAAGGTCAACAACCTTGCATACCTAGCAATAAAAAATTTGAACCTACCCAAGGGAAGGTCCAACAAGTTATGTCCTAAGTATATAGGACCATTCAGGATAGTGGAGGTGAGGTCTGAGTCTTCAAATTATTGCCTCGAACTACCACCAGCACTAACAAAACATAAAATACACCCTATATTTCACATGTCATTGCTAAGACCCTATAACACATCAAATGATGCATTATTTTCTGACTGAACTAAACCTGAACCATATGACTTCGGGATCAATAATGAACATGAATGGTTTGTTGATGAATTGATTAGCCATAAATTCAGCAGCCATCATAACAAGAACCTCAAATTCAAGGTTTGCTGGAGTACTGGTGATACCACCTGGGAGCCATACCAAGCTTGCAAAGATTTTACAGCCCTTGACAAGTATATAGAACTCAGAGGAGTATCCAAAATTACTCAATTGCCCTAGATCAGGAGTTGACTGATCAGGGAAGTAGTAGGATTGCCATATGGGGAAGGCACACCAATAAGCCTGAGTTCAGTTACCTGTCACACATCAAAGGGAACATTATTATTTGTCCTTCAAGCCCCAACCACTTATGCAACCACTATCATAGACCCCAACAAATGCTGACATACAATGTACCCACCAGTAGCATGTGACAATGATGCCCCAAAGCAGGGTCCTAGTGACCCTATAACCATGGAGAACTCATAAAGTTCTGAAGGGGGGAAGCCGATAGACACGACATTGGAGTCAAACACTGCTGGACATGGTAAACAGGCAAGCAGCCAGCCAATGGCCCAACAGCCACAACAATACCTGCCACTACCACAGTTCAACCCAATGATGCACAAGTATTCATACCTGCCATACTACATGCAGCCAATGTACAGATACCCACAACTGTACTAGCCATCTCAACTGTTTATGCCCCCACCACCAACAGTTGGCCAACCATCATACTATCAATACCTGAATGCTGCCCCAAACACATTGCCTGTAAATATGCTTGAGAGTGTGCTAGCACCCCTGACATAACAGCCATGGCCACAGAGGATTAACACAAATCCTCCACAGAACCCGAAAAAATTCATGCCACTCACACTGGAAAGTAGAACAGTCCCAAATAGAGATAAAGGCAAAGGGAAGGCTCAAGAAGAGCCTCCTGAATGTGAAACTGACTGGGAATGAGAGGAAACACAAATCCTCATCCACCAAATGATTGATGCGGGGGTCCCAATGGACCTCATCTATCAACTCAAGTTCAATGACCTTCAGCATTTTGCATGTGTGGAGACATTCTCCATCATACTGGCTAAATTAGCTAGTTTAACTGAATGATGTGCATTTTATGAACACTATATGAACAAATTGAAGGGTCAAATACAAGAACTGACCCAACAAGAGGACAATGAGTGCCCTGCTAAATGCAGGAACACCTCACAATCTGCTAGGCCAGCTCAATGGGGGACCAATTAGCAAGAGGAAGAAAAATTTGAATTTGACTACCAGCCCATCGTTGCAACCCCAATCGCACCTCCACCAGCACCAACAGTGACCCAGTCAAGGAGCAACACTGCTCCTTCACAATGAAGACAATCAGCAAGGAGTGCACAGGCTCCTTCCACATGCCCAGTGAGGAGACAACTGTCTCCTCCAGCAGTCACATTATTGTCCCAAAGACAACTCACCCCACCACACCAACCACATCCACCACCACAACTGGAGGTCAATATGTTACCATACAATGAGGTTCAAACAAGAGAACCTCAAAGAGGACCAAATTACTTTGCAGGATTGAGCTTTAGCACTCCCATTTGGGTGACACCCTCTGGATTAGTTGATCCAGAACCCCCAGTGATATGAGATCAATTGACCCCTATTCCTACATTCAACTCTTCAGATGACTCTGAAGATTGTGACTCTTCTGATGACAATGCAGCTATTGTCAGTAAAGGTAAAAAGGCTAAGAAAAGTAAGCAGAGCAAGTGACTGCCACCCAAGGTGGTGAGCCTTTCAAATAACCAAGGGGTGAACAGTGTAATCCCAGATATGTGGGGAATCTTTCCCACACATGGTACTGGAGTGCCCATATGCGACAACAGCCTGTGTGGAGCCCTGATGTTCCATGTTTACCATAGTACAAAGATGAATATAGTATGGACAGGATATGAGGCTTGATTAGCCTCAGAACAAGAAGCTAACAGAGAGGCTTTCAGGCATGCCACTATCCTGAAAAACAACCTCCTTCACAAATCCTCTCATGGAATACCTATAACCCCATGACAGGTGTCTGACCTAATTGATTTCATGCAAAACACACAAAATTCAATAAATCAGCATGTAAATGCATTCCTTTTGCTATGAGAGCTACACTATGTAGCTCAAATGACTGCCACCACTCATCAAGACAACTCAATGAATTATATTTTGAATCAATGAGAATACAATGCTGAGGTAGGACCTGGTGACATACCTCAAGAGCTCCTGATGCAGAGCTTCATGCCATTTGGATGGGTGTCTTTGCTGCATGCATGCAGGGGGGCACCTGTCATATTGTCTTGTTTACTGACCACCTGGCTTCAGCTCAGAGGGTGGTGGACCCTTCTGTCAGCAGTGGGCAGGCTCAGGCCCTGCTTGTATGTTGTCATTTGCAGAAGTGGCTGGGAGAGGACCCCTCCCACATCTTTGCATTCATACAGGTTCGCTCTTCCTTGGAGTGGCCTTTACATCATGTGGTCCATCACTTTGCGACAGACCCATCTTTCAAGGTGCTGGTGGGGGATTCTCCTTTCACAACCCTTAATTATATTCATACGGCCAAGGCCCAGGCTTGTCATGACAAGTGGACTAGACAGTTTGCTTCGTCAAGCTCCTCCAGGAGAGACTTTCTACACCTGACTGATGTCGGGGGTAAGCAATTGACGCCCACTTACCTCTCCAGGAGTATGTGGCTTAAGCATCTGCATGATTTGCCCACCTGTGCCAGGGTGTGCCAGGTGGTTTTGAAGCATGCACCTCTCAGGGAGTTTAGGCATTGGTTTAAGCTCTCTGACAATTACTCTTGCCCTTGTGGGTCTGCTCGTTTGCAGACTCATGAGCATATCTTGACCAAGTGCACTGACTTTGGTCCTCCTTAGCACTTCCCCAAACTTTGGGATGAGTTGCTCGAGTTTTGCAGGGAGAACCCTAGGGCATTCTCCTTTGCACACCTCCCTGGAGGATGAGAACAGTGTGGCCACTCTTCAGCAGTTGCTGGGTTTCCTAGGGCCCCTTGGGGTTCTTGGAGGGTCTGGCATTGGCAGCTGATGGGGGCTGTGCTAGTTGCACCTTAGCGCTCACTATCTGCATTGAGCAGAGTGAGGGCGAGGGTTCTTGCCTGCTCTTTGTCCACCCTTGGGTGTAAGGAGGGTGTATTTTTGGTGTAGGCTGCCATGTTCAGCTGAGCTGTGGTGGATCTCAGTTTGTCATAGTGTAA
>KQ962074.1:93510-108194 GCA_001563735.1 Leucoagaricus sp. SymC.cos
GATGAACCAAAATCCACCACAGCTCAGCTGAACATGGCAGCCTACACCGAAAATACACCCTCCCTAGACCCAGGGATGGACAAAGAGCAGGTAAAAACCCTTGCCCTCACTGCCACCCAGCACAGACAGTGAGCGCTAAGGTGCAACTAGCACAGCCCCTATCAGCCGCCAATGCCAGACCCCCCAAGAACCCAAAGGGGCCCCCAGGAAACCCAGCAACTACCAAAGAGTGGCTGCACCTTTCTTATCCTCCAGGGAGGTGTGCAAAAGAGAATGCCCTAGGGTTCTCCCTGCAAAACTTGAGCAGCTCATCCCAGAGCTTGGGAAAGTGCCATGGGGGGCTGAAATCAGTGCACTCAGTCAGGACATACTCGCAAGTCTGCAAACAAGCAGACCTGCAAGGGCAAGAGTGATCATCAGAGAGCTTAAACTGTTGTTGAAACTCCCTGATAGGTGCATGCTTCAGCACCACCTGGCAAACCCTCACACAGGTGGGTGAATCATGCAAATACTTAAGCCATGTACCTCCCAAGAGGTAAGTAAGCATCAAATGTTTATCCCCCACATCCATGAGGTGTAGAAAATCTCTCTGGGAGGAGCTCAACAAGGTAAACAATCTAGTCCACTCATCGTGATAAGCCCGAGCCTCAGCTGTGCAAATATAATTAAGGGTTGTAAAGGGAGAGTCCCCCACAGGCACCTTGAAAGTTGGGTCTGTTGCAAAGTGATGGACCGCGTGGTACAGTGGCCACTCCAGTGAGGAGCAGACCTGTACAAAAGCAAAAGTGCGAGAGGGATCCTCCTCCAGCCACCTCTGCAAATAATGATAGACAAGTAAGGCCTGAGCCTGCCCACTGCCAACAGAGGGGTCCACTGCCCTCCAAGCCAAAGCAGGGTGATCAGTGAACAAAACAACATAATGAGCACCCTCCTGCATGCATGCAGCAAAGACCCCCATCTGAATGGCATGAAGCTCCACATCAGGAGCTGTCATTCTGCCAGAGGCCTGGCAGGTCTGTCAAACTGGCACCCTGCCTGCCCAAACCCAAGCAGCCAAGACTGCCTGGAAAGCCCTGTCACAGCCTACTGATGCATCAGTGGCCACAACAATGCAGTCATCAAGTGCAATAGCCCTCTCGAGCTCTGCATTCAACAAATGTTGGACATTTACATCCTCCTCCTTAGAGTTGAACTCAACAATCTAAATGCAATTGCCAAAGCAATCCAAAAGACACCTACCCAGGCGAGCATCCAAGGCATCAGGCTTGAACCTCTCCAAGGTAACTGGAAGAGAGTGATACCGAAGGGTGTCAACAATGGCAGACCAGACCTTCTCAATTGAGTGGCCAAGCCTAGTAAAATGGTAGTGATGGGGATTGGTACCAGGGAACTGCCTCATACCAAGCAGCTGCTTGGTCAAATGCATAGGTGACAGAGTGAGGACCCAGTATGCCACTCAGGATCTCAACTTCCTAAGATGTAAATGAATGGGGATGAGGCCTGCCAATGCCTCAACCCTGCCCATAGGGGAGGTGTGAAAAGCACCTGTGATCCAAATCGCAGCACAATGCTGTGTCTTGTTGAGAGAGGTGAGATGAGCCTTGTGAGGATGAAGCTCATGACACCAAAGACGAAAGCCGCACATGGCAATAGGGACCATGCATGACCTGTAGAGCAGATGCTTTTGCTTAGGAGAAAGACTCTTAAGTGAGTTCCCAAGCATCCCCATGGCATGAACCATGGAGATGGCCTTGGTAGAATAATAGTGGACATGCTCACAAAACGTGAGTTGCCAGTCAAAATAGAAACCCAAATACCACCAGAATGGCTTGGGACAGAGAGGAGTGTCTCCAGTATATGAGGCATATCCCAGGTCAACAAGGGGGTTATCATCCCCCTTCTGACACGAAAAATGAAAGAGCTCAGACTTGTTGTGCTCGAGGACAAGCCTGAATGCCACAAACAAATCAAACATAAACCCATACACCCCTCAGAGGTGCACTAGGTTGTCAGCCAACTCCTTGGCCTGGGCAATGAGCATACCATCATTCACATAAGAGAGAACATCACACTCCAAGTGCAATGCCTGCAAGTTGAAAATCTTGAGCACCGGTGCAAGATATATAGCAGAGAGAACAGGGGAAAGGGCCAACCCCTGCCTGACCCCCACATCCGCATCATACAAACCTGAGGAGAAGGAATTCCAAAGATATTTGGTCTTCCTCCCCACAAGATAAGAGGAAAAGAACTGGTGTACATTTGCCAGAAAACTCTGTCTTGCCAGAATTGCCATGAGCATATCATGGTTTAAAGAAGGAAAGAACTGAGCAATGTCAAAGGCAACAACGCTTGTCTTAAGGCCCCTAGCCCACCCAGCCTTAACCAGATGAGTGAGAAACAAACCAGCATTCTTGGTCAACCGCTGTTGAATACTGCCTAGCTGATTTGAGTGAAAGACGCCAAGACAGCATCTTCTCAATAAGCTTCCCAAGTGTGTTAAGCAGAACGATCAGCCTAAATGACTTGGGAGTGGAGTAGGAGGGTTTACCTGGCTTAGGAATAATAACGGAAACTGACTCCTTAAAATGAGATGGCCAATATCTGACTGCAAGGCAGGCATCAGCCAGTGACAGGAACTTTCCAACAATGGCATCATCAGAGAGAAGCTCTTTCAAATGGACCCACATAACATGGTCCAGACCAGGCAAGGAGCATGAAGAGCATGCAGACAGTGCCTCTCTCACTTCCAATGCCGACAAGGGAACCCAATCCTGCTCTGAAAGCAGGGATAGTTCCTCCAACACTGTGACATCACAAGGCTGCCCCAAGGCGGCATTATAAGTCTGATCAAGCACTCTCCACAGGGCGTCAATGTTATGACACAACTCCCCCCAATGCGAGATAGCCTCACATAGTGGGAGCTGGCAGGGCTTCATCCAGGCCATAAGATCCTATAGCCTCTAGTTCTCAACAGTGACCTCTTGGATGCGTTCATTGAAGAATCGGCACTTAGCAAGATGAGAGGTCTTGCAAAAGGCTCTCCAATCCCAGGGATCACAAGACTCCTGATACCTGGCAATAGCAGCAGAGCACTCATTGGTCCACCATGACCAAGAGCACCCCATGACAGTGACCTCCTTTGCATGGGTGTTCCACGCAGAGGAAAAGACCTCAGCTACCACCAAAGTGGCAGCCTCAATCCGATCAGAAGAAGACAGGCCCCCTACATCAAGAGACCTAAGACCAGTGGCAAGATCGATCAAGAATCTGGACTCCTCCAGGGACTCTCTTGGGATCACCATGTAAGAAACCCTAATGTCAATCTCAGACAAGGGCAGCAAAGTGGAGATTGGAACATGATCCAATGGCCCATGTTGATCAAGATCCAATCTAGGCAGATCAGATACAAACACAAGCACCTTTTTGTTGCAGATGGTAACATGAAAGCAGATCATGTTTGGCAAAGACATACAAATGATTTCTGGTTGTTGGAAGGGAGTAGAATGTTTGCAAAACAGGATGAATATGAAGACTTTCTTAGGTCCGCTTCAGAAAGGCAGGCTGTACATCACCAAGCTATTTAGTCATTTGGTTCTAATTGCCACTATACATCATGGTGAATGTCAATCCAGATTCTGTGCTGTTGACCTAGCAATGCATGGATCCAAAGCATGCAATGTCACAGGAATTGTGGCCATTGTATGTGCCAGGCATGGGTTCTTTGTACCAAATGCCATTGCTAATCTATTCAAGGGTGAACAACAAAAGAATATCAATTGGGTACTCCTCCAGGCTCTGAAGACCTCCCATGTCAACCCAAAAACAGGGTGCAGTTCTCATCTATGACATTGCATGCCAGTACTTCATCTACATACATGATTGCATTGGCCATTTGCTCCCAGCAAACCTCCAGCTGGACTGGGGAATCGGACTATTTCATGTCCATGGGCATCAGGAAGAGTGCCTTTTCTGCTATGGCACTTTATTCATTCCAAAAATTAGCATGACAGTTGGCGAGATCCTGGAAATGCTCTGGTCAAATCTGAATTCAATCAGCCCAACAGTGTGAACTGCAAGTTTAGCAAGTCATGCCAAAATAATTGATGATCATGCAAACAACTCTAACCACAAGAAAATGATCAATATTAGTATGAACTTCTCCACTGTATAAATGGCATTGAGGACCACAGCTGTGGCATTAGTGAATGTTCTCTGCACCAGGCTTAGGCAAGCAACAGCAATGGCCTCAGAGGTTGGAATGTATTTTGATGGAATCAAACAGAACACAAATCCATTCCATGTAGGTATGTGGGAAAGGGATATCCAGACTGCCAAGCAACAATGCTTTGCTGACCCTCATGCCATGGACATCCTGAGTTCCACACAAGTATCAGAGTTTCAGATAACAAATTGTCTTGATGACTCCGATACTGGAGCAAGTCTAGAGTCATGGATTAAGATGGCCCTTGACCTGGAGAAGTGGCAGTAAGTACATTTCTTCCCATTAGTTCATGCTGGCAATTATGGGTAATATAGGACAGAGCTACAGTACATACTAGTGCATGTCAAAAACATGGCAGAAGAGGATGTGGGAGATATTCCAGAAATCACAGAGACAATCCATTCTAAGTTTATGCTCCTGGATAAGGTGCAGTACAGAGTCACTGGTGTTCCCAGCACTATGCTTGGCATTGATTCCAGTCTACAAAATGATTCCCTGTTTGATGTAGATGATGAGGATGGAGACACAATAGACTCCATTGACAATGCTGGTAATGCTGAACATCAAGAAACGCTGTCGTCAACAGTTCCAGTTGCAGACCAGATAATATTACTGCCATCAACATGTGAAGCCATGCATCAATGGTACAGCACCACTGAATTTGAACTGAGGAAGAAACAAGCCCACAGGCACTTGGAGGCACTGTGGCAGCTCATTGTGGCAAAGTCCTTTCAGTATTCCCATATCATACATATTGCTAGATGGAAGCAAATTGTCCAACGGTCAAGAAATGAGATCACAAAGCTAAACAAATGGATATCCTTCTACTGCCATTCATACATCAAATGCTGGTCAGTCCTGGCACATCTCCAACTGAATTCACCAGACTTGGTAATACTTTGTCCCCTCAACAAAGCTGATATCAAGGCCAGCACAGCCATTCTCAATCCCAATCAACCTGGCTCTACAATGCATCACCTCTCATGGATTTGGCAACAAGGGTCAGGTGCTGAAGGTTCTTCACCAGCTGCTATTCAAGAATGTATGTCTTGTGCAATTACAAAATCTTAACTTGGTAATTCTATTCTTTTAGTTAACCATATCCACTATATCCATGCCCATGCTCGGAAAATGTACTGGGAAGAAGAGGTGATCCTTGTCAAATATGAGATGGAGTGGACAGCACACTTTTTTATATACTAGTCAGCACTTTGGAAGGGCCAGCACTAAGAAGAAAATACAGCTGGTGTGGCAGCATATGTTGCATGCAAATTAGCAATCTGGTATGGCATGGCCAAGATTGCTGATGCATCATTTGTCACTGCCAACAAGGACTATAAAGAACAATGTGTTGAGTAGAACTTATATCATCATGTAATAGGGGTTTGTGGTTATGTAATACTTTCAGGAAAATTGTGCATCGATGGTATCTGTGAGTCTATCAACCCTTGCAACCACCATCATGTCTTTGCCCTCTGCACACCACCAGGCCCCTGCGGGAATGATTTCTTACTGGCTTGTGGTTACATATCTCAAGTCACAGTTCAGGGCCATTCTCTTGGAAATGCAACATGCCAATGCAGAGAGGTGCACCTGGATTGGGAAGAGTCTGATCAAGAAAGTGGTGAGCATGTTGATATATCACATTCCCTTGTTTCCAGTCCCCTAATCTTGCCTGTATAGTATTTTGCCTTGGAATAGGTTGGAAATGAGACTGCTGAAGGCCAGCTCATTCAGCTTTCACAGTTTTTGTGATTGCTACCTGCCCAAATCAACCATGATGCTGCTGTGTTCAATTTTAGCCAGGAGTTCAACCATCTCCTCAATGCCGGTTATCAACTGCCAGAGCCATTCAGCATAGTTCAGCAATATTACAAAGACTGGTAGATGTTTGATGGCAAGCTGGCAGATGACCAACTCCTCCACTTCAACTCCCACTGGCAGGCAATCAATCTGCATGTAAATGAAATACAAATGGATGGATACCAACTAGATGACCAGGCATTGGCATTCCATGGCACTGCTTCCCAAGTGCCAGACCCAAATCCCATCTTCACCTGTGACAGGTGCAACCAATACCATGCTGTTGCAATTGATTTCATACATCAGGTCCAGCAACTTCATCAGTGGCTTGAACATGTCAAAGAAACATATTCTGGCAAGTGGCATCTCACATTGTGCTGTGCCACTGGCTTTCATGAACTACACAAGCAATTGCTGCTGGAGGAAACTCACCATCCAGACTAAGGGTACAAGGCTTCAGCAACAGTGCCATCTACCAGTAACATCAATCTCCCCTCATCCTCAACCCTTCTGGCATCATTACCACCCCATCCATCAGTGATAGACCTGGCAGTTTGTTATTTGCTCTGGCACCCCCCAGGGGCAACAAACAGAGGCCTAAGGCAAGAGAAAGTATCCATCTCTCCCTCACAAACTTACCACTGGTCAATTGGCTAAAATACTTTCTAACCATGTGTGCAATCAGCATAAACAGTCATCTCCTGACTCATCAATGAAATAGACCTGGGATGTTAACATTACACAGGAGGACATCTCCCAAATGTGCTGGACAGCAAATACCAATCCCAGAGGGCCACATACAGGCTACACTCTCACACTGCCAGATGGACATTGGGCCAGTGAAAATTCCAATACTGCTGTAATATGTGACCCTGGCACTTCACAATACTCTGAAGCATATATGCTGACCCAAATAGATGAGCTCTCTTCCTCAAGAATCCCTCACCACTTCACCTTGCACCTACTCTGTGGTGCAGCCAATACCAGCTTCCATACTTTCCCCCCCTCAACAATTCTGCCACCTAACACCTCTAGACCACCAACCATTGATCATCCCACCTGTGGCAGTGCTGCCTCAAGCACTCATGCCAGCTTGGGTTCATCACAAACCAGACCACCCACTCTCCTTGCTGTCCTTGCTGCCCTCAAAAATGATGACTCCAACAGTTGCCTGTCCTATGAGTCTCTGCCAGATCACAATCCCCCCTTTGCTGGACCCCTTTCTCATTCCCCCTCCTCTGTTGCTGTGTCTCCCTCTGCTGTTTTCTCTGCCCTCCAGGATGATGGTGAGCCTTCTACTAGCTCAAGTCCAGGTTCTCCCCAAAGAGTCCTTGCAGCCCTGGATGCTGAAAGCTCATCCAGCAATGCTAGTCTTGCCTCATCTGCCAGTCCATGCTAATTCATCATTTTTGTTTTTGATTGATCCTCAAATGCCTGGTTCCAGAAATCAGTGAAGCTGGTGACATTCCTACTGGTGGTCATCAGTCACCCACATTCCTTGCTGATATTTACCATGCTCTTGCTGCAAGCAATTCAAATAGCAAATATTCCACTTCTTCACCAGCACTTTCTCTAACCCATGTCCACTATGCTCTTGCTTCACCCACAAGCTCCAATGTCAACATATCCTCCAATAAATCTGGCAATGAGATGGATGTAGATGTGCTGGTGGCGGTGCTAGTGCTGGTCAATACTGTGCCTCATCCCCATTGTGCATGGACTGCTGATGATTTTGCTGCATACATGGGCCCCAATGACTATACTAGCACCCTATCTGATGACTGATCTGCAAACATGTATTTCTCGCATTCCTATACATAATACAACATATACCTTCTTCTTTTATAAATTATGTATTCAATTTGCAGCAATTTTAAACAATCTCTAGCTTCCTGCCCTTGTTTGTGCTGGTGGGTTATTGGACTGATGTGCTGACATGTTGTAGGCCAGACCACGCTGCAGAGCCAGTGAAGCTGCTGGCTCCATCAAGGTCACTACATTGTATGCATTTGCAGGAGCGTGTCAGTTGCTACAGTATAGGTTGACTATGTGTAAATACATAGAACTCTCTTAATGGAGTTCCATGCCATGTACAAGCAATGGCAGGTGGTGTTCTGGTTTGTTTACTAGTATCCAATACTTGTGAGGTTGCTAATGAGCCTTTTGTGCTTAGCATACAGTCATACACCCTGACACTCCAAGGATGTATACTGTTTTACTGGACATAGCATCCACCTCAACCAAACAGTTTTGCTCCCAGACATCATTGATGGGTATCTATCCAATTAAATTGGATAATCTTATTGCCTCTCAGCAAAATGAGTTGAGAAAGATGATTTTGATGACACCCATTCATATTCATATGTCTACTGTTCATGTTGGTATAGTCTATGGCATGTTTCCTGGAGAGGCTATGACCACACTTAATGTGGTCATGGTCTTACAGCAGTTGTCCCAGAGGGCACTTGATACACATCAAGACAAACCACTATCAGATTCTTATCATAGTTTGAAAAATAATGATGTAATCACCTTTTCCCAGTATGGGCATCTCTGGATCCTGATGGTGTGGCAGCCCACCAGCTACAGCTCAGGTGCCTCAATGGTTTCCAATGACTTCCTCTACAACCATAACATTCTGTTGGATTTCAGGGAATTGTTCATAGTAACCTGCTGATCATACCTAAGGCCCAGTCATCATGTACTTGCAGGTAGATTTGATAATGAGACTAGCCCCTTTCTTTATCCACACATTGTCTGATGTCTCATATCCCACTTTTCCTCCTCTATGTCGACAACAACAATGGCCAGGCTTCAGCAACCAGAAGGTGAGTAGATTTATCTATACTTTGACTATGAACCCACCATTATTCCACAGCCTTTGAGAGTGATTCATCAAGCCACCACTTTACTTGCAGGTATTGTCCTGGGGCTACTGCTTTGCCTTTGAGCAAGGCAATTTGTCATGAAAAGAGCCATGAACACCAGGCTTTGAGTGCCAAGCATCGTCCTGTGTATCCCCTATCCAGCCTCTTCCACATATCTTCAAGCCCACACAAGTTGGACTCAGTACAGTGTTCTCCTCTAGACTCTAGCCACATGCATTCTCCCACTGATGATTCCTTCCAATATGCACCCTTACCACCACTGTCCTTTGTACATGATCCTCCCAGTTACTCACTGTTTCAAGATGTAACTGGCCCTGAAACCAAAGTAGTAGAGAATGATACTGGCAGTCAAACTTTATTCCTTGCTAACCTCATAACCTTTCCTTCTACCTCTTCTCACTATGACTTACCCCAGGCTCCCAGCTATTTATTCTCTTGTTACAATGCCTCGATGCCAGATGCTGCTGATTATTCCAATGAAGAGTTGCTCTGCAAGCTTGACCCTCCTTCAGAAGCCAATTCACTTTTCCAGGACTATGATCAATCCCTCACGAACATTCAACAAGGTGGGCTCTTTTAGTTATCTGCTTTCAGTATGATGACTTACATGCACTTTAGCCAATGCTCCTGACTATATTCCCACTCCCAACAATAAAGGAGATTGGTGGGCATAGGAGAACAAGGTGGTAAGTGGATCAGTCTTTGTGTTCCACTCTCCCTTATACTTCAGGTCAAATTATCCAGGATGCTTTAATGAACATTCTCCAAGGGTTTCCATGCTCATGTTTTTCAGAGAGAGAGGTGGAGGCTATTCATTGGTTTACCAAGAGGACTGGTGCAGCTGAGGTCCCCACTCTGTGTCATATTAAAGGATTTCAAGATCACCTTCTTGACACTGCTGGTATACCCACTGAATTGGTTCAAGGCAGGTTTAATAACCTGTTTGCACTCAACAGTTGGGTTGACATCCTCAAACATGTGAGTGCTTTTCAATTATCCATTTGTCATTTGTGTATCTGACACCTATTCAGGAATTGGCCAACCCCCTTGTCTGACTACAACTCCATTTGTATTCTGAGGTTGCAATCAATGGCTATATCAGCAAGGCATACCATGCTGACAAATGGCTTAACAAGATTGACCCAAATTTTGGCTGTCCCATAGTTTGCAATCATGATGGGAAGGACTTCTTTGTATATGAGCCATGTCTGGTAAGAGCCACTCATAGCTACAAGCTTATTCTTCCACTTTGGTGGTATAAGCAGAGTGATTTGTTCTGGGCTCAATGTTATCCTCTATATGTCAGTGGCATGACTGGCACTGGCTATGCTGTTGATACATGAGGCATGCATGAATGAATGCTGGATGATTTTATGCTTTCCATTGTCAAATTTCAGGATGACAAATGGCGTGAGCAATATGGGTTGCAACTGCTTGAGGTATTGGATGGTGGGTCTTACATCTCCTTTTTGTACTATGTCACTGTTGATATATGTCCAGGCTGTGTCAAGTCAGACAGTTCATTGCATCTATGGCCCCACTCAGTTGTCAATGCATGGCATCTGAAGGCACATGGATGACCTGTCTACTCTGCATCACTCTGGTTTTACTGTGACAACACTTCCAGCAACATCTCAAAGAAATGGAACAAGCACAATTCTCTGTTGTTCACTCTTGCTGGTCTACTCCATGAATTCACCCAAATGTTATTCAACATCCATTTTGTTGCAACCTCAAATGAAGCCCCACCTCTAGAAATGATGGAGCAATTTGTTCATTTACTGAAGTATGCCATTGTTCATCTCTCAAGTCCATAGAAATTGCATCTGACAGGTAGCTAATTACAGAGATGCTCAAAATAAGGGTATAGAAGTTTATGATTACAAGGACAGCACTGATGCTCTAATTATTCCCTGGCTTCTGGCATTCCAGGGAGATAATCCCATGTCCAGTGAGTTTTCATCACATATAGGAATGCAAGGGCAATGTTTTTGTTGAGTCTGTTATGCAATGAGTGGCATATCAGATGAACTAACCTGGATAGAGACCTTTATGAGAGTAAGCTCTTGCTTTGAAATGTCAGAGCTCAAATTATGACTTTTTGCTGTCTCTGATAGTGTAACGAGCTGTGGAGTGTAGACAAAACATGACATGAACTCTACCAACAACTGAATTGAGCACTTGGAGGTGCTCCATCTGCTGTTGATGCCATGGCAACTGAGAGTGGGATCAAGGATCAATTCTTCCAATTCTATGTAGACCAATTTCAGATGACCACCACAGAGGTCAGAAGCCAACTGCCCCCTGTACTGTTAACAAAAACCAAAGAGATACAGCTGGAACTCTCAGAGTTGAGAGAGAATCTGCCTAAAAAATCTGTTCAATCCAATGATCTCAATCCCTGGTACATAGTCATTACAATTCTGTGCAATAAAATGTTAAAGCATTTACTAGCCTTTGATCCTCACCAGGACATGCCATTTGAGACACTGCATATTGTCCTATTAGGGGTTGTGAAGTATTGGTGGTGAGATGCTGTGGCATGTCTTGATGAGAGCAGAAAGCAGACACTTATATCACAGCTATCTAGTCACGATGTCCTTGGACTTGACATACCCCATATTCAAGGTGAAACCCTTGTTTGCTATGCACATTCCCTTGTTGGGTGTGATTTCTGCATCATAATCCAGATCACACCTTTTGTCTTGTATGGGCTTATACCACAAAGACATTATGATGGCTGGCTTGCCCTGTGCCAGTTAACGCCTTTGCTACTCTGACCAGAGATCTGGGATATGGACAAATACATGGTATGTCTTCAATGTCATTCAGATTTTGTTATAAAAAGATGACACACAACTAGGAGGATCTTCAAGCTGTGACCGATGCATTCCTTGACACAACTGTTCTGTGGAATCCCCACTGGTTCAACAAGTCAAAATTCTATTTGTTTGTCCATGTACTTCAACATATCCGACAGTTTGGTCCACCTTTATTGTATGCAACAGAATCTTTTGAATCATTCAATCATGTCATCTGTCTACAGAGTGTACATTCATCTCGACATGCACCCAGTGTTGATATTGCATGATTATTTTCTCGAATTCATGCTATTTGGCATTTGCTTAGCAGAGGTTATGTGAAAAGTGGATTTGATGAATTGGATGGCTCACCCCAGTTATGAACAGCTAGCCCAATAGTTCTTCAGCTACAAGAAGACAATGAACTTATGCAGCTTACAGCATTGGATGGAGCACTACACAAATCTAGAGAAATTCACTTAGGTCTGTTTAGATGCTTGGTCAGTTGAATACACTTTCTTACTAGTATTTCTTGTTTCCTAGGACCCACTGCCAACCCATTTTCATCATCATACCATGTTTCAAGATGGTACAACACTCAATCCTGTCAGAAGCATAACCCATATCCTGGTGATTTCACTCTTTGTTTATATTCACAGTGCACACTGGCCAATGGTGATAACATAGCTGTCTTGGGATTTGTCTTATGCTCCACCCCAGACTCATTAGCCTCAGAACTGGCAGTTGCACAGATTCAGGAAATAGTTGTAAATAGTGGTGGGACATCATTTGTGAGTATCCTTGCTCTTGAGTGCATTGTTGGTGCTCCTCTGGATCCCTATGTGATGCTGAGCTGTCGAGTTAGTAACAAGTATCTCACACTTTCATACAAGGTAAATACATAGTTCACTCAGCTATGAGATACTGACTCTCATTCCCAGGATATCATCTGTGCTGTGAATGTACTGCACAATTGTGCTGCTCACAACTGTATTGCAACCCATACCAAAGTGATAGTGCAAGAGCGACAACTCACAAGCAAGCTTGAATATAAGATTCAATGTCAATCTCCTGAAGACAGGCTCCTAAACACTGCACAACTTCACAGCAACAATTGTTTATCTAAGTTCTATTGCATTCCACCTCACAACAGGTGAAGTAGACCTGAAGTTATTCAGGAAGCTCTTAGAATACAGAAGGAGGAAGATGCTGCTAGAAAGGAATGTCAAGCTGCTAAAGTGGCTGCAAGAGCTGCAAGACTTGAAAAGCAGGCATCGAAAAAGTGCAAGGCCATTGAGGATAGTTCAAGTATAGAATTTCCTATCCATAGAGTAGATAATTAATAAGTACATGGCAAATCTACTCAATGATTTGTGATTGTTCTTCTTGATATCCATTAATAATTGGTGTACCATTGACAAGTGCACATAATGCATCCAGCTCCAAGCGTGTGTGTTGGAATTCATCCCATATCATGCTATTACCCTTTTCATAGTGACCAACATTATCTGACACCTTTTCCTTAAGAAATACAAGTTGACAGTCAATTTGTGCTTGTTGTTGCTCAATGTGATTGAGCTGCTGCATGATTTGCCTGAAGAAGGACCCAAGACGACCAGGACCACCAGTAGCTTGAGGCTTAACATGAGCCTCAGACTTTGGGGATATTTCACATGAATATGCACCAGTTTTAACAGGTGTGGTGAAAGCTGGTTCAAGGTTGGCAAGAGATGAAAGTTCTACATTCCTATGAGTGTTATTGATCAGCTTGATAATTTGAACACACCTTTGTCACAAATAGCTTCCATAGAAACAGCAGATATTCTAGGTACATTAGAGCAAATGGGAGGAGCTGTAAGCTCAAGCTGAGTTTTTTCTCCAGCTGGACTACTGATATATTCCTGGAAGGCTTCATGGTTGTCAACTTGTGTGTTTAAATAGCCAAAACTCAGGTTAACCAAGCTTAGAATCATGACAAAAGTTAAGCATGTGCTAGTCAAGAGAGAGATACAGCAGTGTCTTACAATCTGGATTTCTCTTGGGCAATGACTTGCAACCAACAAGGCTTTCATGCTGATTCTGACTCTGACACCTGTGTCATCATCGATCAAAAGAGAAGATTACCTTGAGGCCAAAACTAGATAAGGAAAAATCAATCAATAGTCACAGTCACAACTAATTTTCATGTTCATTGATCATCTCTCTTGCCACTTTGCCTGACACTTCTCTTGTCATGCCACCTGATCATGAGAATAGTTTGGCAGAAGACCACTCTCACAACCTATACCCTTTGAGTCAAAGTGCTCACTCTCAAAATCTGTTGTCCCATTCTTCTGGTTCATCACCTTTGTTCTTCTCAGATCATGACCACTCTGCACTGTCAAGTGCTTTTCAATTCTGGACAAGACCAGTTTGGACCTCCTCAGCCTGTTCACACTCCAACACAAAGTCATGTTAGCAGTGAAAACCCAATCACAGCACTTGGATCTTTTGGATGATATGCAAACATACCTCAGGGATCACCAGCATCCTGCCAGGTTAGACTTAACTATATTGTGGAATGAATGATTACTTGTCTAGAGATACCTGCCAAGACACAGATGACCATGCGAGAAGCATTACAGATGTGTGTTGACTGTCTCTATATCAAAATTGCTTACTAGACCAATCAATCTAGGTGACACCTGAGGAGTGTGAAGTCATGATTCTGTGTCTTATACTATCACAAGAACAACAGTTCAATGACTTGAATGCAACTATTGGAAGAGAGTTATGGGTTTTGAAAGAGCTAGCCATGAAATCCTGGTCACCAACTCAGCAGCAGCAGGCTGGCCCTCATTTATGATGTATCTATGATTTCGAGGATAACATCACTTACAGAAACTGCTACAAAGGGTTGTGCATCATTTTCTCATAAAACTACAAGCAAACTACAACATTTTGGCCCCAATGATTGCGGTAAGCATTGTG
>KQ962075.1:7940-40262 GCA_001563735.1 Leucoagaricus sp. SymC.cos
AAGGCACCCCAAAAAAAAAAAAAAAAAAAAAAAAAGCATATAAGATAGCATCATCGAGAGTCAAAACCTGTCATTGACCCTCCCTCAAGCTCGAGGGTGTCTGGATTCAGCACAGTTCCCACTCACTAACTTGTCTGTTTTTCCTAAGGCCTGGGGGTTCTTACAAGTGCTGTTGTCCAGAACCTTACCTGCGGCATTTGGACCCCAATGGCACATCTGTCTGGATTTTCCTCCAGCCTCCTTGGCTGGTATCTCGTCAACTCAGTATTGATTATGATTCAATGAAAGTCTGGGCAGCAGTAAAACTTTATGCCGGTTTTTCTTACCTCAACGGTGAGCTTGCTCGTTCAGAGATATGAGTTAGGGTACCCTACCCCAGACGTCGAGATTGAGCAACTTAGTGCCATTATCTTCTGATGCCGCAGAATACTTTTCCTAGAAACATCCGATACAGTAGCGCACTATGAACATGAACGAACCGTTTACGCACCCCTAGGCTTGGACCTTTCAAACATTGCCTATGATTGTTATTCCTCACGGCAGCTTTGAGTCGAATAGCACTGGTCTAGCGCCCCCCACGTTTACTTCGAGTAGAAGATGTAACTCTCGATTTCACCTACAGTCGAGGACAAGCAAAGCCAACTAGTTTGATATCTCGATAACTGGCCGTTGGATTTTTTCGAAACGCTGGGATCATACTCAGATCTCGGAAAAGAGCCAAAAAACATAGTTCCGAAGTTTTTCCCACGCGTTTTTGGTTCCTTTCATAAATTTTTGGAAAATTTTCGTTATGTATTGAGTTAGTAACCGTTGTTCTGATTGACAATAGCATCAAGATGCATCATCGCACTGTCTCACAAAATGCGATGACCCTTCTGTTTACGAACTGCCCAGGCTGCTGCTTTCCCCGTTAAGCCAATTGATATGCACTCATGAAACGCCATGACCGATTAATGAATCAACGAATGACATCAACTGGACAGGCATCAAAGGCATTGATTGCAGCAGTCTTTGCCTACTCGAAGTCAGTTTTTGGGACTTGTCTGTACCGATACTTAACCCACCCCCAGTACTGAAAGAATCAAAGATTTATTCAATTCAGTGGCGTTTTGGGACTGATTGCGCAGGCGTGAGACGCCCCGTTTGAGCTTCTTTTTACCCATTGATGACAAGAGGTCTGGAGAAAATGGGGGAAATGTTCAATATTTTCCACAGCAACCACTTGTTTATTTTTTTTCAAACTCGGGGATCATACTCGGCCTTTCAAACGGAATCGATTGCGCTATTTTTCGGAATTTCTATCAATTTATTTGACATCCATTCATAATTTCGGACCTATTTATTTAAATAGACATTTGTGGGCAAACCGCTTGATGGATTTATTTCATCCTAGACTCGTTTGAAAGCCCTTGTCAAGAGCTATCAAACGAGCACACTTTCACACGAACTTATAAAAACCCATATAGGGTAGTTGGCTTTGCATGTCCTCGACTGTACAGTAAACTCTGTCTAACCTGATGGCTTGGGGCCAAAATCAAGTCGGGAAAGGGCAAATTTGGCCTCAAAACTGATAGCGCCCGTTGAGCGCTCGGTCGAAAAGACAGCAACAGGGTGACAACATACCCAAAAAGTGATTAAAAACCCATTCTCTGAAAAAAAAAAAAAGCAGGGTATCGGACTCCTCTCATTGGTTCATGACCCTTCCTTCTGATCTCCAGCTCGTTTCTGATCTCCAGCTCGGTGGACCGAACCAGTGTCCAGACAAATCGAAGCCCCAGTCAACATATTGGAGTCAATCGGTCAGAAGAGATACATTGGATAGTGGAAGGATTTTTTTTTCATTCATTCTAGTCGAAGCTTATGACCGTCCTACCTCTTTATGTGATTCCACAGGCGCTTACATCATCGATGAGATGTCATATAATAGGCGCTCACATCGAAAACTAACTGTAGCCAGAACTGCCAATCAGCAATAACTCGGAGTCTTTATGACGTCCTTTCGTGACTCTGAAAGACCAAAATAACTTTGAAAGGTCCAAATGTCAATGACGTTCTCGATGTCTGAGAATGGCCATGTATCGGCCAAAAGACCAACTCGATGCATTTGAAGCGGCTCAAAGACCACCCCAAAGACACATAGAAAGGAGAGCTCCCAGGTCTGGTTGCCGAGCTATGTGGATGTTCGTCCCCTGTGTCACGCCTTCTTTGCTGTTACTCCAGACGCCATATATACCAATTAAACCCATTTTGATTAATACAATGACATCTCATAATTACTACAAAGTGTTGAGGACGACAAATCTGCAGTATCAGAATAAGGAAAGCAAATTAAGACGCATATAATGGATGAAGACCATCTATTATTCGTTGAACAGCACCAATCGAATGGATACAGTGCATCTAGAACATATGTGGTCCATCGCAAATACATGGCATCCTTCGAAAACATGTACATCATTTGTTGAGGGGCAAAGATTACCGTCGAGGTCACAAGGAAAAGGGTACGAAAATGACATGACGAAAACGAAAGTGACGTCACAAGGTGAAAAGACTCAAAGGACATCTCAAAGGCTCCGAGCTATCGGTTAAGACAGACTCGACTGTATAAGTAACTGACCATATTAGCAAGTGAGGCACTCAAACCACAGAAATCGAGGGTGCAAGGGAAACTTTCATAATAAATAGGACAGCTACCAGTGATACATTGAAGAGTTCTGGCACGACACGTTGATGGAGCCTACAGTGAGTACAGTAATGCTTGTAAGTCAAACAGTGAGGCAGCTCAACTGAGAACAATTAACACCGACGAACCTGAGCGTCTCTAGACCATCAGCTTCATCCGATGGAAATCCTTGGTTTTGGGCTCTGTCAGAAGCCTAGTCAGCGACGAAGGAATACAGACGCCCCTTGCTGTTCTATTCTCCATATATTTTCTACTTCCTCTTCCAAGACAATTGTAGAATACCCCAGGACTGAGATCCCGGGTCGCAAGAATCTCCTGGTGGGTCTGGGCACCTGATATTTCAATTTGCCCGGTGATGTTGTACTAAACTCATGTCTATATTGAACAGACTGTGGACTTGTTTAGAAAACGGTAAATACAAGCAGGAGGACGCTGGCGAGTTCTGGTATGCTTTGGCTCTGGTTGCTCTATACATGTTACATTGCTGCTGTGGATTGATCAGAATAGCTGATGCAATGCCTGGAGCCGGTCTTAGAGCATACACATAAATGACATCTCCAGACATCGGGGGTGTACCATGGGGAAGAGTGAGCTCTTGGGACTAGCCAAGAGGACGAACGGAACATGATCTCAGAGAGCGACAGGCCAGATCGTTAGTAGAAGAGAACATTCTGGGCGCCAATGGCCCAGGGAGATAAGAGGGCCACACATTAATACTTAATTGTGGTTCTGGCCCTCAAATACACCTGATACTCCCACGAAACCGGGAAAATTAGCCTGTGATGTAATGCTCACATCACAGGCTAAGACCAGAAGCTAATGGCCCTCTGATGCTCCTGTATGCAAAAGCCGTAAAACGGGGCTAGTTAGCCTGTGATGTGAGCATTACATCACAGGCTAATTAGCCCGGTTTCGTGGGACTATCAGGTGCTCAAATAGCCCACCATGTTCATTCGCTGTCCATTCCGCGGGCCGTCAGCAATGTATATATCATAATCATATTCACTGAGCTCCTGAGTTCAAGAGTTGCATGCAAAACATCAATCACGTGTTGACACGCCGCGCGAACTTGAAAGAATGAAGTGGCATCAAGATGATTTCTTCGACAAATCGTCCAAAACCTTGTCACGGAAACAAGATAAGCTTCACTCCTAATACATGTGAGCCGCGAGAGGAAGTGTCCGCCTAGGCTGAGAGAAGATGGTGAGAGCATCATTGAGGTCGTACGCGTTTAAACTTTAGCGTTGCATGACACCAGAAGGATGGACTTATTTGGCGTCACCGAAGAAGGCAAGCACAATAAATAATTCCAATTGTTGTCTCTGGTCGTACTCAACCATCTTGATTCAATGGCTCGGATCGCTTGACAAACACGAGGAGGAATCTAGTTGATATGCTCTCCATGGAAGATAGAGAATAGTTTCGGCTTGGGTTGATATTGGATGGGGTAACCAGTGAGTCCCCATCCTTCTCCTATGGTGTTTGTAGGTCTGTATTTCAGAAGCTAGGAAGGATTCTTGCATCTCCCGAGTCCAAGCTGCATCGTGGTCTCTTTCGTGGCATCTCAGGGTACGAGGCTCTAAAGCAGGTAAGATCAATTATGTCTGCGCGACTGTCGCTTTGAGATTTGAATGAACTCATCCATGGCTGGACTTCAGGATGCGCCAGCTGGCACTTACTTTAAATTAGCTTTAAACTCAGAATTGCTAGGCTATTGTTATGATTCCGTAATGGTTGACTTTACAATGCCTATGTGGATCCCACGCTGTCTCATCTCCCCAACTCTCTCCCTCCCTTCCGCCACCATGAAGGAGTTGCTACTGGTCGCAATCCCACTCGTCTACCTATTCTTGAAGAAACGGATGAAGAATTACCCTCCTGGACCGAAACGCCTTCCGCTACTCGGCAATCTGTTTCATATTCCAACTCGTCATGCTTATCTCAAGTTTACCCAGTATTCAAAGGACTTGGGTGAGTTCTGGACCTGTCAAGCTCGCGATGCGTAGATTCTATGACTAATACGACACCAAAATGTGTAGGTTCCGATGTCATATACCTTGATGTGGCGGGAATGCCTTTTATCGTTCTCAACTCTCTCAAAGCATGCAACGATCTGCTCGAAAAGCGCTCAAACATCTATTCGAGTCGGTTTCATATGACTATGGGATATGAGTTGTGAGTTAGGGTTTGATATCGTGACGAGTGCGTTAGGCCACTGACACTCCGTATCCAGGGTAGATGGACGCCGTTTCCTCCCAATGCAGCCCTATGACACCGAATGGCGTGAGGGAAGGAGATTGGTAACGCAATACCTCAATGCTCCAGGTCATCAGATACCCATCCTCGAATGTATCACTGAATTTGTTCGAAAATCCCTTTTACCGAATTTACTCAATACTCCGGAGGACTTCTTCATTCACATTCGCAAGTGAGTGATTGATGTGTTGTCTCCGATGGTCTCTCTAATGAAGTCTCTTTTACTCTGAAAACAGTGGTGTCGGAGGAAGCATCATCTCTCTCGCATACGGCCTTCTCATCAAACGAGTCAACGATCCTTGGATCACATTGGCTGAAGAAGGGCTGACATGCATTACCAGCGCTGTTCTTCCCGGAAAATGGGCCGTTGACATTTTCCCGTTCCTGAAGCATCTCCCTGAGTGGTTTCCTGGTGCGGGATTCCAAAAATGGGCAAAGGAAGGGAGAGAGCTCATGACTCGGTTTTTCCACGAGCCGTTCGAAGCTTCGAAGAAGTTGATAGTTACGTCGAATGATGGGATGTGCTTAATGATGCTCACAACACATTTCAGGCAAATGGCACCGCTAAGCCATCTTTCCTGTCCCAGAGTCTTGAAGAGATAGCTGCGAATGACCCCAAGATGGAGAGACTCATCGAGAATACCGGAGGAATGTTTATTGCTGGTACGTTCTATTGTTCTTTGTGTTGTGTATATTACTAGGTGGCGTCTTACGACGACCACACAGGTGGAGCCGACACGTCCGTGACAGCCGTCAAGAATTTAGTAACCGTCCTCCTTCTCTTTCCCGAAATCCAGACAAAGCTACAAGCCGAGATGGACTCAGTTATTGGACGTGATCGCCTCCCCGAACTCTCTGACAAGCCGAACCTTCCATACCTCCACGCTACATTAAAAGAATGTTTACGATGGCGCCCAATCGTCCCTGGAGGATTTCCACATATGACGACGGAGGATGATGAATACAATGGGTATTTTATACCGAAGGGGTCTATTGTTACCGGGAATACTTGGTGAGTTCGGCGTCTTTCACCGTCAGAGACGGTTGTTAACCACAATTGAAGGGCCGTTTTCTACGACGAGGAATGTTTCCCTGAACCCACGAAATTTGATCCGACTCGGTTCCTCACGCCCGACGGTCATTTAAGGACAGACGAGGATGTTCCAGACCCCGATTTCGATGCGACCTTTGGATTTGGCCGTCGGTGAGTTCTTCATTGGCTTGTAAATCGTTAGCTGATTAAACTCAAACTCGTTGTCGAATTTGAAGGAAGTGTCCAGGCATGGATTTCGGACTTGCGAGCTACTGGCTGAGTGCTGCATCTCTCATTGCATGCTTCAACATCACTCCAGAAGTGGGTGAAACGGGCGAGCCAATTCCACCGAAATTTGAGTATCTTGGGAAAGAGGTTGTGTTGTGAGTTTTTCACCGTTTCATTATTTTGAACCATGGCGAATGACTGATTCGGTTGTATCTTCTAGACATCCTGAACCTTTCAAATGTCGTATCACCCCTCGCTCACCCGAAGTAGCGGCGCTGATTCGAGCAGGGTATGATGAGAACTCGGAGTATATCTGAGTCGCATTTTGTAGGATTCTCCAGGGGTTATTGGATTTACACCAATGCCATTGGATGGTTTCGCTAACATTTTATTCAATTTTACTGTTATTGCGGTGTAGAATACCCTTACTTTAATTGACGAGACGAGAATGAGCCCCATGAAAATCCCCATTTCTAGAAGGAAAAGGGAAATCGCTGGAAAATGCTGATGCTAGACTCAGAAGATATTCATTTGAACCATACATGACAAAATTTGTTTGCTTGTTTTCAATCATAGTACCGTTTGAGGTAACTTTATTGTTCAAAAGGGAAGAAATGTTTCAGTCAGTTCCCAGTTACGTTGAAGGCGGAAGATATTAGAGAGAGAAAAGTGAAGCATGTTCTCGGCACTTGGTAACAGTATCTGATCGACACAATGGAAGGTCGGCCGGCATCAGCGTTATCGTGCATCTCTCAACCATTCGTGCCGATCGACTTCAACCTACAGTAGCGTTTATATATATACAAGAGCGACCACCCACGAGTAACGGCCAGGTAAAAGCTGAAGAACGCACTACCTCACTGTGGAATAACAGTGAGGTAGTCCGCTTAGTTCCACTAGGCTAGACCAGAATTGAGAGACTCTGGGTCATGCCACCATAGACAAAGTATCAATAGGGCGTAGGTAAATACCACTTTCAACACTTTCACTGATTTTCATCTCGGATGAAATTTTGGTAAACTCTGCCATGTCATCATTTCATCCTCACTGCACCTAACCTGGGCCTGGCCCACGAGGTTGGGATGCTAGTATTGGGCTCACATTTAGTTCGATTTAGACCTACTTCTTGTTCTATCTTTGATCAGTGTATTCTCACAAAGCGTCTGTCAAGGCCTGCTGGGATGAATTTCGGATCATTTGCTTTTCATCTCCTCGGTTGCGTCGCAGACGTGGACTAACCTTTTTTTCAGCCAACGTTGCTTTTAACCAGTTTTGATGGATGCATCAAGTAGGTCGTTTCTTCCTCTCTTATCGTCCCTTCCTTAACGCACTATGACTCATACAATGTTGTCTGCACTGCCAAATTTCTTACTGACACGTCTTCAGCTCTTTGCACCTGTATCGTTCCCTGACGTACTCGACCTGGGGTTTCACATTAACAAACTAGGCAGGAGTTCAGTTGAGTATGAAGCAGCTGTGTTCATACCGGGATATAATTCACCAGCTGCTGTTAGAGGATGTACCTATGTTTTTATTGGGAAAGAAAGTGAGAAACCCACCGCAATACCAGATGAGACAAGGAGGGACTTGCAGAAGTTATACAGACCACTTAATGTGTAACGTGTTGCGAAATCCTGAACCCCAGCATCACATGTTTACGTTTTCAACTCTAAATTGTTTTTCTGAGGCTAAACATATGGATAGATTCAATAGTAATTACAACAAGTTTTATCTACGAGACGCAATTTTGGGTGTTATCTTCATTTCGGCGACTCCTGGATTTCGCCAGTTCATACTGTCTTCTTGTCTTCATGATTGTGCCGCAATTCTCTAAGCCCTCTTAGCTTTCCTCCTTTGTGCTGCGGCTGATTTCGCGACCAAAGAGCTTAATCTGACCGTAGGAAATCCTTAGTACAACATCAAGAAACACGATTCACATAAGGACTGACCTCTGAATACTTTATGTAGAGCAGAGCTGCAATAACTGCAATCCAATAGAATGCATATGACAGAACAGTCCCATCTAGAATTCTGAAATCAGCGTCTTACTGAGACCTGTTCTATTCAAACATACGAGTGCCATTGTTGAACAAACCAAAAATAGCTGAAAAGATTGACCAGCCCTGGTTGCTTGTAGCGGAGGACACACAACAGTCAAGATGCCAAACTTACCGTCAGTAAAATCTCGGTAGCAATATATGCAAAACCCCGTTATATATAGCATATCATACCGGCGTCGAGATACCTGCAGCATAGCTCTCCGGCATTGTGCATACGAGCACCATACCATCCTCGAGGCCCTTACCTGCAGAATAGCTGTCAGACATTGCCCATACCTGCACAACCCCTTCCATGCAATCCAGTACCTGGTGGACCTGGCGCATATCTGATGTGAGCCATCCAGGAGCTGACAGCTCTGGTTCACACCTGGCTGATGCCATGCAGATTTGGCTTGGGCCTGCCAGCCATTCTGCAGATATGATATTCGGATAACTAATGCGACGTAGGCCTACAAATATCCAGTTTCCTGGCTGAATATAATCACTCAAAAAACCTAACACATATTCGGCACAAAAATATAGGCCATAATTTCTAATAGAGAATAACAATAATTGGGAAGAGTTCTAACTTTTGAAGGAGGACACACAACAGTCAAGATGCCAAACTTACCGTCAGTAAAATCTCGGTAGCAATATATGCAAAACCCCGTTATATATAGCATATCATACCGGCGTCGAGATACCTGCAGCATAGCTCTCCGGCATTGTGCATACGAGCACCATACCATCCTGGAGGCCCTTACCTGCAGAATAGCTGTCAGACATTGCCCATACCTGCACAACCCCTTCCATGCAATCCAGTACCTGGTGGACCTGGCGCATATCTGATGTGAGCCATCCAGGAGCTGACAGCTCTGGTTCAAACCTGGCTGATGCCATGCAGATTTGGCTTGGGCCTGCCAGCCATTCTGCAGATATGATATTCGGATAACTAATGCGACGTAGGCCTACAAATATCCAGTTTCCTGGCTGAATATAATCACTCAAAAAACCTAACACATATTCGGCACAAAAATATAGGCCATAATTTCTAATAGAGAATAACAATAATTGGGAAGAGTTCTAACTTTTGAGTTGTGGCCGTCGGGATACTCGATACTGAAGTGTGGGAATGTGGTCACCTGACAGAGTCACGTCTTAAGAAAGGAGTCGTTTCCAGACGACGCGTCGCGCGTCGCATCCTGATCTTTATCCACAATTATCTCCTTTCCACCAGGACTCCTTCTGCTTGCGAGCTGTGTAACCGTCTTTTGTATAACTTTCAGCCATAAGGCTTACCATCAGTATTTCTCATCACAAGAGCTCAGCTTGGCCTTGACTTCTACACCGCCCTTGGAACTGTCGTAATTGAATCGACACCCATCGACACTCGCACCGCCTTTCACCTCTTCTGCTGGATTCTATGCCATGGGGGATAGACTCGGTTAGAGCCTGGTGACCCTTAGTTGAGTGTTATGATTCTTTCTGTTGCTCATGTTCTCATATGTGTCATTGTCTGGTAGAATTGACGCATACATGCATTGTCAATGGCCAGAACAGTGCATATGTTGATGATCACGTACATACTGCTTTGGCTGGTGGGAGAACATGTATTAACTCTGGTATGTTGCAATCACTCTCTTTGTGAGTTTCGGCTCACCGACATCTCCTGCACTTCTCCATTGCACAACCCCTCCACCATCACAAAGCCCTCATGGTATCGGTGTTTTCTGGTGTGTTCTTTGATGCATGCATCGTTTCTTCGATTCTCATAGGTTCTGGACATAGCGTGGTTTTGCAGTCGTGACATTCTCGAGGCGGTCAGTGACCGCCAGTTTATTGACTGGATGCTTTTCGAGCGTCACTGTTGTAGAGTCTGTTCTGTTGAGTCGTAGTGTCCCTCATGTCTACCATGCTTCTCCCAATCAATATACCTTTTTTCTTATTCCTGGGCCACTGATTGACATTGGAGTTTGGGTCATATTGTCGGTAAGGCTGATCGTACAGTTGACCTGATGACCCTATAGATTATATGTGAATATATGATATACCAGCCAGAGATGGTATACCGGCCAGGTTTAGCATACCTGCCAGGTAGGTCTCAGGCAAGCACCTCCAATGCAGCTAAGCACTCGACTGGCTGGTAACCAACACCGCGTAGGTATTCGATGGTTATACAAGGTGTTACCTTATATGAATAGGTAAGCATCGGGATTTTTTACTGACGACCCTGGACGCGGTGTGAGCCCGGACCAGTTCCTCCAGCGTCATCAATGTTGCCACCGAGAACCGCACTGTCAGCATGTTTTTCAAAGTTACTGACAGATTTGCTGAAATGACCCGCCCCAATGAGATGCAGGAGGTTCGCCATTATGACGAGGAAAATTGTCAGAGCTAGAATAGAAAAATCAAGGGGTATTCTAGTTTGGTAATGAGAGCTGGGTCATCTGTCCTACTAGCGAATCCATAGATGAGGAAACCACAAAATAGCCCACAAATCAGGCTGACGATTGTGGCAATTGGGATTGACGTTACAGGTTGGCCGAGAGACACTCTCCCAACAAATATAACGGCCTCTAAGTCTGGATGTAAACACTGTCACCATCTTGAGTATCAGTAAAAAAGATGAGTTCCAAGCACCTTCGCGCATGACGGTAATTAGCGGAAGTACCAAGAGTATCCACTTGCCCATAGCTGCTTCTGGAATGAAATGTTGGATCAACCGATGAGTCGGAAGGGAAATGGTGCATCCGAGATCAATTAGTCTGTTATTGAGTAACCGACGGTGTGACAGCGACCGCATCGTCTGAGAGTTTTAATGCATCGATCTTCACATTGGAGAGGGCGTACCAGAAACCTGGCTGGATAACAGAGCGAAAGGGCATGAACTGGACCAGAACCATGACTGTGATATTCGCTTGAAGCAAAGTCACATGACCTGCATTCTGTCCATCCTTAGTCTCTAACAGAGCCTAATAGGGTCTCCTACGTGACCGTAACTCCCTCCTTATGTTGGAACGCGCGTGAAGAACGGGTAGACTGACAATTTGGCTGCTGAACAGGTGTTACAGATGCACCGTTCCCTTGGCCTTCGGAGAATGGGTCACTTCGCGCCGACGCCGACTCGGATGATATGTGCTATTGATCATCATGGTTGTATACAATATAAGTTCGCGTTCATTGCTCCTTGTATCCAGCCCCTTGTTTGCTCATTGTTCATCTCGATTCTGCAACCACCATGGCTTATACACTCTGTCATATTGTTATCGAATTTCTATCTTTGCCTTTGCAAACCTGCATGTTATGTGATGGATTTTTGTCATGCTGGCCCAAACTCGAAAATCCACCATAAGGTGACTTCGCATGGGTTACCAGAGTTAAGCTAGATCGTAAAATGTTCAAAATCATTCCATAACAGAATACATGCAAGCACAGGTCACACAAAGAGTTCTATCACAAGCACTGCAGCCCATCAGAGGTACAGCCCAAAAAATTGCTCCAGATATCCCTTCTTGCGCTTGGGCTCCTCCTTTTCATTTCAAACAACATCAGTATGTAGAATAACTATGTGAGAGTTGCCTCACCAGAGCTGGTCCGTATTTGTATCCATAAAAGTTCTCCAGCATCGGCCCAATCTCAATACGAAGCCTCTCGATCTCCTCGAAAAAGGCCCACATCGTCTTGCGGAAAATCAGATATCCATGCTCCAGTGTTGCCTCTGCTTCTTTCTTCTTCCTCGGGATCTCGTGGTTGTCGTCCATCTGAGCAAAGAGTGACTCCATCCAAGCTTGACGATCAGCGAAATATTTTTGAATCTCCTCGCAGAGTTTTCTCCCCTCGGCCGACCTGTTGAGCTTCACACATAGGCCATCAATCTCCTTCTGCAGCACTTCAACCCTTATTTCTTCCCCAGTGATGTCACGCTTTTTAACTCTCACTTCGATATGTTTCTTGCCATCCAGCCTAACGCAGCTAAGGTCAGCCATCTCGTCAAGAACTGACCATGCGAGAACTTCATCTTGAAAACGAAGGTGCTCAAACAGCAGTCCACTCTCTACATTCTTCGCCAATGCTCGTCGAATCTTCAGCTCCCACTCTACACCTTTCTCCAATCTAACCTCCTCCCAGCCAGTTAAGAGAAGACTGACCTGGTCCATCTTCACCGTGCCCTCAAAAATATCTTCCAATTCCCTGCAATCCTCGGGTGTTCCATCTTTATATAGGTGATCGGATCGAGAAATGTCATGGACGTAGATGTGATTGATGAGTTTCACACCCTTTGAATCACTTCATGGTATTTCTTAGAGGCCGAATTGCTGGTATATGAATGTGTTATCACTTACAGCTGGGATTTTATGACTTCGATCGAGTCTTGGATCGCGGTTGCATTCCCCCTGATAGGGGGAGCTGATACAAGTATAATTTTATTTTTCGACTTCAGGTGCTCGACACGGTAAGGTTGAAATGAAAATCCGTCAAGATTTATGTTTCTTTGGAAGAGTTTGAGGACCTAGAAATGGATAAATTAAGGACTACGCGCATCTCCTCTTATGGGTACACACTGGTTTATGAATAAAAGGATTATAGGACCACATACTGAAGAGGGAAGAATCTATGTGTTAGTACTGGGAATTTATGTCCAGTGTGTCCTTACAAGATGACAATGTCATCCTTCTGCGCTAAATTGATCACCGCCAGGTGGACTCTCGAAGAAGCCTTCGACGCTCATCCATGTTGACTCACAAAGGGACAGTTGTACACCGAGACAGTAAGGGTGGTGCGGACAAGGTGAGGTTTGAGTTCTTGAACTCCATCGGTTCATATATAGAGCAGTGAACTTGGCACAACAATTCAAGAAGTAGTTTCGAGCCAGAAATATGGCTTTGGGAACTAGCAGCTGTCACTGATGATCGATCATTGATCATCTCACCCAGACTTTCAGACAATAATACAAATAGCACAATCGAAGAGTGTACTTTGTATTCTAGCAAATGACAAGCTTGTTTCAGTCCATTGACAATAGTGAAGCGTAGTGGACTCTCGAAGAAGCCTTCGGCGCTCATCCATGTTGACTCACAAAGGGATAGTTGTACACCGAGACAGTAAGGGTGGGGCGGACAAGGTGAGGTTTGAGTTCTTGAACTCCATCGGTTCATATATAGAGCAGTGAACTTGGCACAACAATTCAAGAAGTAGTTTCGAGCCAGAAATATGGCTTTGGGAACTAGCAGCTGTCACTGATGATCGATCATTGATCATCTCACCCAGACTTTCAGACAATAATACAAATAGCACAATCGAAGAGTGTACTTTGTATTCTAGCAAATGACAAGCTTGTTTCAGTCCATTGACAATAGTGAAGCGTATCATGAGAGACTCATGAAGTGATTGAAGGATGATACACAAAGTGATCCTGGTGTGCATGCAGGACATTAATGGCATAGGAACCGGAAGGGAAATAGGTTGTCTGTGACAGATGGGCGATAATCACAGAAGAAGTGACTGATATGAGTAGAGACACCCATGAGGCGAGATGAGCCACGTTTGAGTGCTCTTCACTATTGGGAACACAAGATGTCCTTCGTGTTGGAATGCAAATGGTGCATTGTCCTCGCGCTTCCATTCTCGGAGTTTTAAATACTTTTATTGTCTATGTAGGGGCCTTGTTGCAGTGATCTATACTTGGAACATCCACAGCTTCGATGGAAGATCCTCGAAAAATGCCTGAGAGCAATGCTTTGACCATCCATGACTGGCATAAGAGTAGGCAGTTTTTCGAGACTCAACCGATGGGCAGTTCATGATTCCAAACCTTGATTTGCTGACGCCATTCCCTCAGCTATCTGCCAGAAAAGTATAGTTATCAGTCAGCCTTGACGAAAGATACCCACTGTGTGTTGAACGTCCAGAAATCCTTGCTTTGTATTAGTTTGTAGATCAATTGTCGATACTAGGTTGTAGGATTTTCAGTCCTTCGATATGTTGGTGATTTCGCAGGAGGGCATCATCGACGTACATTGACGCGATCTATATGAGAGGATAACAAATGACTGGAATCGTTATGCACATGTCGGTGATAACGAGGGCTTGAAGTGGAACAATGTCCTACCACTGTTGAAGAAAGTAAGGCACGGTGGTCTTCCTCAATGCAATGAGCAAAGACTCACCTTTCCTAGTTCGAAAAATGGCATGGCGCAATAATTCATCTTAGCACCATATACTTGGCATCTATTCGACGAGAGGATAGTATAGTCAGGCGCAAAACTGAGCGATGAGTTTTCCTTCAGTAATGATTGGAATGGTGGACTTCTACAGGCCTTCCCTATTCTCCTTCGGCATCGAAGTAGTTTTCCGAGTTTCTGTCAATGTAAACATAAACATGCCCTCCAACAACAGCCGGTATGCTTGACAAGTCCATGATGAGCCAATTCAAGCAGTCTCGGACAGAACAGAATAGTGTGCGGCGTAGGTTGAACGTCGAAGTGAAGGGTGTGGTTTGTGAAGCTGAGTGCTTGACAGGGCCGTATTTGGCTTAGGCCCTCTCGGACAAGTAATTAAACGACATAAAATCGGTCAATTTATTGCGTAACCGAACACGATGGGTCTAAATGCCAGAAGCCCATTAAAGTACTCATAAAAACTGAAAAACACACAAAGCCCAGGGAAATAGAAACAACAGATATCCTGATACAGACAAGAAATAACAATTAAGCATTTTCGTTAATACCCTCTCCAGATTTCACATCCTTCAAAAAGAGATCGACACCGTCCACCTGTTCACAAACTTCAACCAAAGTGAGAATTTCATCTAATCGTTTCCCCTGCCGAGGATTGCTCGTTTGTACAAGTTGAGAAATGGCAACAAGAGCCATACTGTTGATGTGCGAGATTAAGCAAAAGGCATAACTTGTTGGAAGCATTTTGACCTCGCGACCGGATCAAGCGTAGATATGTCGCGGAATGCGGTGACACGTTGTGGGTCCATAAGGATAGGTCTGAGAGGAGTGGAAGAACACGAGGCTGTTCAGCAGCTAGGACATCAAGGACACCAGAGATATCGTCGTCCCTACAGTACCGAAGGTCGAGCGTAAGTGAGTGGAGGGAAGGATTTTGTGTCGCAAAGCTCCGAAACTCGGCCGCGGAAATGTCGACTCCCGAAACTACGAAAGTCTCGAGACGATTGCTGGAAGCGACGATGGCTGCCGAGGAGAGTGTAATGACGCCTGAAAAGAAATGGAAGTGGCGGAGATGAGGTAGACTAAAGGAGATTAATAGGGAGCTAGCCGTTTTCTCGTGATGTCCGTGAAATGACATGGAGAGATCGGTAAGTTGAGGAAGTGTGATTGAAGTGGTGGAGGCATGAGTGGAGGCACCTGTGCCGCAGCCACTCGTAGGGAGACTAGAAGAATGGTGGAGAACGTGAGCGTCTTGCACCCAAAATGATGCTTTTCTAAGGTTAGGGGAGGAGGCAAGAATTGACTGGAAATCATCAGCTGGCAACAGGCTGGTCCCAGTCATTACAAAATCTTCGATCATGTCCCATGGCAAACGAATGAAAGACGGAGACAGGGGGCAACCGTTCAAATCCAACGCCACTCGAGACAAACAAGGTGAGTCACAAAAAACGGTAATGGGAGTAGCGGCGTCGATATCCACGTGTTTGATAACGAGTGACAAGGACTCGAGATTGGTGAATGAAGCCTTCGAGGTAAAGAATTGTCGGAGCTGCGATGTGCGGGTGACGTGGATCGAGAGACGTTGAATTGAGTGGGCGTTTGATGGGAATGGGGCGATCATGGTTGTGGAGACGTCAATTGGGTTTCCCGTATGAGCCGCAGAAAGGTTGATGGAAACAGAGAGGGACTGGCTTCCTGCTCGTTCAAACCATAATGAAGCCAGATCAGCCATTCCCTGGAGTGTTATCCGAGGCATCGCGGGAGACGAGGTTGATGACCGTCGGGGTGCGAACGGAGAAGCTCGAGGAAGTGTTGAAAGTCACGCTCAAGGTCCCTCGGAATTCGAATGTCACAAGCATCCATCAACTCGTTTAATCATCCTTCTTAAAAATTATCACCATCACCACCGGCAGCGTCGTCCTCATCTTCATCCCAATCGACACTCTCGAGCACCTCTAATTGTCCTTCATCCAAGAGTTTATCCAAACCAGTCGGACCCTCAAAGTACTTCTGATCGTTGAATGCTTTCAGAAGAACTGTGAACCCTTCTTTTTCGTATGCTTGGAGGACCTGTTATGACATTTGGAGGCACATAGAGAGCGAAAGGAATGAGAGGATGGAGATGAGAAGGAGAAGTGGACTTGCGGTTTCGCTACATCCAGAACGTTTATCGTAGGCTGCGCGCATGACATTCAGAATCCTGAACTGAGCGAGATGCCCTCTAATTTGGTGCGGCACATGCTTAAATCGTCATCAGCTGAGGGGAGTTGGCTGATGTCTCGAGTAGGTGGAGGCACCGGAGCTCTACTTCTGTCAATTGAGACATGAGCTCGAGGAAGGAAGAAGAGATACGAGTTAACAAGAGGGAGAACGTACCCTTGAGGATGTTGTGTGAGTGTGGCGAGTAAGTAAACAGCTGTAGTCGCAGCAATCGGTGCTAATCCGGGACGTGTGACGGTACACATTTGATCCAATGTCCTGTCCGTAAGCGACTAAATGGTCATCAGGGAAACCTCTGAAAGAGAGATGAAGAGAGGGCGTACGTCAGTAGGGGCGACGATGTCATTGCAGTAATGGCGTTGAAGAGTTCCAGTTTCGGCATTGGTAGAGGCGGAGGCACCACGTGAACCATGACGCATAACGACGAAAGTGTCAAATCCAAGCGCGGCGTTTAATGCGATCTATCTGATCCAACGAGCTGATCCTATCAGCCAAAAGCTGCGTCATCCATGATGATATCAAATCGTACCTTGTCCTTCGCAGCACCAATAACTGTAGGCAACCATCGACTATCTCTCGAATCCATGAGAAGGAAACGGCATCTTGTTCGCCAAAGATTGGGCTTGGGAAAGAGATGTGGGGTTGTTGGGACTTGGGTGACCTGACATGGGTATCGCAAGAGTATGACCAGTCGCATTCTGGTGAAAACCACAAGTAAGTGGACGTGGGAGCATGATGGCGGAAAGACGTACAATTCCTGGGTGTATCTTGTTGAGACGAGCAGCGGCATATTCGGCCTTGGGCTGACCGCCATTTAGGCAGTCTTCAAACTCAAACAAAGGCTGGCGGACTGGGTTGGAGAAGGACACGCGACCCGAAACGACTAGGGTAATGGTGCGAACGCCCCAGCCCTAGATAAACTCATGAGTTCAAGGTCTTCTGAAAAGCTAGCGGCGCACCATGAGAGAACGTGCAACATAACACCCAAGGGTACCAGCTCCCGGTAGAAAACATCGAATAGACAATAACCTTTAGAGGTTGAGTTCTGAGATGATATCCCAACGCATGAGTTTGAGGTTGAGATCGACAGCTTGATTCGCGAGTCTTGTTGGGTCCATCATGGGAGCGATATCAGCAAGGCATGGTTCTAGATTGCCTTGATTATTCTTTTCCTAGCCGACAGTAGAAGGATGAGTGGTAGGATCAACATCTGTGTCGGAGGGGCGGTTAGGACGCCGAAGCGGCTCTTCCAGACGTTGTCGAATGGGAGGTCGATATCGCGCCAGCAGGGGATGCGAAGCATGGATGTAGACTGTGGGTATAGTGCTCGAAGGTATGCGAGGAGATTGCGCAGAGGCCATCCTGGGTTGGCTTGATCTGCTGAGGGGAGTGGATGGGCGAGAACGCAAGGGAAATGGTGCGTCCGAGATCAATCAGTCTATTATTGAGTTGCCGACGGTGTGACATTGACTGCATCGCCTGAGAGTTTCAATGCGTTGATATTCGAATCGGAGAGGGCATACCAGAAACCTGGTTGGACAACAGAGCCAAAGCCCAAAGGGCACGAACTGGACCAGAACCATGACCGTGATGCAAAGTCACATGACTTGCATTCTTCCTAAGTACGTGTTGCCACGCGCTTGAGGAACGGGTAGACTGACAATTTGACTGCTGTGGACAAACGCCCAGCGAGGGTACCAAACACCCTCCCCCGCATGCTCGTGGAACGCACCTTCCCCATTTTTAGGGGCTCAAATGGAGCTGGATCCCTGGTTTTCGCCTAGCATCCAGACCAGACCCATGGATTCCAGCTTTGGTCAACCCCTGACACCTGGCTTTTTGGGGCTAACATAAATCATGATAATTAGAACGGAATCGTCCGCTCAACCTCAGAGTGAGCCAACCAACCTTATTCCGCTGCCAGTCCTTGGTGGTCGCCGTCTGCCCAACCTACTTGGGACCTCCCTCGACCGAGGTCAGCTGGCCCCGCACCATATGCCCCGCCATTGCCAAATCGAACAGGAACCCCCGCTTATCTCATTCCTGATACCTGGGATGAAACAAATCTGGCTCGAAGACCTCCAGACTGGCAAGCTAGCTATAATCCTCGAACGACATTCCTTTCGTCCCTTTCCGTCTTACCGTCTGTCCTTAAAAATCAGTCTGATGTCCAAGGTAAGAACAATTGCTATGCCGTAAACTGTGCTCTCAATGAATCCATGATTAGAATACACAGATCCCCAGAAACGTCGCTTAAGTTCCCTTCTGGAATATCATCTCACTCACCCTCCAGTCCGACACGACCTTCGTCTTGACTCTCGGGATCATTCGAACCCCGTCCTCCATGCTCGCATGTCAACCAACGATCATCGGCGACCGTTCACCGAGCTTGATATGGCTCAGTTTGCGACTGAGCCACCCGCCAGTTTCCTCCGTCTTTTCCACCCCAAGCTTCCCTGGTATATCGACATAAGGCAGACCTGTCCCGACGGCGTCACAGTATCTGATGTCTTGAGTCAGCTCTGCGCTTTACTGGCGCAACAAATCTTACCTAGACACTACTGGAATGACGCGTTGAGTGAAAAGGATAGAGCTGACATTGCCAAGGCGTATCGCAGATGGACGAATTTACTGGATTCAGGGAAGGAAAGAGGTATTCTTTGGGTTGATTACTTGTGTGGCGATGTAATCCTTGAGGGGTTAGCAAAAGCCAAAGGAGGAATTTGGGAGATTAAAACAAGAAATGCGTATCAATGAGCGTCCAGAGGGATGAAGACCTTCGTATTCTATACCGTGATTCTGTAGTATAGGGCATTCCTTGTGTTAAATTGAGAGTATATGTACTAAATTAGTTTTTGCTTTTTCGGGCATCTCCAGAATTATCCCGCTTAAATGTCGCCATGGAATCTACCCTTTTGTTTATCAAAACTATAGGGGGTAATTATGGTACTATGAATTTGAGCCATGAAAGTCATGCAGGTGCTGGCTCAGAACTGGAAATCACTGACACTGAAAACGGCTTAGCGTCGCATGACACCAGAAGGTCCAGAACGATGGATTTGTTTGGCGTCACCGAAGAAGGCAAACATCAATTGGCTGAACAAATGATTCCAATTGTTGTCTCTGGTCCCACTCAACCATCTTAATTCAATGGCTCGGATCGCTCAACAAATACGGGAAAGAATCTGGTTGATATGCTCTCGATGGAAGATAGAAAATAGTTTCGGCTTGGATTGATATTGGATGAGGTAACCAGCGAGTCCCCATCCTTCTCCTATGATATTTATACTAGGTCTGTATTTCAAGAGCTAGGAAGGTTCCTCGCATCTCCCGAGTCCAAGTTGCATCATGGTCTCTTTCGTGGCATTTCAGGGTCCGAGGCTCTAAAGCAGGTAAGATCAGTTATGTATGCGTGACTGTGGCTTTGAAATTTGAAATGAACTCATTTGTGGCTGAATTCCAGGATGCGCCAGCTGGTACTTACTTATGATTAAACCTGCCACTGTCACTGGCTTCAAACTCAGGGTCCCCGGGCTATCGCTATGATTCCGTGACAGTTGACTTTATATTGCCCATGTGGATCCCACACTGTCTCATCTCCCCAACTCTTCCCCCCCTCCGCTACTATGAAGGAGTTGCTACTGGTCGCAATCCCACTCGTCTACCTATTCTTGAAGAAACGGATGAAGAATTACCCTCCTGGACCGAAACGCCTTCCGCTACTCGGCAATTTGTTTCATATTCCAACTCGTCATGCTTATCTCAAGTTACCCAGTATTCAAAGGACTTGGGTGAGTTCTAGACCTGCCAGGCTCACGATGCGTAGATTCTATAACTGATACGACACAAAAATATGCAGGCTCCGATGTCATATACCTTGATGTGGCGGGAATGCCTTTTATCGTTCTCAACTCTCTCAAAGCATGCAACGATCTGCTCGAAAAGCACTCAAACATCTATTCGAGTCAGTTTCATATGACTATGGGATATGAGTTATGAGTTAGAATTCGATATCGTGATGAGTGCGTCAGGCCACTGACGCTCCGTATCTAGGGTAGATGGACGCCGTTTCCTCCCACTGCAGCGCTATGACACCGAATGGCGTGAAGGAAAGAGATTGGTAACGCAACATCTCAATGCCCCAAGTCATCAGGTACCCATCCTCGAATGTATCATTGAATTTGTTCGAAAATCCCTTTTGCCGAATTTACTCAATACCCCGGAGGACTTCTTCATTCACATTCGCAAGTGAGTGATTGATGTGCTGTCTCCGATGATCTCTCTAGTGAAGTCTCTTTTCGTCTGGAAACAGTGGTGTCGGAGGAAGCATCATATCTCTCGCATACGGCCTTCCCGTCAAGCGAGTCAACGATCCTTGGATGTCATTGGCCGAAGAAGGCTTGACATGCATTACCAGCGCTGTTCTTCCCGGAAAATGGGCCGTTGACATTTTCCCTTCTTGAAGCATCTCCCTGAGTGGTTTCCTGGTGTGGGATTTCAAAAATGGGCAAGGGAGGGGAGAGAGCTCATGACTCGGTTTTTCCACGAGCCGTTCGAAGCTTCAAAGAAGTTGATAGTTACGTCGAATGATAGGATGTGCTTAATGATGCTCATAACACATTTCAGGCAAACGGCACCGCAAAGCCATCTTTCCTGTCCCAGAGTCTTGAAGAGATGGCTACGAATGACCCCGAGATGGAGAGACTCATCGAGAATACGGGAGGAATGTTTATTGCTGGTACGTCTCATTGTTCTTTGTGTTGTGTATATTACTAGGTGACGTCTCACGATGACCACACAGGTGGAGCCGACACGTCCGTGACAGCCGTCAAGAATTTAATAACCGCCCTCCTTCTCTTCCCTGAAATCCAGCCAAAGCTGCAAGCCGAGATGGACTCAGTTATTGGACGTCATTGCCTCCCCGACCTCTCAGACAAGCCAAACCTTCCATACCTCCACGCTACATTAAAAGAATGTTTCCTTGGCGCCCAATCGTCCCTGGAGGATTCCCACATATGACGACGGAGGATGATGAATACAATGGGTATTTTCTACCAAAGGGGTCTATTGTTATGGGGAATACTTGGTGAGTCCGGCGTCTTTCACCGTCAGAGACGATTAGCAACTACAATTGAAGGGCCGTTTTCTACGATGAGGAATGTTTCCCTGAACCCACGAAATTTGATCTGACTCGGTTCCTCACGCCCGACGGCCGTTTAAGGACAGACAAGGACGTTCCAGACCCTGATTTCGATGCGACCTTTGGATTTGGCCGTCGGTGAGTTCTTCATTGGCTTGTGAATCGTTAGCTGATTACACTCAAACTTATTGTTCGAACTTGAAGGAAGTGCCCAGGCATGTATTTCGGACTTGCGAGCTACTGGCTGAGTGCTGCATCTCTCATTGCATGCTTCAACATCACTCCAGAAGTGGGTGAAACGGGCGAGCCAATTCCACCGAAATTTGAGTATCTTGGGAAAGAGGTTGTGTTGTGAGTTTCTCACTGTTCCATTATTTTGAACCATGGCGAATGACTGATTCGGTTGTATCTTCTAGACATCCTGAACCTTTCAAATGTCGTATCACCCCTCGTTCGCCCGAAGTAGTGGCGCTGATTCGAGCAGGGTATGATGAGAACTCGGAGTGTATCTGAGTTGCGTTTTGTACCATTCTCCAGAGGCTATTGGGTTTACACCAATGCCATTCGATGGTCTCACTAGCATTTCATTGTGTTTTACTGTTATTGCAGTGTAGAATACCCTTACTTTAGTGGACGAGACGAGAATGAGCCCCATGAAAATCCCCTTCTGAAAGAAAAAGGGGAATCGCTGGAAAATGCTGGTGCTGGACTCGGAAGATATTCGTTTGAACCGTACATGATAAAATTCGGTTGCTTGTTTTCAATCAAGTACCATTTGAGGTAACTTTATTGTTCAAAAGAAGAGAAATGTTTCAGTCAGTTCCTAGTTACGTTCAAGGCGGAGGATATTAGAAAGAGAAAGGCGAAGCATGTTCTCGGCACTTGGTAACAGTATCTGATCGACACAACGGAAGGTCAGTCGGTGTCAGCGTTATCACACCCCGTGCATCTCTCAACCAGTTCGTGTCGATCGATTTTGACCTACAGTAGCACTCATATACAAGAGTGACCACCCGCGAGTAACGGCCAGGTAAGAACACACTACCACTGTGGAATAGCTGTGAAGTACTTGGCTTAGTTCCACTAGGCTAGACCAGAAGTGCGAGACACCGGGTCACCCCACCATAGACGAAGTATCAATAAGACGCAGGTAAATGGCCTCAGCTTCACATGTTTACGCTTTCAACTCTAGGTTGTTTTTCTGAGACTAAACACATGGATAGATTCAATAGTAATTACAATAAGTCTTATCTACGAGACATAATTTCGAGTGTTATCTTCATTTCAGCGACTCCTGGGTTTCACTAGTTCCTGGCATCTTCTTGTCTTCATGATTGCGTTCCGCAACTCTCTGAACCCTTTTCTATTTCCTCCTTCGTGCTGCGGCTGATTCAGGACCGAAGAGCTTAGTCCGACCCTAGGAAATCCTTAAGAAACACAGCTCACATAAGGACTGACCTCTGAATACTTTCTGTAGAGCAGAGCTGCGATAACTGCAATCCAATAGAATATGTATGACAGAACAGTCCCACCTAGAATTCTGAAATCAGCGTCTTACTGAGACCCGTTCTATTCAGGCATATGAGCGCCATTGTTGAACCAACCAAAAATAGCTGGAAAGATTGACCAGCCCTGGTTGCTTGTAGCTGAGGACGCACGACCGTCGAGTTTGCCAAACTTACCCTGGACACGGTATAAGCCTGGACCAGTTCTTCCAGGATCATCAATTTTGCCACCGAGAGCCGCATTGTAGGCGTGCTTTTCAAATTTACCAACAGATTTGCTGAAAAGACCCGCCCCAATGAGACGAGGGAGGTTCGTCATTATGACGAGGAAGTTTGTCAGAGCTGGGTCACCTGTCCTATTAGCGAACCCATAGATGAGGAAACCAGAAACCAGCCCACAAAAAAGGCCGAGGATTGTGATAATTGGGATCGACGTTGTGAGTTGGTCGAGAGACACTCTCCCCCAACAAATACAATGGCCTCCAAGCCTGGATGTAAACACTGTCACCATGTTGAGTCTATCAGTAAAAAGGATGAGTTCCAGGCACCTTCGCGCATGACAGCAATTAGCGGGAGTACCAAGACTACCCACTTGCCCATAGCTGCTTCCGAATCTGCTCCCAAAACTGAATGTTCAATGGATAAACCAGTGAGTCGGAAGGGAAATGGTGCATCCGAGATCAATTAGTCTGTTATTGAGCGACCGACGATGTGACATCAACCGCATCGTCTGAGAGTTTCAATACATCAATCTTCAAATTGGAGAGGGTGTACCAGAAACCTGGCTGGACAACAGAGCCAAAGGGCACGAACTGGACCAGAACCATGACTGATGTTTGCTTGAAGCAAAGTCATACGACTTGCATTCTGTCCATCCTTAGTCTCTAACAGTAATAGAGTCTAATAGAGTCTCCTATGTGACCGTAATTCCCTCCTTATGTTACGACACGCTTGAGGAATGGGTAGGCTGACAATTTGGCTGCTGAACAGGTGTTACAGACACACCGTTCCCTTGGCCTTCGGAGAATGGGTCACTTCATGTTGACACCGATATGTGCTATTGAACATTATTGTATACAATGTAAGTTCACGTTCATTGCTCCCCATATACCCTGCGACCCCCTAGTTTGTTCATCGTTCATCTCGATTCTGCAACCACAATAGTTCATACACTCTGTTGTATTGCTATCGAATTCCCATCTCTGTCTTTGCAAACCTGCTTGTTATGCAATGAAAATTTCTCATGCTGGCCAGAGCTCGAAAGTCCACCATAGGGTGACTTCACTTGGATTATTGGAGCTAAGCTGGATTGTGAAACATGCAAAATCATTCCATAGCACCCAAGAATACATGCAAGCACAGGTCATACAAAGAGTTCTATCGCAAGCACTGCAGTCCATCAGATGTACTATCAAAAAAATCGCTCCGAAAATCGTTCCAAAAATCTCTTCTTGCGCCTGGGCTCTTCCTTTTCATTTAAAGTGACATCAGTATGTAGAATAACTATGCGAGTTTCCTCACCTCATCCGGTCCACATCTGAACCCATAAAAGTTCTTCAGCGTTGGCCCAATCTCAATACGAAGCTTCTCGATCTCCTCAAAAAAGGCCCACATCGTCTTGCGGAAAATCAGATATTCATCCTCCAGTGCTGCCCCAGCTTCTTTCTTCTTCCTCAGGATCTCGTGGTTGTCGTCCATCTGAGCCAAGAGTGACTCAATCCGAGCTTGACAATCAGCCAAATATTTTCGAATTTCCTTGCCGAGTTTTCCCCCCTCAACTGACTTGTTCAGCTCCACACGCAGTTCATCAATCTCCTTCTGCAGAACTTCAGCCCTTATTTCTTCCCCAATGATGCTACTCCTTTCAACTCTCACTTCGATGCGTCCCTCGCCATCCAGCCCAATGCAGCTAAGGTCAACCACCTCATCAAGAACCGACCATGCGAGAACTTCATCTTGCAAGCAAAGGTACTCAAACAGCAGTCCACTCTCTACATCCTCCATCAATGCTCGTTGAATCGTGAGCTCCCGCTCAACACCTTTCTCCAAGCCAACCTGCTCCCAGCCAGTCAAGAGGAGACTGACCTTGTCCATCTTCGCTGTGCCCTCAAAAATCTCTTTCAATTCCTTCCAATCCTTTGGTGTTCCATCATTATACAGATGATTGTATTCACAAAGGTCGTGTACGTAGATGTGACTGACGAGTTTCACACCTTTTGAATCACTTCATGGTATTTCTTAGCAGCGGAATTGCTCGTATACGAATGCGTTATCACTTACAGCTGGGATTTTATGACTTTGATCGAGTCTTTGAGCTTGGTTCCATTCCCGCTGATGGTGGGAGCTGATACGAGCATGATTTTATTTTTCGACTTCGGGTGCTCGACACAGTAAGGTTGAAATAAAAATCCATCAAGATTTATATTTCTTTGAAAGAGTTCGAGGACCTAGAAGTGGATGAATTAAGGACTATGCCCATCTCCTCTTATGGGTACACACCGGTCTATGGACAGAAGCCACAAAGGACCACATACTGAAGAAGGAAGAATCTATGTGTTAGTATTGGGAATTTACGTCCAGTGTATCCTTACAAGATGACAATGTCATCCTTCTGCGCCAAATTGATCACCGCCGGGGCAGACTCTTGAAGAAAACTTTGATCGTCATCCATGTTGACTCACAAAGAGACAGTTGTACACCAAGACAGCAAGGGTGATGTGGACAAGGTGAGGTTCGAGCAAGGGGCCTTGGACCGAGCAATTCGGTTCCCTGGGGTACCATGCGAATCTAGGGTTTGAGGCGCTCGGAACACGTTCTCAGGCTGTCACGCTGGGGAAGAGTGCCGATGTTTGATAACGAGCCGGTGACGCTGCTGTACACCTTTTCTTTGTAACAGTCTTACCTCATCATACCATGTACCTGAGCCTCCCTACCTTAAACCAGGAAATACATTACAGTTATGACAATCTCTCCTGCTCAGCCCCAGAATCACCATCCATGAGTGCCACAGAAGATCCGAGTTGAGGAAAATAAGTGGCTCCTCACAAGCGTCGACTCAATAGCAGGGCACCAGACTCTAAGGTGTGATCTGTGCAACCCGCTCAGGCCCAAGGAGGTTGCCCTTGGTCCTTTTCCAAACCCAAAAAACTTCTATGTTTACTGAGATGCATGTGCAGTCAAACACCAGAAGAGCCTATTTCAGGATGCCACTCATACTGCTACAAGCCACTATCTCACAACACAGTTGCATGTACAGCTGAATTACTCTCACTCACGTCACATGTGTTAGGGAATGGCAATAAAATGGGTGGCAGGCTTGATCTTTTCTACATATCCCTACCAGCAGCATGCAGCAAAGTGGGATCTCAACTGGGAACCTACCAAGTATGTTCTTAAAATACCAGTTACTGTCTTCTCCTTGGACCTGGATATTATCAGCTACAGAACTTCTGTTAATATCTGAGATTGTTTACACTGGTGCCTTCCACACAATATTTTGAGTGCAAAGATTCAGTATTTATAGCACAAGAGATTGCTTGGACTGGTAGAGACAAGTCAATACAGAAATAAATAAAAAAAAGAGAAAAAATGACAGATAGGCTACCTGTAGATTGTTTGGTATGTGAGAGTGAAATAAGAATTTCAGCTATGTGTAGTCATGTTAGTGAGCATATTCTATGGGCATTTTGAGGTTAGAAAGAGAAGACTCTCAACTAGGCATACTCTAATAAACTAGATATGAAAATTTGATTTATTGACTCATTGTACCAACTTCAGGTTGGATTGAATCTATGTGGATTTTGCAGGATGGATAAATGTTCAGTCAAGCTTTTTTTTTTTTTTAATAATTTATTATGTGGAGTGTGAGCACAGTTCATGTGTAACTAAGTACAAATAAAGCTAGAAATATATACTACTCAAGAGCCAAAAACAAATAAAGACTAAGTGATATGTAATCAAGAAACTAGAACTACAAAGAGCTATACTCATATAGAGCAAACATACAAAGTAGAAAGTCCAGTAAACAACTAACACTAAGTGGGATGAAATAGAAAGTAAAGAGGAGGGAGAATGGGGATGATGTCCAGTCCAAGAGGGAAACTTACCAGTATACCATCTCTCATTAAAAAGATGCAGGAGTGAAAGTGTTAATAGTGGCATAGAGATATAGAAATGCAACCTGGTATGCAGGAGGTGTAATGAGAATGCAGCCTAGCATGTTGAAGAAGTAGGAGTAATAGATAGAGATGCTTATATTAGCAGATTGACTTTACTGAATGTGAATGTGGATAGATTATAATTGAGAAATTAAATGAGGTATTAGAAGATTTTGATGGAATGAGAAGACCTCTAGTAGAGTAGACATGACAGAATAATGTATTCACATATTTTGAATCTGTAGCCACACTTGCAACTAACAGACTCATGAGGGAAGAATTAGACTTGGTAAGAGTCAATAAGAGCATGATTAAGAATAGTGCAGATAGTGTGTATAGTGACATTGAAGTTTGTGACAAAAATGACATCATTTAGATTGTCAGATCTCTGGAGTTTGCATAACCATGGTCTACTGTTATGATATTGTGGCCAGATGAAAGAATTATTAGGTCTCTCACTTTTGAGAGACAGGAAGAAATGACTGCAATAGGAGTCAGTTTCAAATAATTTTTGCCATATATATTTGGCATTATCAGTAGCTCTTTTACATAAAACATCATAGGATCAGAGCTGTAGATAATATAATAAATAAGTATTATTGGCCATCTGCATGTAGACTTTGCAGAATAGACAGCAAGACTGACTAGGTGAGTTAATGTGAGCATTACAATTGCATTTGGTGCTTAATGTAGGTATGAACCAAAAGTCAACTACATGGGATCTAAAATGTTCTAGCCAGGGGCAAAGGGCATTAGCTATAGCAATGGAATGAGTCTGGCCTCTATGAATAGATAAGTCCAGAATCTTGTATGTTCACATCATATAATCAGTGAGTACAGTGATATGATTGATGTCAGATATGAATATGGCTTTGCAGATGCCAAAGCATAAGGCAGTGAATTTAGATTCTGAAAATGTGACTTTGCCAGCAGGTAGAGATAGGGAGTGTATGAGACAGCCATTGCACCAGATATAATAGAAGGTAGTGGCTTGAGAGGAGGAACTACACCTGTCACTGTCAACAATGACAATGATATAGTTAATAGTGGAGTGAATGGAGAAAAGTTTTGCATCTAATCATTGAGAGTGTATACTGAGTTTCTCAAGGCTGGAACTATTGTAGTTAACAAAAGAGGAATAATCAGTAGGATTATCAAGAATACAACAGCCAGGTTCATTAGACTTATGAAAACAGAAAACTTTTTTGTTTAGTTTGAGAAAAGCTTTGTCAGCTTCAATAATTGGCCATTTTGCCAATTTTGATTCCTTTTCTAATAAAGTGTCAACAGATTTAGAGTAAGAGAGTGCTCTCTTAGAATTGACATTGCTAAGAAGTGAAAGAATGGAGTAGGACTTATCAAAGGTCATGTAGCAATATGAAGAATGTTTGGCAAGTTTGGATAGGCAAATGTTGATGGGAATGAGTCCAGTGAGAGATTCAACCCCACTAGTAGGCAAGGTGCAAAAGATGCCAGTGATCTACAGAGCAGCAGCCTTTTAAATTTTTTGAAGAGCCTTGATATTTTTAGAACATTTAGAATTGGTGAAGTATCACAAACAATAACTGTAAGTGGCCAGGAGAATGATACAAGAATGATATAGGAGTCATTTTTAATGAGGTGGTAAGCTGCATATAGAATTTCTAAGCATGTACATAGTATAGATGGAAGAGAGGGCCTTGGTAGACCAGTATTGAATGTGTTCATGAAACTTGAGTTGGTGATTGAAGTAGAAACCCAAATACTGCCAATAGTCTTTGAGTTTGAGTAGAGAATTGGAAGTAAATGGCATAAAACCTAGGTTAATGGCTGGGTTAGTGTTGTTAGGTTTTTGAGAGAAGTTGAAGACTTCAGACTTTTTATGTTTGAGAATAAGTCTAAAGTTGTGGAAAAGGGAGGTGAGAGTCCTATAAGTTGTCACTAGTATGTTATGGCAAGCTGTCCATGATTTTTCTTGTCCAACAATAAGTCTATCATCAACAAAAGAGAGAAGAGAGACAAGTCCAGCACATTTATGACTAGCAATATATAGAAGTGGTGCTAAATAGAGACCAGATAAAATGGGGGATCAAGCAGAGCCTTGCCTGATGCTAACATTAGAATCAAACATAGAGAAAGAGTGAGAGTTATAAGAATATGTAGTATAGCAACCAACTAAATAATTGGTGAAAAAGTTGACAACAAGATGTGAAACCTTGTTTGCAAAGAATATCTATCATCAAGAAATAATTGAGTGAAGGGAAAAAAATGTGCTATATTGAATGCTCAAATGCTTGTACATAGCCTTTTGGTCCAACCAGTATGAATAAGATGGGTAAGATAGATGCCAGCATTTTCAGCACTATTTTGAATGATTTCCCCAAATTAACAAGAGAGAATTATATTAAATTTGCTTGCTTCAAATTAAAGACAACTAGCCAGCATTTTTTCTATCAACTTACTAATAGTGTTGAATAAGACAATAGAACAGAACATTTTTAGTATGTTATAAGACAGTTTGTTGGGTTTTGTTAAGTTCTGAGATGGGATTGAGAGGGAATAGATGTGGAAGAGTCAGAATACATCGGGAATGATCTACACAGAGACAGAGACAGAGGCAGAGGTGTGAGATCAGAAGGAGTCAGGAATGGACCTTGGCTTCAGCTTATGTACTGCACCATTCCACTGCCAGTGGTCCAATTTAGAAACACGAGAGATTGAGACTTAGAGGAAACAGAAGGGACAAATAGTTTAAAGTTGGAATAATTGGGAATGTTGAACTAAGTTGATTATCAGATGGGAGAATACATGACAGTAATCCACTACTTATATACCTATGGAAAATATTGGAAAGTGATAAACAAGAAGGTAGAATAAACAGAAAACTACACAATGTGACAGGCATGTGATGGAGACAACAGAGAGATCATGAAGAGGTATGACATAGTATGAAGAACAGGCATATAAAGGGAAATGGGCAGTGACATATAAAGTATGAATGAAATCATAAAAGGTGGGCATAATATAAAAGGAAATGTGAAGGTGGAATGGAAACTATTGGTATTAAGCAGAAGGATATAGAAAGGAATAAGAACTAATAATCAACGGGAATAAGAAGTGAACAGAATTGAAAGGGAGATAAGCAGAAGCATGCAGGGATATTTGGAAACAAATAATATATAATAGTATTAAGCAGAAGGATATAGAAAGGAATAAGAACTAATAATCAATGGGAATAAGAAGAAACAGAATTGAAAGGGAGATAAGCAGAAGCATGCAGGGATATTTGGAAACAAATAATATATAAAGAGGTGGTGAGGTATAAAGTGGTAGAAATAGAAATGGAATAATTTGGAAGCAGTTGGTATTAGTTGGGTTTGTCCAGAAAAGTATGAGTTGCAACAGTATTCCCCCCTTAAGGCCGAGCCTTCAAGGCCAATGGAATCAATTGCATAGGAAAATCATGCACCTCCAGATATATAAGGTAGACTTTGAATTTTTTCATTCTTAACCTCTTACCACTATGTTGAGCCCCCCACCAACCCAGACCTAGCAATCCCAGACCCCCACTGTTGGTGTGGCAGAATGCCAGCAGCAACTTGCCGAGATGAGACAGTTGCAGGAGGAGGTGATGAAAAAGACAGAGGAGGAAAGGCTGAGGGCAGAAGAGAAGGAGCATTGAGAGGAGGAAGAGTTGGTGAGGATGGAGGAAGAAGAATGATTGGTGAAGGAGCATGTGGAGCACGAGAAGGAGGAATGTGAGTGGGAAGTGGCAGAAAGGCATCAGCTCGAGGAGGAGAAGGAGAAGGAGAAGGTGGTGGCAAGAGCAAAGGAGAAAGGTAAGGGCCATGCTCAGCCTCAAGATGAGTTGATGACAGGATCTTCGCAGGTGCTGTTGGAAGGATCAAGTTGGAAATGGGCATGGGAGGACGAGGAGGATGAGGACAAGAGCAAGAAAGTAGCCACAGTAGTCAAGAAGCCATGGAAAAAGAGGGGGCTAATGATTATGATTTGGCCACAATTGGCTATGGGTGGTGATAGAGTCTGCCAGCAGTGCCATGACCTGGGGCTGGATTGTGTTGTTGTCTTGCCAAAAGGGTAAGTATTTCCTGTTTGTTTGATTGTGCTAACAACCGATCTCTTCCTAGTGACACCACAACTCAGTCCTGTGGGCCATGCTACAAGCAGAAGAAAAAGTGTTAGCCACTAAAGAAGGAACTGAACCAGCCACTCATTGACATCAACAAAAGCATGATGAAGGCCCTCATTGGAACTGTCGATAACCTAGTTGCAATCGCCAACCAGATGTCCTTCCACCTGGAGAAGACCCTTGACTTGATGGACAAATATATGCTGTGGAAGATAGGGTGATTGTCGGAAAGTTCAAGCAGAAAAATGCCAGAGGATGACGAGGACAAAGAGGCCAGGAAGGAGGGCAATGAGATGGAGGAGGACTAAGATGTAGGGGGCTGCTTTCTTCCACATCTTCTTGGAACTGCTATGATTTGGACAATGGACTATACTGCTGCAAAGAATAAAATTTTTAGTGTTTTTTCTTGGGAATTCTTTGGTGTGAATAGAAAAAAATCGAAAAAATCGGAAATAAGCAGTAAGGGGAACTTGGTGAAATTTTGAAAAGGTGAATAGAAGGAGAAATGAAGTGAGGTGGAAAGGTTTGGAAAGGAAGCAGAATGATGTGGAGAGAGGCAGAAAACAAAGACTATGTATGTAGGAAGGAATAGAGAGAGAGAGAGAGAGAGAGAGAGAAATCAGAGTAGAGAGGAGAAAATCGGGATAGATTGGAGGTTATTTGGAAGGGGATGGAAAGTAGCGGAATATAGCGGAAAAGGGAAATTATGAGATACTGAGAGGTGTGAGAGATAGAGACTTGGAGTAAACAAGAGAG
>KQ962076.1:0-12384 GCA_001563735.1 Leucoagaricus sp. SymC.cos
ATGATACCGCCGCCAAACTTGATCACCTTCGGGTCAGTCCTTCGAACTCAGTTATAAACAACATGAGACTCGAAGAGAATGTTCCATCAGATGCTTCCCTCGGCGCACCCTCCTCACTATAAGTGCGTGCTTGGTGGGTGGGACTTGAGGTCGAACACACCTTTTTCTCGCAATCGTCTCTATTCAGCTCGCCTCAATCCCAACTACCAACTCATCCTTTGTTGAAATCCAACCGACGCGCACTCTTGATAAGCTACATCCAGTCCTCCCTTGTTATCTGGCAACTTGTGGCGGCCGGTGTTGAACGTTGAACGTTGAATGATGGCACTTGCAACTATTGGCACCGGGACCTACTTTGTCAATGTCAACACCCACAGTTCACTTCATTTGGACAGTACGTCAGGGGGTTGAACACGATTGAAAAATATTGAAAGTTGATGTCAATAGTATCTACACATTTCTCCCTGATCTGATTGCAATTAATACACCTCTACCTCATACAATTGGAATCTGCATCCGTAGTGACTCACATGGTACTGGACACGGTCCTAAAACAAAAGCACAATGAACCGTCGCCTATCTTGAACGTATTTCATTCTGGATGAGAAGGGATGACTTCGATGGGAGCACCCAAGCACCCTATCTAATCTTCTACGCGTCATGGATCTAGTCTGTCGGACGACCACCTAATAAGTGGGACACCCACCAGCCAAGCTCCGGGGCACCGGATGACCCAACCTTGAGCCTCGAATGCAGGAGATTGAGCTCTTCACGAGTGAAACTAAACTGAGAACTGTAACCGGCTTGACACTCCTGTTTGCATACATTTTTTTTTTTTTATTCAACAATTTATTACGCAGTGCGCGGGCGCAGTCCGCGCTCAGCTAAGTAAAACAAAGCTAAGAATAAGTACGTATGAGACGAGACGAAACACTAACTAACTAGCTAAGACATTTGTTCAAATCGAAGTAACTAAAGGGTCATGCCGTGACATGACTACAGCTCTAGTAATAGTCTTTAAAACAACTAACACCGAGTGGGATGAAATAGAAAAAGAAACAGGTTGTAGGAGAATGGTTCGTCTAAACCAGAAGGGACTTACCGATATACCGACTCTTCCCGAAAAGATGCAGGTGTGAATGTGAAGGTGTTATTTGTTGCACGGAGACGTAAAAACGCAACCCGGCGTGCAGGAGGAGTGGCATGGAGACATGAAGACGCAGCCCAGCATGCAAGCGGCGTAGAAGGTAGAGGTGCTAGCTCTAGCGGTTGAGTTTTGCTAAAGGCGAATGCAGAATGATTGGCAGCAAGAAAGTCGATCAGATGTTGGAGGGTGGCAATTGGCTCGTTACTTCTCCAGTAAAGTGGACAATCCATAAGGATGTGTTTGCATGTTTCAAATTGGAAGCCGCATCGACAACTGACGGGTTCTCGAGGGAAGAATCGAGCTCGGTATGAGCCAATGGGAGCATGGTTAAGAATAGCTCGAATTGTTCGGATAGTGACACTAAATGATGTGACAGGGGCGTCATCATCAGTAGTGTTAGAAGGATGTAGTTTGCGAAGCCAGGAGCCGCTGCCATGGTATTGTGGTTCTATGAAGCCGTTTTTAAATCTTTTGCTTCGTAAGAATAGAAAGCTGTGACCCCGAAAGCTGGGGTCAGATGAAAATAGATTTCGCCATTGGCGATTGGCATTTTTTGTGGCTCTTTTGCATAGAAAGTCGAGAGAGCAAGAGGCGGGTTTGGCATCAAATTGTTGTTTAGATGTTTGAATATAGACTTTGCGTAGCATACAGCAGGATAGGCCTGGATGGTGGATTGGTACGTTGCAGTCGCATTTGACGCTTTGGTATGGAATGTACCAGAAATGAATTCGATTTTGACTAGACTGTTCTAGCCAAGGGCAAAGGGCATTAATTGTAGTCCTGTTTGCATACATGCCTGGGTTGTCTGGGAATGTGGAGGTGTGTGTCCCGTTCCAATGTTCTGGAAATACCTTACTGGGTTTTGCAGGTTAATTGATTTCACACAAGAATGCTCTAACTTGAGCTAAAGGTTATTTCACATAGCATGTTTTATTCTTCATCCATTCTTATTTGCTTGTGAGTCACCTGATTGACTTGATCTAACCTTTGGGATTTCTGGATTTGCTCGACTGCATTGTTTGTTATCAGCAGGCTTGTTCAGAGCGACTTTTGAGGAATAGGCTGTAAAGAAATCGGACATGTTGGTCAAAAATTTCAAGATGCATATAGTTGCTACCTTCAATGTGCGACTATACACATCACCCTTCTCTGGCACCTTTTCATTCAAATGTGGGCTCAACCTAACCCTACACAGTTGACTGGAATGATCATGGATCAATTGATTCTGTCCCTCCATCCTCCCCAATTCATCTCCCAACCAAACTCCTGAGCTTTGACTCAATATGTCTGCACATACCCTGCCACCCACCTCAGAGGTCAAGGAGGGATTGTGACTGGTTTAGGTCAGCATTGGGCACTTAACACGTAAATATATGACTGTGATGCTCACGCATTTGACTGGTGACAATAGCATCAGCTGCCAACAAACTTACAGAAGACAAACATTGTTCACTATTCCCATGTATGACATTCTGTGAGTGGAGATAGAGCAAACCTTCAGCAGCATCCAGTAGCTGTATCTCATAATTAGTTATCAGTCACTTTGTCAGGGATCACTGGAGGCAGAGCTCACCAAGCCTAATTTAACTGTAGCTGGTTTGTTCCTTGCGTAGCTGAGCCATGAAGGTGAAATCAGTAAACCAGACCGTCGAGTGACTGTGGTCTTCAACTTACTCAAGTATATTTTTATACCACTTTGTGACCTATTAACATTTATACAGCGACATCAGACAGGTTAGTAGATGGACCAAACAGGTATGAACTATCGCCACACATCCTCCAATGTTAGTCATGACTCCATGGCAACAGATGTAATTGCTGTCTAGCTTCCTGTCAATTTGCACTTTCTCAACTAGGTGCTGCAGTAAAAGGATGGTTGATCCAGGTTTGTATGTGCTCTAAACTGACATGCAGACTAACTTTGGTAGCAAGTTGGTGAAGGGATTCATTGACGATCCTAACAGCTTTAATAGCACTTATACATGCTGTGTTAGTGAAATCCTGCAACATGAAAATGAAATGCTTTACCTCATTTTTTTTGAGTTGTTTTCCCTTGTATAGAACATAACAGCTACCTTGCTTTAAAAAATGAGAGTGTTAGCTGGAACTTGAACATCCAAATTTTCAGCTGAATGATGAATCGTCAAGCTAGTTGAGCTTTGCAATTGGAGCACTTGTCCTAACCAAGAGATCTGCTGTTCCTCAGTGTCCTGGACTAGTGAGTGATCTGTCAAAGTCTGCATGCAATAAAGGCATGAGTTTGGTGTAGGGGGAGTAATGGTAAGCAGAAGACACGATCACCTCTGGTCCCATTCCCAACAAATGTTCAGCTCTTCTTCATTTTACAAAAAGTGTTTTGTTCTGGAGGACATGTTATCTTGCCTAGAGTTTGTTGATGCTGCTTTCAAGGTTCATCCTCAAAGAAGCATTATTTTGAATATCATTTAATCAACTGGCTAAGACTCTAAGGGCTTGAATATGCACATCTAAAGCACTCTCAAAGTGAACCATCTCTGAGCTTAGTTCTATGTTGAAGGACATGCTGAGTAGGCAAGAATGCCATGCTGTTAGGAGACATAGCTCATCTGCTACCTTTTTTATCTCAGTTAGTTCAAATTCTTTCCCCTTATGTGCCCAACTACAAGTGTTTAACAGTGTCCTGAAAGTGAAAGAGAACTCAATCAGCATCTGACCCATAACTTCTTGCTTACTGAGGCTTGCCTGATACTTTGGACAAACATTTCAGGAGGAACTTCACCTGCCTCCTTCAAAGTGCCCACAAGCTGACTAGTCTTCTGCAATATTGTTGCTGATTTGAGCTATACACAACAAAAACAAATGGAATGACTTGAGTGTCCAATGCCATATTTATGAAAAGGATAGAAAACACTCACTACAAAGACAGACTTACACACCTTACTGATTTCCTCACCCAATTCTTTTGCCACTTGCCACTGGTGTTCACTCATCAGGTAGGCATCTGGTTTGTGGATTACATGCCTCACATGGCAGCTGTGGGTAAACTTAAATTAGTAAAAACTTGCCATGAGATCTATTTAAATTTTTGTTATTCATTGACCTGAATAGTCCCATCTAATAAGAGACTTGAGATCCCAAAATTGGAGGAAGATTGGGGAGCTCTGCATGCATTATCCTTGCCTGTCTTATTACCAGCTGGTCTTGATTCTTCTGCTTTGGAGCCTTTAATATCCACTCTGCCAATATGTACTTTGTATCATGCAATATTTCTAAATTAAGCTCTCTCTCTGTTAACTCCAATTCCATAATGCTTCATAGCACAGACAGATGTCCTTTGCGACAGGGTACATTTTTGTCAAACAATTCCAAGCTCCAGTCCAGGAGCAGCAGTCTTTCACCTAAAATAAAACAGTTGGTAGAATCAGTGAGCAAGCAGTAGAGAAGGTGCATATCTAGAGAAAGTGCCACTAGATAGGCATTCTCAATCACTGGACAATTATAATACACAGAGGCAAATTAAAATAGAGTGCAAATGATTTGAATCAACAAGTGTAATTGTTCCTGGCTGCAGATTGACGAGTGTGCTTTGTCCTTGACAAACAACACCACCAGATGGTCCAGAGCATGATACATGGTTACAACTTGCAAGAGCTCCTGTCTCTCCTCTGGAGACACATGTTGCTAGTTGACTGTTTGGTAGTGCTCAAGTTCTTTAGAGATCTGGTGAAGATGAGCCCCTCAGAGTTTGTCTTCCCCTGCAAGGGCTTAGTGAAGGGAGGGATATGTGTCTGAATCCTGGATATACCAATAAAATAAATCAAAGAAGTCCCTGGACTACATGTGCATTTTCCTAAGTGAAAAAAGTCCTCAGCCAACATCAACGGTGTCTTGACCCTTGAGTAGCCTGTATACCTGCTAGTCATAGTCTGCCCAACTCAAAAACAAGTTGGTGGCTGTTGCTCCTCCCTATTGCCATATCAACATCTTGAGCTGACATACTAGCCAGGCTTGTAGTGACTTATATGGACACTGAAAGGTTTTGATGCATGGGTGCACACATGGCAATAATATTGTGATCACCAAGAACAGGAAGTTGGTGGCTGTGATTCTGAACACCACAGAGAATGTAAGGATGTTGATGGCCCAAAGTAGATTAATGAGCCCAACGAAAAAAAGTAAAAGAGAGCCAAAAAGAAGGAGTGGTAGTGTGGTAAGGACAGTAAAGATGTGCCATTGCCTCAGGCCTTCATGTTGCATGAGGCAAATGCAGAACTGTTCACAATAGGGACCAGAGACTTCTCTTGGACTCAGCTTGTACTCATGAATCCATTGCAAGTAAATGATCTCTGCTATTGCAGCTGATAAGCTGAGGATCAGGCTGAGGAAATGATAGATGACCACTCAGCTGGCTGAAGCAGAGACTGGAGCTTGGGGGTCAAAATTTTCAGGTCGAGTTCTATTGAGTTAGAGTAGTATCTCCCTGATATCAGAAAATTACTTGAAGTCTGATCAGGCAATATATTAAGTAATCATGGGTTGTAATCCACTATCATGGTTATCATGCACAATTATATGATTGACAGAAATATATGTGCAGATCTAGAACCTAGAAAAAAAATTTGAGTCATCATATTCCAATCAGATGTCCCCAACTTATAACTCATCAGCAGTATGGAAACATCACAAAATTTCCAAAAACATGGTCTGGCCTTGTCAGATTGCTGTCAGAATAGCCACATACTATAGCTTTATACCAGTATATCAGTATTTAGACAGGGCTTGCTCACACTCCATTGCTCAGCTGGTACCAGGATCAGGCCTGATCAGCCAAGGTCAAGGCCAGGTCAAAGAGCAATAGATTTGAAAATTCCAGATAATTATATTTCCATGTATTTCTTCGGAATTTGGGGACAAAAACATTTATTATATTTTTCCTACTACTATGTTGGTACATCAAACTCAACTATGAACACTATCCTATAGTCCAGCCAACCACACAGGTTGTGGGTATGAAACCTGCATAGGTTGTGAATACAAAACCCATACAGATTGTGGATATGAAACCTGTGCAGGTTGTGGACATGAAACCTGCACAGGTTGTGGGTACAAAACCCACACAGGTTGTGAGTACAAAACCTACACAGGTTGTGGGTATGAAACCCACACAGGTTGTGGGTATGAAACCTGCATGGGTTGTGGGTATGGTACCTGCAGGTATAGATATGGGTAGGTGCCCAGACTGAGGAAGTACTTCGAGAGAAGTAGAGAAAGAAGTTGAAGTTTTTAACACCATTAGCTCAACTTGAAGTGCTTGAAGTCATGTGATGTAGCAATTCAGGCTCTGATTCAAGCTTCAACTTGAACTGCCAACAAGTACTTATCTATGTAAGTAGCCCAAACACAGAATATATAAGTTTTATTGCAACTATAATATGTGGATTTGTAGTGTAATAGTAAATTGTTATAATACTCTATTTTTGATTGGTTGTGAGGTTTGGTGTTTGAGTCCTGCTGATGTGATCAACATTTGATGCTTTAATTATTTTTGCATTATAACAGTCATAGAGTTATATATATAGTCCCTGGCATATCATACTGGAGATCCTTTTTGAAATGAAGGTGGATACACACTCCCAAGGCTAAAGAGAGTGCCCTTGGAATCAGCAAGCTATGGACCATGGAAATGTGAGAAGACTATAATTTATTGAACAGAGATGATCTACCTATTGAAGAGCCCAAAACTCCATGCAAATGACTGAGAACACATATACCATCACGAAAAGGTTAGGTGCCAGATAGTCATTATATGGTCAGATCTAGGACTGTTTGTGATTATCATAGGTACATCTAACAATATAATTTTTCATCTGGTGCTTAATGTCTTCATGATGACGTACTGCTCTGTCAGTGAACTGTATTTTACAGAAGTACATTGTCTGAAAGAGGTAGGAAATATAATATGATTATAACATTTTATAGTCTAGTATCTTACTGACTTCAAGATGATATTCTGCTTATAAGGTGATATCACAAGATGATCACATACCACTCAGTCAGTAAATTGTATTTTACAGAAGTATACCATCTGAAGGGGGTAAAGAATATAACATGTTATATTGTTTCATAGCTCAATATCCTATGATGCTATGCCTACCCTGGTTGCCAGTATGCATAAGAGCATATCAGACTCCAAGCATTTTTGTGATGGAGCAAGAGGGAGCTTGTGTGGGCATAATCCTCTTTCACACTGTAGTATGCTTCAATTGTGAAGGCAGTAACCACTCCCAAGTACAGACTGGTCTGAAATCATGTTAGAAGTGCTTAAACAAGTATAGAACTCAATTGACATACAAAAATAAGCAGTTTGTCAACCCCTTCTTTCCATATGCCTATCTCAGCTGCAAAGTGATGTTCTGCTTGCCCAAGACAAGCTCCCCAAGGGTCAGATGCTTCCTTCCTGGTATGCTCTAGTACAATTTGTTCAGGTGTAGTGTCCTGGTAAGGACCAATCAATGGCATACAGCTGCATTTGGGCTTGCACCTATGACAGTTGCTTTTTGTTCATGTTTCAATGTTGCTGCCTTGACCTGGGTATGTTCACCACCATTTATCTCAACAATGTGTAGGTGTATCAGTCATTGATGTTGGGTTCCCAAGCATCATGGTGAAGCTAAATTCTCATCTTACTTCCAGCAAGTGCTTCAGGTGAGTGGCTTGGAAATAACATGAGCTATTTGGAATAATGCAAGACACAGATAAAAATGAGGAGGGCTGGTCAACTAATAACCTGAGGTGTTGGAAGTTGGAAACACAACTTTATACTTTGTGCTGTCACATGGCTCGACCACAGTAATCAGAAGTTTGAAAATCTCTATTGAAGCTGGTGCCTGTCATCATGAATGAACCACTCTTGATTGATCAATCAAGAGACTCAAAATGAAAACAGTAAGAGCCCAATATGATGCAAACATGCTTTTCTGAAGGGCTTGTAAGTTATACGTGCAAAAAACTAATCCTGCATCAAACACAAAGTCACTTTGATAGAACTTTTAATGGACTGGGCAACAGAGAAAGACATAGCAGAAGGACATAGACAAGATATCAGTGATACACTATACAAAAGGGACATAGGAAACTGGTAGGGAGACAGTCAGGATTTCAATGATGTTACTTCAATAATGTCGACAATGTCAGGTTTAGAATCTTGAACTGCTTTCCCCTTGTTGAACCTCCATGCTTTGTTTCTGTTTCATAGACACAGTGATTCGGCTAGTGTCTATGCTACTCTGCAAGTTTATCTGAAAGTTCAACTTTAAATGACAATAACAATGAGTAGGCTGACCAAGGCTCGAAGGATGGCAATGTGTTCATCTAAGGCCTCCTTAAAGTGAATAATTTCTGCATCTAAGTAGCATACTGAGTCAAGGTGTGATATAATGATGCAGAGTGGATTTGACTTACCCTTTACCATCATGTTTCATTCAACGTCTTTTCCTTCGCATATAAATTCACAGATATCTATCAGAGTACTGGGAGGCAACAAGAGACTTGTTGAAAACTAATATCTACTAACATTCTGAATACTCACCTGATAACACAGATAAACACTTCTGGAGAAAGGCTTCCAGTCTCTGCTGTCCATGAAGTTTTAATGAGCTCTTCAGCTATCTCTCTGACTGTCATCACTTGGGGCTAGCATAGTATATCAGCAACAATATCAGATAGCATCAATTGGAGTTAAGTATGATGAAGGTCAAGAGAAAATGGCATAATTACTGATATCTTGGTTAGATGACCAATTGCTCTTAATTTCCATTGCCAATCTCTCTGTAAGCTGCTGTTGATCTTCCATTCCAAGGCTTGATTTCCAAATCATACACCTTGCACAATGACTGAGCATTGATTGGATCAGTAAGGCTTGAGACATCTCTTTTGCTGGCTGCTGACCTGGACAGTCCTGACTCATAAGACTTATGGTATGTAGGAAGATCATGAGTATCTGCATATAATGCTATCACCTTTCATATTGCAACTCTGTCCTGATTATCTTGTTGTATATTCCTTGGTATCCACTCTGCAAGTGTTTTCCTGGTATCATGTAATACCGCAAGGCTGGTAGTGTCTTTGAACAACAATTCTGATGAGACTAATGAGATGAGGTCTGTTAAAGCAGACAGGTACCTTCCATTACAGGGGATATCCCTGTCAAGCATGTCAGAGATCTAGTCCAAGAGTAGTAACTTCTCATCTAGCAGAATGAACTAATAAAATCAGCCAATGATAAGCAAGAACAGAAGAGCTGATGATCGAAAACATGCCTTTTGAGAGTTCTCCAAGATGGTCTTTGCTTATCAATGAACAGCTATGATATCCAAAGGCAGATGGAAAGGGCACCATGATTATGTATATTAGCAGAAGCAATTGCTCTCTTGCTAATATTGACGATGAGGGGTTATCATCTTCAAACCATTGAACAAGATGTTCCAAAGTAAGAAAAATAGTGAGGTCTCCCAGATAACCTTCTCTTTGCTCTTGAGACACTCACTCCCGATTTGACTATGTATAGCCATTGATCTCCTCTTCTGCCTCATTAAGAGAGAAAGCATAGAACTTGTCTTCTTCCTTAAACACACAGAAAAGTGAGTTCCAAATCTCTGGATCCTGGATATATTGACAAAGGGCCTGTGCAAATGCTTATGACAGGATGTGCTTTTTCCCAAGCCAGAATATGCCTCACCCAGTATTGAGAGCATCTGATTATTTGAGTTATGAGAAAGTGCACAAGTCATACTGGGACCAGCTATCTGATTTGGACTGCTTGATACCTGTATCTCCACCTGTGAGTGGCCATATTCCATTGGCAAAAGAAAAAAGGGAGCTCTCAAGCAACCAACAAAATATCCATGCTTGAGGTGACTTGTATGGACACTGAAAGGTGCCAAAATAGATGCAGAGACTTGGAAGAATTGTTGTGAGCAGTAGAGCTGTGGTATTAAGCCCAAGGATGACAGAGGACACAAGAGCTGTATGGGAGTCAACAGCCCAGAGTAGCTTGACAAGTTCAATGAAAAAAAGTAGGACAGAGATAAGGAGGAGGGAAGATAATGCCATAATAATGGTAAAGATGTGCCAATGTTTCAAGCCTTCATGTCTCATGAGGCAAATCCATAATTGCTTGCACTTGGGCCCAGCAACATCACTTGCACTTTGACCATATTCACATATCCACTGCAAGCAAAGGATTTCCATCATTGCAATGGACAAGCTGAGAGTCAGACTAAGAAAATGATATATAATCACTCATTTGGCTGCCAGGGAGACTGGAGATTGGGGGTTGAGATTAATGCCAATGACATTTGGCTATGTGCTTGGTCTATTGAGCTGGATTATGAGAAGCTCCTTGAGCAATAGAACAGCTGTTTCAGTGGGGTCTTCTCTAGCACCATAATACAAAACAACAGAAAATAGGGCAACAATCACTGAGAAAAGGCCAGTCTGTGCTCAGCAACAAGAAGACCAATGATTTATGGTCTAAACATATAAAAGTAAGCAATTGGCCCACTTCATTCTGCTAGCCTATTATCTTGTCTTCAACACTTTTTTTTGCATATTTAAGACAAGTTTGCCAAGGGCTTGTGGCTGCCACAGGATATGTCAGCTGAGCCTTAGTCTGATAGTCATGAGGTTCACATGGCTAAAATGAACTTAGTACATCATTGCATATTTGGATGGGAAGAATTACTGTTCTACTGAACATTGGGCTATTGAGTGTCAAGTCTACATCAGTAAACTGCCAATTGTGGCCCAGGTCTCAGTATGTCAGTACACTTGATCTATTGGATGGAATTTTTACCACGATGCTTATGTCCAATCTAGATAATAGGGTTGGACAGAATAATATAGAATATTAATTGGTGAGCTCTAGTAAAGAGCTGACTTGGGTCAGGAATGGGCTTGGAGAGAAATTGAGGAAGACTTGGTAGATGTGGCTTAACAAGTGTCCTCAGTATCATCCCACATACATGTGCTGTTTGTCCAAAAACTGCACAGCTTGAAGCTGGGAGTGAGGCAGGCAGCTAACTATAGAAAGCCAGAGTGAGAAGATCAACAGAGTACTCACAAGCTGTATTGGCATGTCAAAATTAACATGCTGACTGGTGGATTGAGCATCAGACAGGACCCCTGGTAGTCTCTGTTGTCTGACAAGAACATATTCACAGCTCAAGGTCCTGCAAATAGTAAAAACTGTGTAGATGTTAAGATACTTAGTAGTCAAATGCAAACAACTCATGAATGTGCATTGTGACAAAGTGTGACATAATAATTAGTGGCTGTCTAAAGACACATTGGTGCCCAGAATCAATGTGAGAAAATGTAAATGTAAATGTAGAGTCTAGAGACAAATAGATCTACTTATAGTTACTCTAGGTCAACTATCAGTTCACAAGAAATTGATTCCAGCAGTGTTCTATGACCTCAGTACTTTCTGATAGCCTATGCAGCTTGGTGGCCATTCAGCTTTTTTGAGCATGCATCAGTGAAACAGAGAGCCTAAATTGAGAATCTAAGAGTAATTAAGTAAAAGCATCTGTGAGATAATGAATAGACAAACTTTCTCATAATTTCCAAAGGTATTTCACCTAACACCCTCTGTACAATTCTCTTGAGAACTTCTGCAGAGAAAGAGTAATGTGAAATCATACATTCCTCTGCTGCATTCCTCTGTGGAGTATCCTAATCCTCTTCCTCCTCTTTTGTGATTCTCAAATCTTGTCCCCAGGCCACAGCCATCCAATTGACATTATGTCATTGATATATCAATAGTGCAAGAAGCATTAGACTCTGATGTTCCTACCACTTGAACACACTTCCTTTTTGATGGGCTCTAAGACTGCTTCAAGGGTGACACATCCATGAGTATGAGATCTGTTTCTCAAGTGCTAGAACCTGATAGGTTGAGGGAATTGTGTGATATGAATGGCATGATGTTTTCTTTATCAGCCTGAGACTCAGAGTCACTAAGCTTGTGCTTCTGGCTCTTTTTGGTAGGGGTAAAAGTGTGTGACTTGAGATTTTGAAAGCTTGCTGGTCGACACTCTATGTTACAACTCGTACGTTTCTGGACAAACCTGACTAATACCGACTGTTTCCGCATTACTCCGTTTCTTTTCCTACCGTTTTCTATCTTACCATTTCTTCATATATTATTTGTTTCCGAATATTCCCGTCCGCTTCCGCTTGTCTCCCTTCCGATTCCT
>KQ962076.1:44297-57275 GCA_001563735.1 Leucoagaricus sp. SymC.cos
ATTCATAGCCCTAATCAACATCTTTTAGTGGCTTACCAACACCTTGGTATTATTTGGCTTTGTTGTGGTGCTATTAAGCCAACAATCAAAAGGTGCCAAACATTGGGACAATTGTTTGAGTCACTGTAGATGAAGATATCATCTAGGTATACATGAACATGTATTCTGATAGCATCTTGAAATATAACAGTCATTAGGCATTGAAATATAGCTGGAGCATTACAATCTCCTTGTTGCATGACATTACTAATATATGTTCCTGATATAGTCATGAACACTGTCTTGTGTATGACTTCAAGCCTGATTCTGATCTGTTTATAGGCATCTGCTAGATTGATCTTCGATCTAAACTTAGCCCTTATAATATCTTCCCTTATAACCTCCTGATCTGGGAGGGGGGTAATATCTTTGATGGTATTGTTGTTCCATTGCTGACAATCAGTTACTGTTCAAAGGCATCCATCTTTCTTAAAGATACACATCAGGGAAGCAGCCTGTGATATAGATCACAGCTCCCACCATCCAGCATTCACATATCAGTTGAGTTTGGCATGAAACTTATCTCGTAGTGAGTGAGGACAATGTGGTAAATGATAAGTATACCACTTAGTTTCATTAATCAGGTAAATTTCATGATTGACTTCTCAAAATAGTAGTAATCGATCAGGAGTTTTCTGCATCATGTCAGAGAATTCTGTCAACCATCTATGCCAAAGCTAAGGTAAATCATCTCTTGTCAGGCCTCCATTCCTATCTGGAGGCTAAGTTAGTGGTCCTTTTGGATGTTTGTCTGGAGGCTTCTCTGGGTATTTTTAAAATTTTTTTTTTTTTTAAATCAAAAATTTATTACACAGTGCTCAATCACAGTCCGCAACTCTACAAACTACAATTACAGAGTATCCTATGTTTCAAGGCATACTGAACCTAGTACGCAGGAAGTAGTAGTAGAGATTTAATACACAGAAAAAGCAATATAAAAAGTCAGAGGGGTCAGACAACCATAGTCTTGATAGCCAAAACTATAGCCCCAACAACTATAATGCCAAAAGGCAAGCCCTGCATAATAGACACCTACTCTTCAGCACCTCGTCTTGAAAACCAGTTGGTGTCAAATCAATGGTGCCAAAACTTGCATTTATGATCATTCACTGCATGTTTTCCATGGCAATTCGAGTAAATAGGAATATGTGGACAATCAACATCTGCAATTGTGGGTGGGATGGGTGGGTTAGCTTTAGGATTGCCCTTGCAGCAGCTAGCATATTCTTAGTGATGTTTTTCTGAGTGAGGCCCAGAGCAGCATAGGCAGTGTATTGCCTCTGTTTTGCAAGTATTGGTGGGATGGCCCCAGTGCCAACATCGTTGACAGAGGGGGATACCTGGTTCTCTGGGTATTTACCAGGAGGATTACTCTTTAGGTCCTCCTCCTCCAGATTCACTTCAGAATCTGAGAACAATAATATATCATTCTCAATTTTAGGCTTAACATCTCTCATACTATGGATGTAGTCTCATGTAGCTTGCTCAGAGTATCGCTCTTGGGTAAACTCCATTGTTTCCATGATGTTATCCTTACTCAAGGGCTTAAAGTGAGTCTGCATGGGAAATCAGTCAGCAATATCCTGCATAAGACCCTGGCTAGTCATAACAGTGTTCCACTCGTTGTTACAACTTGTATGTTTCTGGACAAACCTGACTAATACTGACTGTTTCCAACTTATTCCATTTCTATTCCTACCACTTTATATCTTATCATTTCCTTGTGTACTATTTGCTTCCAAATAATCCTGCATGCTTCTGCCTATCTCCTTTTCGATTCCATTCACCTTTTATCCCTGTCAATTATTAGTTCTTATTCCTTTCTATATCTTTCTGCTTGATACTGATGGTTTCTGTTCTGCCTTCACATTTCCTTTTATGTTATGTCTGCCTTTTATGATTTCATTCATACTTCATATGTCACTGCCCATTTCCCTTTATATACCTGCTCTTCATACTATGTCATCCCTCTTCATTATCTCTCTGTTGTTTCTATCACATGTTCATCGCATTGTGTAGCTTTCTATTTATTCTACTTTCTTGTTTATCACTTTCTGATGTTTTCCATAGGTATATAAGTAGTGGATTACTGTTCATGTATTCTCCAGTCTGATAATCAACTTAGTTCAATGCTTTTGATTATTCCAACTTTAAACTATCTTGTCCTCTAAGTTCCTCTAAGTCTTTTCTTTCTTGTTCTTAAATTAGACCATCAGCAGTGGAACAGTGCAGCATATAAGCTGAAGCCAAGGTCTATTCCTGACTCTTTCTGATCTTATGCCTCTGTCTCTGTCTCTGTCTCTGCGTTGATCATCTCTGACCCTTTCTGACCCTTCCGTGTCTATTCTCTCTCATTCCTGTCTTGGAACTTAATACTCATCAGGCATCCTAGAGTCGTAGTAGTAGTCATGCATTCCAAACACGACTGGTGGATCGTTGACCTTTCATCTAGGTCAACGTGGACAGGTTGATGTTGGCTGTGGTTCTTCCTCTCTCGATGAAGATCCAATGGTGGCCTTAGCACTTGGAAAAGAAGGCATCTTTTCCTTGAATTCTAATGTTGAAGTACCTGCTTCAGCGTTATCTAAGATATGAGGACTACTCCAAGGCAAGTGGCTTGTCTCAGGTCTATTATTGTCCTTGTCAAAAATGTCCTCAATAGAAACATTAGCATGTTTCTTATTTCCTGACTGTTCAGACCATCAGTTTGAATGCTTGTCAGTTATTCAATGACAACAGATATGTGGGTCTTCATCACCCACTATGTCTTGGGTGGGGATTGGTGCACCATCTATGATGACACAGTCCCACTCAAAATCCAGTGTCATCTTGTGCTTTCACATAAAAGGTGCACCTAAGATCATGTCATAGTGATTGAAATTCACTATGTCCAAGTATGTAGGATACGAGTTACCTCATATGTTCAGGTTATATCTCACTTTATATTTTACAAAGGAGCAGCTTCTAACTGTTCCTAGTTGGAGGGTGTGTTGATCGATGAGCTCGTTTACTTTCACATTTGCTAGTTGTGCAAATACTAGTGACATTCCAGATGTCATACTTCCTGAGTCCCATAGCGTCAATGCATCTAAGCCATTGATTGAAACCCAAGAAGCAAGATATTGCTTCTCTTTGATGGGCAATTGTGGACAAAGAATTTTATTCTTATTCTTCTGTAAAGCTATGTGATGTATTCTAACTGCACCTGTACTGCCTTCAGGTGCCTCTGTTAGCACATTGATCAATTCACTTTCATTGAATTGAACATCCAAAGTTTCACTGTCAATACTACTATTGTCGTCAACATCTATATCATCAGTTGGGTCATTCCCAACTTCATTCTTGTCATCTGAGATTTCTATAACCTCTATGTCCAATCCATAGCTGGACATTACCTCAATGACTGATATGTCACTGAGGACTGCTAGAAAATCCTGATCATCCAGATCAGATCTGTAATCTGACTTGATGACCTCTACCTCTACTAGGTCATCACTTTGTTCAGAAACAGATGCTTTACTCATGTGGTCAGCTTCCCCAATCTGAGAAGATTCTTCTCCAATGTTGGAAGCTGCCTTGTGTTCTTCTTGTGGTTCCAGTGAGTCTGGAACCTCAGTATGTGCTGCTCAGACATAAGAGGTCTTCTTTGTCAGGCACAAATTCGCAAAGTGGTTGCCATCACAGATATAGCATCTGACTACAGGCCTAGAGGTATTTCTACCAGTCCTATCTGGTGGCTTGTTCCTGCTTACAGGTCTCAAGTTATTCTTTGGTCTGAAGGGACCTGATGGCTTTCTATTATCATCACCTCCAAACTATGCATTGGAGGGTCTAGAGAAACAGATCTCCCTTGAAGAAATCTTATTTCTCCCATTAGCTATGTTTTGGGGGACAAAAGCTGAAGGCTTTCTGTCATTCCCTCTAGGTAAAAATGATCAAGCATTCTTTATTAGCAGCTCAACAGATTGCTTATCTGTGGTCAGCACTCTCTGATAGAATATTGCAGTTTTCCACCTATTCTCATAGAATACTGCATATGACATGAAATCTTCCAACGAGTTGACCTCAGAAGTCAATCCATGGTTGAAAAGTAAATCAGTATGCATGTCATCAGATATTCCTTCCAGGAATACCTCGATCAATGTATAGTCATCAGGGTGCACAGTCATACACTGTGCACTATCCATTATGGCATCATAGTACTCTTGTATGCCTACACAAGAGTCATATTAGACTCATTTTAGTCCTTCACAAGCATTGTGCATAACAGTGGATAGGATGAAGCAGTCATACAAGGTGCAGACTGCTTTTTCAAAAGTCCAATTGAGCTTTGTTCAATTGACATTAATGATGTGTCATGTAAACATCATCTTAGCTTTGCCAGCTAAGTGATAAGATAACGTCAATAATGATAGGCAGTCCCTACCTTGGCCTGGACCACCCATACCTTTCAAGACAAGGTCAACACAGATTGTGGAGACAAAGTTCTCCAGATCATTGAATTTAGAACTCCCTTTATAAGGCTCGATAGCCTTGTCACTTGGGAGTTTGTTGTTTGATGGTTTGAAGTCCATCAGAAAATCAAACAGTTGTGAGAGATACTCTCGCACAATCGAACAAAGTTGTTCATGCATTAAGAAGTTATGCACTTTGATTGTGTTGGCTACCCCAGGTAAAGCCACTTGAACAGGTGGTTCACTAATGAGAGAATATCCCCATTTCTTCCTACTCAGGTTGGGATTGACGGGGGTAAATACGAGTAGATCAGATCTTGCTCGACTTTTTGCAGGTGTGACTGGTGGAAGTCTGTCCATCAGTAATTGCCATGCTGGTGTTGTTGACCTGCATATAGGTGTTTTACCTTTCGGGTCAGTGGTTTGAGCAAACTCAGAATCATACCTAGTCTGCTGATATGGCTTAGTACCATCAAATTCAATCCCTTGGTCAGAGATTGACAAGCTTCCTTTCATGCATATATCCTCATTACACATGCATTGATAACCCACTCTGTTATCAAACTCGTGTCTGTGCTCATGACGATGAGCTATGTTGATGTATGGGTTAAGAGACATTGGGGGGATTATGTAAGGTCAATCATTTTCCTTGCATGAGTCTTCATCCAAGTTGTCAGTATCTTCAAGGGCAAATCTAGCAGAGTGCTTATGTTATCCATGCTAGGGATCATTCCTTAAAGATCCCCTCCAGAGAGGCTGTCTATACAGACTTGGGCCTATACAAGGGAAGCAATGAGGAAACGCTCAAGGGCTAAGCCTCGCCTTGATGTAGAGTCGAGTCAAATGAGGTGTATAGCTGAACAAGACTAAACTACTGAGCATGATAGTTAATTGGCCTTATATATACATAAACAATAATAGAATCAAAAGGAGTTAGGGTCCATGAAAATTGACGGGATGGTAAGAATAGGATATGAACAGAAGAGAGTGTAACATTAGCCCATCCATAGATTTGAAGTGTCTGAGAAATATCACCATATGACGACAAAAATGAAAAGGAAACACAATCCAGTTGTACACAAGATAATGACAAAGATCAAGAAGTAAGTGGAAAAGATAGGAGAGAGTCCATCAAAGGATTGATGTAGGTCGATATGACCATTAACAAGGACTTCCTGTGATATTGCTGAAGGTGACATTGTCATAGCATGGATCGAGGGAGTATATACTGGAAGAGAGAGAGGCTGGGCGAGTGCAGTGAGTCATTGGGCATTTATTTTGTCCATGTCCTGGTCCTCAGTGGTGGCAGTGGGGGCAGATGTATTGGATGCAGTCAATGGTTCAGTGTCCTGGTGCCTCACTCTGGCAGGCACTGCAAGTAAGGAAAGGGCAATCAAGGGGGTGATGTCCCCTGTGGCTACAGCGAGATTGAATATTTGGTCAGGACAGATCTCTCAGTCTGGGTGGACTCAGCCAAGTAGGGTGTGGGTGAGATGTTGGGGGTGGAATCGGGTTTGGGGATGGACTAACTCCCATGTTACCATTCTGGAAGTCCGTTCATAAAACGGGGGAGCCTCATCTCGAGTCATGGCTAGGTAGTCCCTGACTACTTTCCATTGATGATGCGCTGAGTACATAGCAAGTGCAGTTAATGCAGCCATTAAGGCTGTCAATTACTTCATGCAGCTTATGTCACTGTCTGTAGAGAGAACAGAGAGTATTGAAAAAGCTGAGATCATCAGCTGTTGATAATCCTTGACGGAAGTCTCAGCGTTGTCATTTGCTATGGACTATTCGTTCAATGTCAGATTTACTCCACCCCACAAATATGGGCTGTTCGCTGGTCGACCTGAGATATAAAGGATGGTTTCCAGACTGAACATTCCCTCCTGGTATTCTCGAAGAGCCTGTTGGTACATTTCTGGGTTTGTCAATGTTGATGCTAGAGTTTGTAGGGTAGGGACATGACAAGCCACTTTGATTAGGGCCGTCTGTTGAATTCTGGCCTCTTGATTGGTCATTGGATTGGGAGGAGAGGTCAACATGGTGGATAACCCCAGAGGGTTTTGTGGGGGAGAAATGGGCGTGTGCTTTGGAGAGGTCATCTATTGAGTGAATAGGATTGATTTTGGGTAAAGGAGTGTCTAGAGGTCTGGTAATGATGTGGATGGAGTCAGAAGAATGGCTGGACATTGTTTTATCATTTTTGAGGGGATTTTCGAGTGGGTCTCTTGGGTGTTAAATGGGTCTTTGGTGGCATTCTGTGTGATTTGAGGTATTCTTGGATTAGCAAATCGGCGAATCAGGTTAGTTCTTTTTCATGTATTCACTTGTTTTCTTGATGTCCATATCCCTTTCATTTGACAAGGTATTGAAGTCCTTCCTTACAGTAGCGATGATTTACTATCCCTTCCACTTCATACTGTTCTTCCTCTTGGATCATTTCTGGTAGGAGAAGTGGAAGATTCGGGCCGTGGATGTCATTTTCATTACATGGGGTGAGGAGAGATGCATGGAAGACTGGGTGGATTTTCCAATCTGAGGGAAGATTTAACTTGTAAACCCATGGGGAAATGATTTGTTTGATAGTGAAGGGGCCTTGTCATTTCAGAGCTATTTTTGAAGAGGGGTAGGATAGGCGAAGGTTGGTAGCTTCTAGCCATACTTTCTGATAGAGTTTGAAAGGTTTGAAGGTGGATGTAATTCATTTCACCATTCGTTTGGCTGACAGTTTGTGGGAGGCTATGGCTTCATTTCTGGCATGGTCGAGGAGGCGCAGTCTCTCTTCTGATGAGTTAATAGATGGTGTTTCGATAATGGTTGGTATGCCTGGGGGGTTTATTCCCAGAATAAGTTCATGAGGGGAATGTTGTCGACTGGCATGGGTCTTTGAGTTGTGAACAAACTGTAATATGGGGATATGTCTTGACCAGTCATGGGGGTTTTAGGATGAGTATATGGAAAGGTATGCTGCGATTTCTTGATTGTAATGTTCCACTGTTCCATCTGTTTGGGGATGATAGACAGTTGAGAATGCTTGAGTTATCCCCAGTTGATTGAATAGAGCATAGATAGATTTAGCAGAAAATCTGGGATCTCAGTTGGAGATTATCTTGTCAGGGATTCCATAGTGGGGAAAGAAGTAGGTTAAGAAAAGTTGTGTGATGTCGTCTGCAGTTGCAGTCTTGGTAGTTGGGATGAAAATAGCCCCCTTCAAAAGTCCATGGTCCACTATGGACAAAATAGCATCGTATTTGCGATTGTCATAAAATCATGATGGGGGTAAGTCAGTTATGAGGTCCATGCCAATTTGTGCAAAGAGTCATGTAGATTTAGGTAGTTCTATGGGATGTAGTGGTGGTTTGGTGAGATGCTGATTAATTTTCATTTGTTGGCATAGTGTGCAGCCATGGATGTAATTTTTGATGAAATTGTTCATACTAGGCCAATAAATATGTCTCTTCGCTAGGTGGTAGATTTCCTGTTGACCAGGATGTCCTGTGAGTGGGTGGTTGTGGTAGTGGGATATGATTTTGCATCACAGCAATTGATCTTATGGGATTATCACTTGACCTTCAAATAAAAGTAGTGGACCATGATCAGTTGAGTAGATCGAATATCGTTTATTGATGGTTTTGGGTTTGTTTTGTAGGAGTGCTTCCAGCATTTGTGTTGATAGTGGGTCATATTTTGTTGACTTTGTGATCTGTTGTTGGAGGGTTACATCGATGAGGTTAATGAAATGTTCTTCAGGGAGGACAGTGATTTGGTGGAGGAAGACTTCATTGGGGAGTATGATGATGTTCTTGTTGTCATTGTCATTGATTGGGATGTGGTCTGGACATCGAGACAATGCATCTGTGGCTGCAAGTTTTGGTCCAGGGACATGTTGAATCTGGTAGTTGAATCGTGAAAGGATTTCATACCAATGTCCTTGCCATCGATTGAGATCTTGGGGTTTCTTCCAATAGGTGAGATTGCAGTGGTCTGAGCAGATTATTACCATATGTGGTGATCCTTCGAGGTAATGTCTCCATTCTTCTAGGGTGCATATTATGGCAAGGAGTTCTCAATTGTATATGTCGTAGTTTTGTTCAGCTGGCAAGAAGGTTTTAGAGAAGAATGTGATAGGCTTTTGGTTTCCGTTGAGGTTGCTTTGGTAGAGGATTGCTTCTGAAGTGTATTTAGATGTGTCGCATTCTATTTGGAATAGTTTTGTTGGGTTGGGGACAAGGAGGAGGGTTGGGTTGGAAAATTCCTGTTTGAGGAGTTTGAAAGCTGTTTCGGTGTCAGTGGTCCAGTTGAATGGTGTTTTCTTCGATAGAAGTATGTTTAGGGGTCACATAAGGTCAGCATAGTGATGGATGAACTTGCGATAGTAATTGGTGAAGCCAATAAAGCTTCATATATCCCTGGTGGTTGTTGGAGTTGGCCATTGTCGTATTCCATCAAGTTTTACTGGGTCCATTTCAACTCTGTTAGAAGAGATGACAAATCCAAGGTATGAGATGTGCTGTTTTTTGAATTCACATTTTTCTGGTTTCAGATAGAGATCATTGTCAGTAAGAATTTTAAAGACTTGTTCTGTGCATTTGGTGAGTTTGTCTAATATTGGGGCAAATATCAGGATGTCGTCCATGTAAATGAGGATAAGGTTGTTGTGTATCATGTCGATGAAGATAGTGTCCATCATGTTCTGGAAGGTAGCTGGGGAGTTCGTCATTCCAAAGAACATTACTGTTGGTTTAAATAGACCAAAGGGGATTCGGAAGACAGCCTTCCATTCATTTCCTTTTTAAATTCAGACGTTGTTATACCCATGTCGGATGTCAAGTTTTGTGAAGTATTTTGTGTCTTTGAGTTGGTCCATGATTGTTGAAATATGAGGGATGGGGTAGGCATTTTTGATAGTGTGATTGTTGAGGTATCGATAGTCTTGACAAGGTCAGAGTTTTCCATCTTTCTTTCCTACAAAAAAGAATGGGGATGCCATCGGGGATTCGGACTTGCGAATGTATCCTTTTTGAAGGTTTTTGTCAATGAACTCTTTGAGAGTTTGAGTTTCCATAGGGGAGAGTCAATAAGATTTATGAGTGATAGGTTTGAAGGTTTCCTTTAGGTCAATTTTGTGGTCATAAGGTCAGGAAGGAGGGTATCAATCGGATTGGGTTTTATTGAATAGTAGTCGATGGTGATGGAATTTAGTGGGTACCAGTTTTTCAAACGGGGTTGCAACAGATGAAACCTTTGACTGAGCCAATTTCATGGTGATTGTAGCTTTATAATTCAATTCTAAGGGGGTTGCTGTAATATGGGAGATTTCTACATCTAATTCGTATTTGTTGTGACTAATGGGATGTTGGTCATGGATGAGCAAGTTGTAGTCCCAGTCGTCTGTTGATGATTGTCCAGTGTGGAGGACCGCCAGTTGATTTAGTGTAGTCGAGGATCGATTGGTGAGTAGGTTTAGCGAGTGAAGGAGTTCCATGTATCGAGTGTGTTGACTTCTCCATTTGAACATGTGCTGGTTCCAGTCAATGTCTGGATTGAAATGTTCGAGGAACAGGATCTCCAAAATAAGGGTTTTCTTGGCTAATCGTGTTATTAAGAATCATACATTGCACTGTTGACCATTGATTTGAGTTTGTAAGTTGGTATAGTGTGTTACAGTGGATTCTGCATTGGAAGTTCTGTCTGTGTAGTATAGTTTAATTGGCGTTTTTAGTTGGAGGGTCAGTAGTTTGTGTTTTTCGACATAATCAAAATTTATGAAATTCTCTTGTGCTCCTGAATCGATTAATGCAGTAATGGGGATTAATCTGAGATTTAGGTGTAAGATGCTCAGGGAGAGGTAAATAAAAGAAGTTCTTTGTTCGTGAGGAATGGTTACAAGGTTTAGAGAGAAAGAAGTGTGATTCTCGTTTGTTGGTACATGGTCATTCATGTCTAAAAATCTGAGAAAGTTGCCTTGACTACATCTTTATGCTCTTCAGCGATGTTGTCAATAATATTGGCTGCAGTTTGAGCCATGTTGATTGCGTTAATTGCTCGAGTAACTGGTGGATGGGGGTGAAGGCATTGAGGTGGGGGAGGTCGAGAAGACGATGCATGTTGGGATCGTCGGGCTTGACGAAGAGGGCAGTTTCATGCTCAGTGACCTTTCTTTCCACATTCAAAGCATTCTCCTTTCAGGAAGCATTGTCATTCAATGGGGGTGAAGATGGCATTGAGGGTTGCGTCAGTCATAGTGTAGACTTCTTCTAGCCATTCTACTTTGTCTTTCATATTCTCTACATCTTCTTTGGCAGGATAGTCATTGTCCTCATAGTCCTGTTCTTCATCAAGGTATTGCTCATCGACATCAAAGTAAGCATGATCAACGTCCATTGCATTGGGGTCACAATGAGAGGTGGAGGAGTGGGGTTGATGTTGGTAGTAGTTTGCATAGGTGTTGACTGAGCGAGTTAGCTGTCGGCATGGAGGGAAGCAGCAATTGTATTGTTGTTGGGCTTGTCGATAGCCCAGAAGTGAAGTGGTTTGGCTGTATAGGGCATTTGCCCTTTGGTAGTTGTTATTGAGATGTTGAGATTGAGTGTACCATTCTTCGATGGTGGTAGGTAAAGTGATCTGGGTGTTGATCTGTCATGCGATACGAGGGTCAATGGCTTGTCTGTAGTAGTCGATAAGGATATCCTCATTAGTGATTTTGGACAATCAGACATAGGTTTTGAAGTTGGATATAAAGTCTTCAAGGGGTAATCCTCGTTGGTGCATATTTTTGAGTTTGGTAAGGGTGAATGCCTGTTGGTTAGGCAGGGCAAATGCAGCATAAAGTGCCATAACGAAGGCATCATAGGTTCCGAGAGCAATTGTGGATTGTCCTCTAGGTTGAGCTGGCAGCGTGGTGTGAGAGGCAATGAATTAGACTGCCCAGGCATTGGCAGGGCCATCTTGCATGGTGGCGAGTATATACCAGATTTTAGTTTGGTCATCAGGGTAAGTGGTGTGTTTTGCTGCAAGGTAGATTTCACTAGAAAGAAGCCATTGCTTGAACTTTTTGCAATTTCCATCAAAGGCTTTTAGGCCCATGAAGGTAGGTTCTGGAGGATTGGGGGCAGCCATGGCAATAGGGACAATAGGTGGAGGAGGTGGTGGTGGTGGGCCTGTCGGAGGTGGTGGGCCTGTTGGAGGTAGTGGGCCTGTTGGAGGTAGTGGGCCTGTTGGAGGTGGTGGGCCTGACAGAGGTGGTGGGGTTGTCGGAGGTGGTGGGGTTGTTGGTCGCCTTTGAGGAGATGTCAATGGTGGTAGAGGGGTTATCAATATTGGTATTAGGGAAAGGGATTGTACTAGTAGAGAGGAAAGTGGTGGCGTTTGAGGGAGTGTTATAGTCAGGGAATATTGTGGTAGTTGCAATGAGAATTGCTGTAATGACTCTGATTCTAATTGTGGTGGTAATGCAGGTGTAGAGAGATGTGTGTTGTGCCATATCAAGAGGGTAGTCATTGAGATGGGGTTATTGAAGAAGGCTGAAGGTAGGGTTGGTTGATCGTGGGAGATTTCTCCGAGAGTTAAACTCTCCATTAGGACAGCAATTGCTGTGGTTTAATCATCTGTAGTCTGGTCACTATTTTCAGTTTCTTTGCTTTTCTCTTCTTCTGTTTCTCCATTGGTTTCGTATTCCTCTTCATCTTCATCTTCATCTTCTTCTTCTTCTCCATTTTCTTCTTCAGATGATTCTGAAAAGAGATGGGACTGTGGTTGTTGTGGCAGTGTATCTAAGGGATTTCTGTCAGTTAGCATCATTTCTATCTCTGAATAGGGTGGCAGTAGCCAAGGGGATGGCCAAGGGGATGGCTGAGAGAGTCTTGACAGAATTTGAGTATCGTGTGAATAAGATATCAAGGTTGGCAGAGTATGGAACTGAGGAGTTGCTGTGGGAGTTTGGAAAAGGGGAGAGGGTCATGATGTAGAAGGGTGTTCTGACTGAAGGAGGTGGGGAACAGGAATAGGTTTTGGTGTGGGGTCTTCATCTTCAGAGGTCGAAGGCGCTCGAAATCGTCCAGTACTCATTATCATAAAATCGTATGCCAAATATCGAAAGAATGCTTTTCTGGTAAAGTGACAACCTTGATCCTTCACTTCCTTTCGCAGTGAAGTGTAACTGAGGCTTGTTTCCTGGCCAAGTGACAACCTAAGGGGAGAGTAGAGAGAATGATGACAGGCAGCTAAGAGCTGAGTCGAGTCAAATATTCTGGCGAGTTTAATCTTTTGTTATCCATGCTAGGGATCATTCCTTAAAGATCCCCTCCAGAGAGGCTGTCTATACAGACTTGGGCCTATACAAGGGAAGCAATGAGGAAACGCTCAAGGGCTAAGCCTCGCCTTGATGTAGAGTTGAGTCAAATAAGGTGTATAGCCAAACAAGACTAAACTACTGAGCATGATAGTTAATTGGCCTTATATATACATAAACAATAATAGAATC
>KQ962076.1:57443-93821 GCA_001563735.1 Leucoagaricus sp. SymC.cos
AGTATTCATTTTTGAGTGAGTAGTCAGTCACAATATTGTTCAGAAGATTCATCTTCTGAACACCCTTGGAAGAGCTCTTTTAATGCTCTTCCATTAAATGTCTCTTCTTTGGCTGTTGAATTTGAAGGTTCAACAGTGGGTACTTGAGCATGCAGAGTATCTTCTGCATAATTGCTACCTTGGTCCTCAGTTGGTAGATCATCCTCGAATATAGATTCAAGGGCTCCTGAGTCCCCTTGTGGCTTGTAGTTTGATAAAAACCGAACTTCCTGCACAGTCAGCACATACTCATAAAATCCATGAGTAGGCATTCTATGGTACACCTTGTTCATAGGTGTAAGCAGTCACAATTCAGAGACATAGACTTCTCATACATTAAAGTATGAGCTGATTAATTTCTGAAGGTTACGAATTACAGTAAATTCGTATATAGACTGGTTCACCCTACCTCTAGTCTCCATAGTCTCTCTGTAGATTTCAGCAGCAAGATCTTCTGAGTATGAAACCAAATCCCCTCTCCTGTTAGCAAAGAGTTTGTGTCTAGCAAATACAAAATCTATTTGCTCGTTTAGGCTGTACTGCCTATTGGCTAGTATGGCTGAGTACTCTGAGGGAGTCATCATCTCAGCAAATGCAATCGTGAGCCTACTGATCTCAGTGGCCTGCTCTGATGGTTAAGAAACATTGTCTCTCAAATTGTATGGGATCAATGAACTGGCAATGTTTGCCTGTCCATCTTCATGATCAGATTCCTTGTCCTTGACAGCCCAATCTCCAGATTGGGGCTCATCAGCAGCTGGATTTTCGACTTGTCAATCCCTCTTGGGGGAAATCAACTGTTGACATGTGCTTGGACCAGCTGATGGCTGGTTAGTGCTCTTTAACTTCTGAGAAGCCATGCTGTCAATGATGCTTCTTTTTTATATATAATGTGATGTGGGGGTTTTACTGCATGTATATGCAGTCTCATAGTTCAGGTGAACTAAAAAAATGTAAAGCTGGGCTTTATAGGAGGTTGATCTTATGATGCTCAGTCTACAAATAGTTCAGACCCATTATAATTGGGAGACTATATAGAACAAGCAGTGTAAGATCAGTTGCTTATAAAGCAACTGATGTGAGTACATATACTTTTATGACTACATAATAGTGATGATGTGTTTATACAATAATAACAAACATGTAGAGATAACTATAGTAAGGGCACGGCTCTTACAAACAGGTTCAGCTTCGATGGAATCCTTTATCTACACCATCACCAGGCTTTGACACCAAATAACCTGGCTGACTGGGACAGTTTCTCAATCACATGTGTCTTCATTGGGCCAGAAAGACTTCCTCTGGTTACCGTTATCTTGACTGCATAGGATCACAGTGTTCCCACAGTATAGCTGTTAGATCAACTGCAAGATCAATGTTAGCTTTATCCCAAGACAAAAACTGGGGGGTGGCAATTTTAACTATTTGAAAACACATGGGATAGTGCTAGATCAATTATTCTGCCATTTATCAGTAATCCTCCTTGCAGTTCAGTACTTGCAATCCAGAGACAAAAATACCCTCCATCAATGGGATCTATGTTATTGGCCAAGCTCTTCAGGAAAAGTTTAAGGGGAATTCCTCTGAACAAAACTGAGGCTTGGAAAATCATTTCTCCCCTCCTGAGAAAAACTGAAGGCAAAAAAAGGCAGAAACATTAGAGTCTGAAGGGCACAAAGGCACTTGTATGTATGGTAACCTGGTAATTCATTGGCTTACTTCTTCATTTGCTACTGTATCAGTTATTCTACCCCATTGAAATGACACAATTGTTCTACTGCCTCTTACAAGTGAATGGATAGTTGCCAAGAGCAACTGAAGCCTACCTAATTACAAGAAATGGGGGTGGTATCCATATCTGCAAAATTGAAAGCCAAGATCTTGGATGTATTCCACAACTTCCTAGTCTAATTTGAATGTGGAAGATGGAAGTCAATGAGGTCTGGATCAAATTTTGAGCAATCATTTAAGCACCTATGGTAATTATTTATAAAATACACCAAACATTTCAATAAAAGGTCTCCTCCACTTGAGACTTTGACTAGTGGCTGAGCCCTGAAGGCAGTGACACAGCAATAAGCTGGGAGTCTTTCATGGGAAAACATGTTGAAGCTTGTGGTGTAGCCTAGCTATCTCTGCCACAACATCATTCTTAAAGCCTCTGCTCGCATGTGCCTTTTGCTGGTCCAGCTGGAGTGATAATGGACCCTAAGGTGCCAGGCAGACTAATAACAATAGCTGGAAGCATGGTAAGGGGTATAGTGTGCAATGAAATACATAGTCATCAGGTCAGATCATGTTTCGAGTTGAGCTGACATCCCAAGACATTTCCAGTTGAAGTCAAGGTGAAGCCATCAAACCTACAAGGTGAATACAAGTTAGAAAGTCAAGTACTCAATTATCAGATTGAAGAACAGGAGATATTGCACCTAATGTATTCATGAAGTCTTTAGGTACTCTAAATAATCTGGGCAATACAATCAATGGTCAACAATACAACCATGAGCTCTGAGATAGAAGGTGCAGAGCATTCTCTCAATGATTGGCACAGTAGTCATTATCAAGATTGGCAAGTGTTAATGATGAGATGGGATGCAATACACAGAGTTGGAGTGTGAAAGGGTGGAAAGAAATTCAATTATTAAACAGGAAAAGGTCAGCCATGGAAAATTAGGGCTGAGATGAACACCATGTGGTAACTGTGTTCATGAAGTGGCATAACATTTTGAACGAGGAATGCATCAATGAAGTGTGTGAGCAAATAACAAGTCAACTAAGTCTACACTGGAAGTAGACAGTTGAATGCCACAATCTGACCTGTCAAAAAGGTTTATGGCAAGATAGGGCCCAAAGGTCAGTGTGCTTCTAACACCACTGATAACTGCTGTAGTTGAGGAGGGTGGGAAATCTGTAAGATTTAATTAATTGTTTACGAAGGATTAAATGAAGAACATAGCACATGCACCATAAACCCTCAACCCAACTGCTAATCTACAATGAATGTTGGAGCCAGAACATTGACTCTACTTATCTTGAAATCAGTGAGGGGTCAGCACCAGCTATGAAAAACAACACATACAGTATATATTCCCAGTTCTGTGCATTTGGGACAGAACATGACCTGAAAGTTGCATTAAGCAACCTGAGAAGCCAGTTACCACAGCCTGCTTCAAATCCCATATATCAAGAACGCCAAAGTCTTTTTTTTTTCTTTTTTTTTTTAAATCAACAATTTATTACACAGTGCTCGATCACAGTCCATGCCTAACTAGATACAAACACTAGCTAGGTAAGTCCAATTGAAACAAAATAAAACAAAACCAAATACTAGTAACTCATGGTAAGAGCCAATAAGTATCAAAACTACTAGAAACACAAAGGAGACAGCAGTTCTATTGATGATAAGAAAGCAAGAGAAAAAGAAAGAAAGAGACTGTGGTCATCCAAAGTCACTTACTGGTACATTAGATATGAGCAACTGGGCAGGTGGAAGTAGAGATGTGGAGATGCTAATGCATAACCCAGCACGTCGATGAAGGGTAGGAGTAGAAGGTAACTGTGGTGGAGGGATGTCAGAGTTAAATATAAATGCCTGTGGATTGTAAGTGAGGAAGTCAATGAATTGACTTAGAGTGTTGATAGGGATGTTTTCTCTAATGTAGAGCAGACATTCAATGATGATATGTTCTCAAGTTTCAAAACAGAAGCCACAGTAGCAACCAATGAATTCACAAGGGAAGAAGTATGCTCTATAAGAGCCAATAGGTGCATGATTGGTTATGGTGTGTGTAGTGCATGTGACGACATTGAAGTTGGTGACCATGCATGAAAGATCACTAGTGTCAAGGGAATATGAAGTGCAGAGTTCTCATAACCAAGATTCACCATTATGATATTGAGGCAGAATAATTCCATCTTTGAAAGCTTTACTATGAAGCATAAGGAAGGACTGACCACAATATTGTCAATTTTCAAGGAATGTTTTTTGCCATTCTTTTAGGCAAGAATCAGTAATGTATTTGCAAATATATGACACAGAGACATCAGGATGCAACCCAGTGTGTCAATAATTGGATTTAGCTATCAAATGAACTTTGCATAGCAGGCAGCAAGATCAGCCTGGTCTTTCAGATGTTGTGTTACAGTCACATTATGATGACTTGAAAGGTAAGTACTAGAACTGAATAGATTGAGATTTAGACTGTTCTAGCCAAGGGTGGAGGGCTTTAATGGTGACTAGTGAGTGATTTTGGCCTAAATGTATGGAAGAGTCTAGAAGAGCTCTAGAAGATTGGATGTGATCAGTAACAAGAAGAATATATTCAATACTAGGGATAGAGATAAGAACGCCAAAGTCTGCAAGCAAGGTTTTCAATGCTGTGAGTAGGATGTCCAGTTCAACACTGAGTGCTTGGGTGTTGCAAGGCTCGATCATGATTGCATTTTTGTTTCTTGGTGCGATAAACTTGGTCCAAAGGGTGGAGAAGCAGAAGAATATGAGGATAGCATTGCAGAGTGGACCATGCATACCATGCTTGTCACTAGTGTACATCATGATCACTGTCTCTCTGTGAGAGGTATGGAGACCATTTCTGGCTTGTCTTGTATCTACCTCCAAAGTCTGCCATCGTGATTGTGCTAATTGTTTTTTTTTTTTTCAACAATTTATAATGTGGTGTGTGAGAGCAGTCTGCACCTAACTAATACAAGACTAGCTAGGAATAATTATTGGAAACATCAAACACAAAGAAAACAGGTTACTGAAGTCTGAATGATGGAGAAAGATGAAGCTACACTAGGACCAAGAAGCTATGCAACAGTACAGCTAGGTAGATAAAAATTTTAACAAGCCATCCATATCAGCAGTCCAAAGAAAAGAAACAAAACCAAAAAAGAAGTGAGTAACTCAACTAAGAGCACTTGTTTGAGGTCCAAAGACCAATGTGAGCATTGTTGAATGCTTGTATGAACTTCCTATCAAAGTATAAGACAATCATCATGAAGAAGGGGTTTCCCAGGCCCCAACTTCGGTTAAGAGACAGTTGTTATGAGGAAGGGGGTATTCCAAGTTTCCAACCTCATACTGAGATTACAGCAAAAGTCCATTTGATAGTTTGCAGTTTTCTTAAATAAAAGAAGGACTGAGAGAAAAAGAGTAAAGGAAATAATGTCTAAAGTCTGATACAAGATGTCTGAGATTTCCAAGATGGAGAAAAATGGGGCAGGGGGTGGCTGATAGGCAGCCCAAAGAGGCAACTATGAACTGTTGCCAGTGAGAGAGCTCCTTACAGTTAATGCAAAGAGGGAGTATGAGTGGGATGGAGAGGGTACCATGAAAGTGAGCCTGAAGGGGTGAATATGAATGCATGAGGTATGAAGAGTAGTGCCAGAGCATGGGAGATAGAAGAAGCTAAATTTGTGTAGACCAAATGGCAGAATTTGCTCAAGTGGCTGCATATTGAGTACTGCAGATGACAGCACAGCACAGATAAAGAGTTGAAGCACAGTGGATGACATCACTGTGCAGTAAAGCATGGTAGTCATGTGTATTCAGCTAATTTGGTGTTCAAGCATGTGGTACACATGGAACGGGGATGAAGCAAATGTAAGGCCACCAGCAAGACAGGTGCTGGTGGCAGAAGAGGGGTTGACAAAATCCAGGAGGCCTGTAGAATCCTGAAATTGGGGCAATAGGAGTCATCTTGAGGAAGTTGGCGAAAGTTGAAATGAGTGCCAGGAGGCTCACAGGATCAAAGGACCAGCTGCAAGAGAGGAGATGATAAAACTGCTATCCCAGCAGTATTACTATTGTATAGAGGGGGCTACCAGGATCTAAGGACCAGCTGGTGGCCATAAGGGACTCCAAAGGGGATCAGGATGACACCACTGAAGCAATGCTGTCACAGAGACCAGCCAGCTCTAGAGGTCAGAGGAAAAGAGGGACAATGACCCAAAGGATATTGCAAAATGCTGCCGAGAGATCAACCCCCATCGACAGAAAGGCCCAAAGGTGTTGAGCAGAGCTCAGAGTGATCTACCCAGACCACTTTCCAAAAGGAAAGGTGGTGGTTGAAGGTCAAGAAGGGATTGATTATGCTAATTGTAAAATGAGACAGATAGGAGAGCCCACACAGTGTGGTGATAGACTCTGGGATGAGTTGTTATTCTAGGGTTTTGAAGAACGTGTTGATGTCACTCACAATCAGTGTCTACTAGTAGTCCAAAAACCTGTTTGAACCTGAACTGAACTGACTGAAAAGGTTCAGTTCAGTTCAGGTTCAGGTTCAAGCATTTTCAAAAAGTTCAGGTTCAAGTTCAGGCCAAAGGAGGTCTGAACTGAACTGAACTGAACTTTGGCACCCCTACTCTTTGCCACTATGCTGACTATCCTTTTCCAATATTTTCCATTGTAGTGTCTATCAATAACTCTGCTATCGTTGCTACTTGTTCCTCCATTCAACACCTTGCATATCTCATCCTCTCAATGAAGAACTTGTTCAGATCACTTAATGAGCATACTGAGTCACTCAGTCTTGTGAAAATCAAACAGATCAGCTGTCTTGATTTTGATTGGTGTACTACTTGTGTTATGGACTATTTTTGGTACATACTATAAATAGGGTTTGATCCACCATGCTTCAGTAGCCCCTATCTTTTCTTCCTTATGGACAACTTTCACCTTTTTCTCTATGACTGGACTGGTGTCTGCTTGATTAGTTCACATACCACATTCAGCTCCTTTATGTGTTTCAGAAATAATATGACTTGTTCTTGTATGTATATCGACTCTTTCTGACTAAAACCTATAAATACCACTTGTAGTTACCTTGTACAGTAAGTAGTCTAGGATCATTTCATATCTTACGCTTGTCCTCACTTCTATTCAGTGAGTAAGTACACGATCAATGGAGGCATGGATGAATGAGTGAAATGGGGGGCCCTTCCGCCGGATTTGATTTCCATCACCATTTTTGGCTTCAAGTACCACCGAGTCCTCACAGTCAATTGTCGCTGAGTCGGGTTGATCAATAATGGAATCTAATCCAGTAAATGTGAGACACAGATATTCACATTATTGTTGAACATACTGTGAGATTATATTGGCTGGATATCTCCCATGCTGACTGATTATCTACCCACAACCACCCACACTCTAACAAACTTTAGCTCAGTTCTGAATGGAAATGGGCATGACATCTACACGCAAATCATTCTGTGGGATATTAGCTTGGTAAGAGCCTTATTCTCGGCAGGAACAACACGATAATCGGCAGATATGTATACAATGTCTTCGGGTGCTTGTCACACCCCACTCGTCTGACTTATAGAAGTTGAGGCGTCAACTACTAAGACACAGGTTTCTCACAGTTGTAATAGACTCGCATTTAGCTGTATGATATAATTTTTACGAGCGTCCAGCTATTTGTGAGGGAGATCTACATCCAAACTTGATTGAGGGCTCGTTGTGACATATGAGGACATATGTGACAGTGCATTATCTCTGGCGCTCTCGCCCGTCAGGGCCGCCGCAGGCACGGTCAACAATGACCCATCAGAATAACCAGTCAATTAACTATGTAGAGGACGTCCAGCAATTTTCCTACAGTCCTGGTCGGGTCATTGGTCACTCGGCTTCGGTCATTGATCTGATGATCTGGTCAGTTGTTCGACTCTGATTCTGACTCTGGTCATCTGGTCACACCTTCAATGCTCAGCGCTCATCACTGATTCTATCCGCTTGATGTTCGGCTACCGGAGGTCAGGGCCAACCGGTGTGCAGAATTCAAGTATTGATGAGAGGTGAAATCGGTGAAACCGCGCTATAGTGAAAAATCATGCATGTAACCTCAGACTCTGACTTGCGTTGAAAGACAATAAATATGAAAGGGACGGGAGTGATAGAATGGAAGGCTGAGGAGGCGACATAGAAGTGTCAAGGCTAATGACTGGTACTGCCGAGTTATTATCCCATATTTCAGGTCCGTTTGGTTATTACAGGTTATAATGTATCATCTAGGCACCAAAAATTTCGTGGTCTTTCGTGGTAGTGACTTTCTCATCCAAGAAGGTGAAACTGAACGGATAGATGGGGTGGTTAATCTTTACTGAGTACTTTGATGCCGGTAGAAATGATTGAAAGAAATGATCGATTTGGTAGAGTGATTGTCGAGTACCCAACATAATCATGAAGTGTCTCTTCGAGAGTAATCACGTTATACTATGGCCGTGCTATCCCGTGTAAACATGATCAGTGTCGAAGTCGGGTTACGACTAAGTGGGGCCACGACTAAGTGGGGCCACGACTAAGTGGGGCCACGACTAAGTGGGGCCACGACTAAGTGGTCCCACGACTAAGTGGGGCCACGACTAAGTGGTCGTCGGGCACGTAGGTTTTAGCGAGGTCAACGAAGCCGGTGTATTGAATCTTCTAGAATCACACCTCCAATGTTGCGTTGAAATCGCGTGGGGCGAGAGCCTATACATAAATGCGGAGGGTTACTTTTCCTCAATGGTTGGCAAAGAGTACGCGAGAAAGGGTGTAAAAAGTTAAATAACAACAATGAAGATGGAGAGGTGACAAGGTCACCAGGACGGTAGCGCATATTAGGGGTCTAGCGTGGCGGGCTTGAATCTCCAATAGCGTGCATATAAAGATCAGCACATTCTCACTATCGACAAGGCGCCGGCGTGAAGAAACTCAAATCAACGAGACTAAAGACAGAGTTAAATCAAAGACAAGAACACACAAACTACAGGGCTTGGACGAAAAAAAAAGAAGAAATATACAAACATAGATCAGTACACTAGATCAGATGGCCAAAAAGCACCCGAGTGTTAAGAAAGGTATCACAAATACACACACCGAAAAAACGAAATCAAGACATTCCAACCGAGCAACAAAAAGAAAAGTCACCATAATGTCCAGAACTCCAAAAAATTACCAGGTAATCTCAGCCAACTTTAAATACCTACATGACACTCAAACAGGTTCAATCCTCCAAAAAAGGTCGAGGCGACGAGACCTAGTGAAATGAGGCGGGGGCCACAATCAGTGCCAACTCCCACCTGGTTCTGGATTAGAACTCACATTATACATATACGTCTGCCAAGTCTCCTGCAACCGAGTATCATCAGCGGCAATTCCCCTCAACACACCAGTAGGTGTATACTGTTGTTGCTGTTGCCCTTGCTGTTGCTGTTGTATATGAACTTGGCCGCCCTGATACGACGCAGATTGTCCGTTATACTGGATCTGCGGTTGTTGCTGCGCGTATGCTTGTTCTCGAACGCTGGAAGGTGCAGCGGCCCAGTAATGAGAGTAGTTCTCTGCGTGATAGCCCGGGTGTTGTGACTGTTGTGAAATTTGTTGCGGAGGGTAGGGAGCTTGATGGTTGTAGGGCGCTTGAACATCGTATGGCGTCACGGGCGTCTGTCCTCCCGACGAGGGCGTAACCAGCGTATCTCTCGCATTAGCGTAGTGTTGTGGCGGTATAACGTGTAGCGGCTGCTGCTGCTGTGGATGATGCTGATACTGCGTCGGCGGTGTGCCTTGACCTTGCCGATACATCGTATCCTGACCATGCGTATACACCTGCCTCAAACTCGACGACGATTGTCGATTTCGTGCTTGAGCTGGCGGCGGCGGCGGAGGAGGAGACGGCTCCTGCGTATAATAGCCCTCATACTGAGCCCGCGGATGTTGATACGTCTGCTGCTGTTGAGGCGGTGGAGGCGGATGATACTGCTGCTGCTGCTGCTGTCTCGCCCTCATCTCATACTCCCTTTCCCTCTCCCTCTCATATTGATACTCCCTCTCCTGCCTCTCCATCTCAACAACCCTCCTCCTTTCCTCTTCCTCTCTCCTCCTCTCCATCTCAATCTGTCGCATCTGCTGATACTCCATCTCCCTCTGCTGCTGCTGCTGCTGCTGCTGGAACTCAACTCCATCCATCCCATCTTGCTGTACCTGCCCACTATTATCACCACCTTCATCCCTAACCATCCCATGAGATTCATACGGCCCTCCACCAGCACACGCCTGTCTACCACCATTCCCATCAATTCCATCTTCATAAGCCTGTTTAACCTGCGCCTCAATACGTCCTCCAAACCCATTCAACTCATGCACCAAACTCGGATGTACGCCTTCGAATGAAGGATACTGACTCATCAATTGTTGTTGTTGTTGATGTACCATGGGTACCGCCGCTTGTGGTTGTTGTGACTGGGCACCACCATAAGCGTTAGAATCAGGCGGTATCCCCTGTGTATTCGGTGGAAGACCCGGTGCTTGACCAGGTACTTGAAGATAAGTCTGAGTCGTCGTCATAGGTTTGATTTTCGGACTTCCCGAACTCCCTCTCGACGAAGAAGATACCAAGCTCCCTGGAACACACAGACCATCAATATTCAATCAATCCCACAAATGCACATCGCGCGCGAAAAAAGAAAAACGTACCGGACGAAGCGACTCTTTTCAATCCATTCGTAGTAGCAGCAGGTGACTTCGTAGCAACTGTATGCGTCTTTCCACCAAAAATCTCCATCTCGTTCTTTTCCTCATCCGTCTTGGACGGTTTGAGAACATCATTATGAATCGTCGGCGGTAATCCCCTTTCACTATCTTCAAACGACTTTCGGGCCTTTCTCCGAAGTCTTTGTAAGACAGGCTAAACGCGAGAAATTGAATGAGTAGATGAACGCCACAAAATTAAACAGGTGATGGCAAAAACAAAGATAAGCGTGGAAGAAAGGAAACGTAAAAAAGAAAAGGGGGAAATAGGAACATGTCAAGAAGTAGCCCCAACGGTCGACGGCGATTACGGTGGAGAGAGAAACGGAGAAAAGAAAAAGAGGTTTAAGGGTCTAATGTTCAGGGGGTGAAGACAAGAATGAGGAAGGGGAGTAGAAGCGGAGCTGCTGGGAGCCCAAGTGGGTGGGCGATCAACAAAATGGAATCCCCAAAGCTAAGCCGAACAAGCCAAGTTCCGAAACAGTAACATCCATCGCACACGACAAAAAGGTAATTGACAAACAACGTACCAAAAACTTGACAGCCCTCCCACCATGTCGAGCGGCATGTTCAAACAAATCACACGCATTATCCAGTTCAATCATTGCCGCATGTGCAACCTGTGACTGTTTCGAAACATGCGTTGCCACCGATGATAACATCACCTATGATCCCACAAAGAGATACGCGAAGACAAGAGACAGTCAGTATGATGCTCTTTAGTGTTTCATGAGCTTCAGAGACGGGAGGAAAAACCACGACAGGATCGGATATAAGGCAAAAATAAACACACGAGGTTTTTGAGAGGGGAAGGGTTGAGAGGAAATAGAAGAGGCTTTTCGAACAAGGGATGAAAATGACGCAACTGCGACACGGCGATGGCGTCTGCGTGGAAAGAAGCGCTCGAATCGCAAGTTGCCAAAAACGAGATGAAAGAAAAGAAAAGAAAAAAAACCAAAGAAAGAGAATAATTGTTACTCACTGTCGCGCTAAAAGCATGCGTCCACAATACCCAAAACCTCGCAATCTGTCTAGGAAACAACATAAACTGTTTCCTCACAGATCCCAAAATCGTACAGGCACTCCGATAACCAGCCAAGAAACTAGGCGCATATTGACTCTTAATCGGGTCCGCCGGATGGGTCTCAATCGCATGAGCAAAGAAACACCGATGGATGTACAACAGCGCTAAAAAAAGCCGACCCACACAACAACGATGTCAGTCATCATCGTCATCGCATATAATAGAAAAGATAAAACTCAAGAAGAAAGACACACTCAATTCTCGATAATTAATCGGCATAAGCCGACTCATCGTCTCACCCAATCCCAATCCAGCAGCACCAACGCCTTCGCCCGCCCGGTCCAAATTACTAGAATCAAAATCAAATGCAGGGTTTCTCTCTGCTTGCTGTGTGTATAATGGTAATCCCATATCGCGAACTTTACGGTCGAGGTCGAGGATGATACTGTATTTTGGCGCGCGGGATGTAAGCGTGCCTTGGACGACGGCTGAGACGCATTCGGCGCCGAAGTGGGCTTTCCAGAATGGGACTAGATTAGATGAGGAGGGAAAGATTTGTTAGTGATGTGAGGCGTGTGGTGGGTTTGAGTTGGGCGTACAGCTAGGTTGAATACTTCCGTCTTCGGCGATTGTTGAGTCTGGATCTATGGGTAGTTCGCAGTCGACAAATGGGAGAGAGAATGTTGCTAGTCTGCCTGTTGCTAGACTCTATATCGTAGTTAGCGTGAATACGACGCGCAAATACGGGGGAATCTCGCACCAGCCAACAGTCCGTAATGAACAACTCCCAGAACAGCGCTCGTCTCTTCTGTACTTCCGCAGGCGAGAGCTTCCACCGCGCGCAATCACGGTCTGCAATACACGCGTCAGCCTCAGCTCACGATTACAAGCAACAAAGGAGGATGGGGACTCACGCAAACCAATCTAAATAGCCCACCGTACGTCAGCTTCACTCAAACAACACGAAAATGGGAGAAAAACTCACACTCTGCGCCAACTTTACCGCAACACCAAAAGCACCCCAAGTCCTCTCAATACTCCCATCTCTTGAACAAATCCCCTCATAAATCGCAATCAGCGACAGTGTCTGCACAGTCGCCACACTCGGTGCTCTCTCCAGCACCGGTTCCAGAACAAGCGCAGCTTTAGTCAACTGAAAAAACTCCTCAGAAACGGTATTTTCAGGCGCTGCTGGGAGATTTATATCTGTTAATGCACCGAAACAGAAGATCATGAAGAGGAGAGCGAGGTCGTGTGCTGTTCGTGTTTGTTGTTTTTGCTGTTGTTGGGAGGTGGTTGGAGCGTTGGGATTGAGAGGGGTTGGAAGGGGACCGGCTTGAGTTGCCGTGGATGAAGAAGAGGAAGATGTGGAGTATGATCCTGGAGATCCTGCGTTTGCTACTTGTCCTTGTCCTTGTCCAGCGACAGCAGTAGCACCAGTCGAAGGATCAACAGGACTGACAGGGGTCATGGGTGCACCTCCAGACGATGACCCAACATTTCCTCCTCCACCGGAGACAGAAGGCGGCGCAAGTCCTCTAGCCTCGAAATACCACATCGGCAACATCTCTTCGACAAGCTGTCTCTTGGTCACAGCACCAAAAAACCAAGGTGCCTGTTCGAGGTATAATTGACTCAACCTCCAAGCTTCTTCCCATTTAGGTAAGAAGTTCACTAGAAGGTAGTCCATGTCGATGAGACTCGTGGTTGAATTCTGAAAGGCGTTTGTGCTTAAGGGGAAGGAAGCGTTGAGGGCGGCTATTGCTGAACGCGGTGAGGAGGAAATGGTGGACGTTGAGACTGTGAATGTGGATGTGGACGCGCCAGTGATAGTGGATGGGTAAGAAGGGGAGGTAGTTATCCCGAAGGAGATTGTTTGAGGGTCTGTGAGACCTCCGAGAGCATCGTCTGGGTGTGTAGAGGGTTCGCCCTGGGTTGTAGGTGTAGTTAGTCAACAACATCTGCTGGACAAGGAGCGAAGAGACTCACGAGTAGCAAACTCTGCAGGAGATAATGAAATTACGTCAATAAACATGTTCCCTCAAACCCAGGAAAATAAAACCTCACTTCAGAACCAGCGCTCCGACCATAAAAAGTCGCAGCACCATCATCTCTGATAGCCAACGTCCCAAAAGCATCAATAACACTCTCACCCTCATCTTCAACACCTCTTCCTTCCCCACCACCAATCCCACTACTCGCAGCACCACCATCTCCTTCGCGCTTCACGATAGTGTTATTACTACCAGATGCTTGAGCTTTGAGCATGTCATCGTCAACAGCAGCGTGTAATTCGATTGAAGACTTGATTTTGAGTAGTTCGCGTGTAAGGAGGGGGTGCGGCTCTGATGAAAGTGTGGATTGGAGGATGCTAAGAGCGCCTTCGAGTTGACGGATTCGGTCGGACATTTGAGCTATTTTCTTGTGTAGTTTTTCTGTGTCTGCGAGTACGAATCTGTTTTTTCATGGGAATGAATTAGTGGTAATGGGAAGTTAGTCGGTAGTGCTTGACGAACCTCGTCCCCTGACCAGTAATCAAGCTCCCATTCGGACAAATAGCAGAACATCCTCTTCGTTTGCAGCTAATGAAACGGGGAGGCGAAAACGTGGTTGAGATTCGAGTAAACCGAACAAGAGATTCATATTCACCTCGCACAGGGTACAGTCTTATCGCATTTCAATTTCAATCTAAAAGTTATTGTCAGTCTCATTCACGCGGAAAAAAAGGCAAAGAGACAACAGACCGTCGACATTCCGCACACGAGAGCGCGCCTGTGAAAGATGAGATGAGAATTATGATTCGCGAACGATGAGGATGATACTCGAGGCATTCGGATCCCCGGCGAAACATACCCTTAGCACGCTTAGATTCCTTATCCAAAGCCTTGAGCTGAGCGTTGTTGTCCTTCCTCGAGGACCCGGACGGCGGCATGGCTGTTCAGAAAAGCAAACGAGGGGACAAAAGCATTGAGGGGTGTGGCGGAAGTGTGAGAGACCTGGTGTGTGGGCGTTACATACATTAATAAAGGATTTCACCCACGTGCTGACCCTAACAACTATGCCCTCTGTATTCCCATCGAGAATCTCTGATCACCGAGTTAAATTATCTACGCAATATACATAGAATCTCTGGCAAGTCTGCATTTAATCATTCTTGACGCCTTTCCCACTGCCGGCGCCCGTCCCGGCACTCCATCCACTGAACCATCCGCCGCCGGCACCAGAAGTGGATGTCCCCTCCGCTTTTCCTGCATTATCACCGACATTGTAGCCCTCGACATCACTCGGCACTTCAATCTCTTCAAATCTCCCACTCCCACCACTCCCTGACCCATTTCTAGCATGCCCCTTCCTGCGAATTGTATGAACAACAGAGTCCGATGAACTCCTCGAGGTCGAGCCTGAACCCCCAGGTAAGCCTTCAATCACCGTTATTGGCACGTCGTCTTCATCTTCGTTATTCAGCTCCCGTAACTCATCCTCGAGTTGTCGTTTACGTTCTTCTGTGCTGGCGTTGCGTTGGGCGGCGGGACGAACGCGCGATGAAGGGGGTGTGGTGAGAACGCTGGCTCCAGGGCGCTTAGATGTTCCCGATTGAGTTTGCCCCTGCGCTTGAGCAGCACGCGCGGCGCCAACAAGCGCCATCCCACCCGCAACAATACTCGGTCCATAGCTTCCCCAAAGACTCGAAACGAGTTGCATAGGACCTCCCATCGGATTGTTCAGACTAGGAGGCTGGGCCGAAACCAGCCGTTCCTCTTCTTCCAGTTCTCGACTGATTGGGCTGGCATGCGTATCAGAGGGCGCTTGTCCCATAGCAACTGCGGCTTGATTGAATAACATTCTGGCACGTTGTTGTAGGAATGCGTAAAATCTAGCCTTGACACGTGCAAGTGTTGAATCGATTTGGGATTCGTGTGTGTGGAAAAAGGGTTGGAGGTGGGTTCTGTAGAGATAGGAGGAACCTTGGGTTTGTGGGAGAACGATGTAGAGAGAGTTGGTAGAACTCTTCGTGAAAGAGAACGTACCATGAAACGACCCATTCTGCGACATATTCAACACCAACGACGAAACCGAGGACACTCCAATACATCAACCACCGCTCGATATCCTCCTCGGACGCCGGACGTTGGCTCAAAACCTTATACGACGCATAGGCCGGATACAAAAATGCAACAACAGAACTACAAGAAAAACCCCATTAACACCGTTTCCGCAAATAGGTCCCGAGACCGACTCACCTGATTACTCGAGAAGTGAGAAAGAACAACATGTCCTTCGTTTTTCAAGAAGAAAACCCTCCGACAATTTCAAAGATAAAAAACAAGCAGAGACCCAAAGCAGTAAAAGTAAAAGAGTAAAAGCAAGTAATACTGTGCAGAATACGAAAGTCAGCGGTAGGGGTCGAGCATGGAGGAAAAGGAAAAGGAAGGGCAAGGGCTCATATATAGAGTCTATACGATGACGTAATCGAAACACGCCCCTGTCACAACCGTAAGTTCAACTTGCCCAAATGCTGCTTGTCAGGCTCATGTTCGCCTGTCTGATACCCTCCACCAACCATAAACCAACCTGAATGGGAAGACGTACCCAGAGACTGACTGCTGTGCGCAAGAAAACAAGACGGGCTGCAGAGCCGGAAGAGAATGTTGAACTGGACGAGGATGAGCTGACTGTACCGGATGAAGCTTCATGGCGCACTATGACGCCGTACGGTCTTTTTGCCAGTACGCACATGCCCAATCTCCTTGCCTCTTGCTTGTAATAACTGACTATTCCTCTAGTTAGTGACAAAGATGGTACAAAATACCGGTTCAAACGTGGCGATATGTACGCCCTCCGACTTTTACGTCTCCCTGAACATATCGTCTAATGCACCTTACAGAGCCACAATTCTCCCACAACAGAAAACTCCAGGTGAAACAATTGCGACCCACGAATACTGGGTTGGCAAGATCCTCGAAATCCGTGCAGATGCAGGGAGTGAAGACTCTCATATTGTACGTCTTTTGCCACTCCAACAACACGTATCCTTGTCTTCTCACCCTTCCACCTACAGATATGGACAAAAGTCCGATGGTTCTACAACGCAGAAGATGCACTTGGAGTAGTCAAATCTCTGTACGTCCTCATCGCCACTGTCTACCTCTTTCTCCTTTCACTTTGTCTAATCTCATTCGCAACAGGGATACATCCCGAATTGGGAAATTCGAACGTCTCCTTTCTCCTCATTGGGATTTTGTTCTCCCGCACACGTTCAACGAAGTCATCTCCATGCCTATACTCCACTCATACCCCTTTGTCAAACGTAAAAAATCCCGCGCGAATAAGAAACTCGCGTCAAAACTGAGAGGTGGAGATTCCGAGTCTATCTCTGCTGCGACTACGAGCACTGCTACAGGAATTGGCGGTGGCGGCGGTTTGGGGGAGGAAGAGGATCAAGTTGGATTAGAGGATCAAGTACCTATTGGACCTGAGATGTTTTATTGGAGGTATACGATTGATATTATAAACCAGAAGATCAACGTACGTCTGCGTCTTTCACATCTTTCACACCCGAGTCTCAACATCCTCTTGCAGCCAAAACCCGGAACGAAATTATGCATCTGTTCACAACCTTACTCACCTGACACGACTTCTCTCCTCGATGGCGTCATGTTCTTCTGCCCCCGATTAACGTGTCAAACTTCATTTCACGTTGGATGTTTGAAATCCGCCAAGAGCATTTACGTCTCGGATGATGACGAAGTGATCGTTCCCACACCTGTACCACCTAAAGGACGAGGCAGCGGTCGAGGACGAGGAACAACGAACACAAAAGGGAAACAGAAAGCCGTCGACGTGCAGGAGCAAACCAAAGCCAATAAAGAAGTAGATATTCAATGGTTAACTCCGCGTGCCATACGTCGGATAACATGTACACCAGACTCACCTGAGCCCGTCGACCTGATATCCCTTCTCCACCCTCCTCCCACATCTGCTTCCCCGACCAAATCATATAAACAACAACAATCCAAATCCTCTCCACCACCTATGATATCCCTCCTCCAACGTGTATATGCACGTCAACTCCAACATCATATTCACCAACAACGCCAACGACAACGCGAATCTAGTAGAAAACACGTTACCTCAACCGCATCTAATAAATTTAAACACACATCCGCACATTCTGCACCTTCAGTGATTTCAACTATCTCGGGTGGTAGTTGGATTGAAGTCGAGGATTTGTTGGCCGTTGACGAAGATAACAACAATGGCGGTGGTGATACAGGCGAAGAAGATCAGAAGGGTGTAACAGAACAATCGATTTCTACTTTTGCGTCAAAACATAAATCCAGATCAACCAAGAAGGCGGAAGTGAATACCCACCCACCGCCGCCGCTCTTGAATTCACTACTACCACCACCGCATCCTGTACATAAATTCCTTCCTCTGCCTGTTAAACCTCTAACCCCCACAACACTTCTCGCTACGTTGTTTCTTCTCCCTTCACCTTTCCCTCCGAGCTATGCTTCTATCGCTTCTTCTTCGACGCCTCAACCGCAACCACAAGCTTCCACTTCCGCCTCCACCTCAAACAACCTCAACAACCCCTCCACGTCCACTGCTCCCGTCGCCTCAACATCTACACTAACTAACCCTCCAAACACACAACAAGACGATATTTCATCTTTCAACAGTTCGATCGACGCGAAAGATTTATTACTTCTAGCTTCTCAACCACTTGTCAGAGGAGCGGGGTATATACCTTATTTAGGACCTACGGGAAACGTGAATGTTGTATTGGGAGCTAGGAACTTGGTTTGGGATGTTTTGAGCGCTGTTGGGGGTTTAGATTTATCAGTGTCGTCGTCGTCGACGTTGTCGTTAGTGGAGGAGAAGGAGAAGGAGGCTTTTCTTGGTGGGAAGAAACGTGGTCGAGGAAAAGGAGGGAAGAAAAGTGGAGGAGGAGGAGGAGGAAGGAGTAAACGGGGTATTACCACCGCCACTACCACGACTTCTACTACTTCTCCTAAAGCAAGAGTCGCAGAAGAAGACGAGACGGACTTGAACTCGACACAGCGACGACAAGATACACAAGATGCCGAAGATTGGAGAAAAGTTACCGAATGTGTATCTTCTATATTATCTGGATGGAAGAAGAGGTTTTTGGAGGGAGGAAAGATGTTACCCCCTGGTGGAGAGATTGAAGATGGAGTGGTGATCAGGGAGGGGTTAGTTGTTGATGATAAGGAGCTCTTGTTTAATTTGAACTCTTTGTTGAGGGTTGATGATGACACGAAGGCGAAGGGTAGAAATGGAGATGGAGATGGAGACGTTGAGATGGTTGATGCGACTGTTCATGATGAAGAGGAGGAGAGGGTGGAGGAGGAGGTTGGTTTGGGTTTGGGTTCGTTGAGGTCGGGAAAGAAGAGGAAGAGAGTCGATGAGTCGAATAGGGACGTTGGTGAGAAGAAGAAAGCTAAGGGGAAAGGGAAGGCGATGGCGAAGGAGGTACAAGATGGTGATGAGTACGAGGAAGGAGGAAGAAGAGAGAGGATGACGGAGAAGGAAGAAGAGATGTTGAGAGTGGATTGGGCTTGTCTTTCTTGTGGTGCTTCGCTTTGAGTGATCAATATTCTCTGTGCTTTTTTTTTATTTGGAGTGTAGATATTTTTTTGCTCCGGATTGTTTTTTTTGCTCGTTCGGTTGGTTGGTGGGTTGTGTTACTCGTGTGGTTGGTTTGGAGGTTTTGTAGGTGTAGTGATGTGTATGTAGATAAGTTGGTACTGAGACAGTTTTTGTTGAGGTTACTGTACGTAGTAGTGATGAAGGATGCTAGCTGGGGCTCGATTTGATTTATTCGGTCAATCGGGAATGTCAGATTCAACCGACGCCTTGGGACGAGATCTCTTAACTAGTCTTCCATATGGTGGATTGAAAGTTGTTGATCCTCCTCAATATATCTGCCCTTTCCTCTGGGGTGAATCATTCAGGTAAACAAGCGCATCTTTGCGACGTTGGAGTTCGCCCTCGGGAACTAGACTGTCAGGATTGCAGCTTGAAGGATCAAAACCTATATATATGTGCATAGCCACGAAAAAGGATTAGCTTCAAGTCTCCTTGACGCTCTGCGCGAGCGGGGACAAATAAAGAACAACAGAGACACTTTGCTCGCGCACGTGATATTATTTGGTTATATTTGCTGTAGGCACGTGCTCGCGCAGAGCATCTGGGAAGCTGACGCGCGATATGTAACTGTTTGCACAGCAGTCGTTATCTTATCTAAATACTCGTTCTTGATGATCTGATGCATATCTAATGTGCTGTGCCGTGGGGCGACAGCCTACGCCACGCCCACTCTTCTCCTCCTCCTGTCATCACTCTACGCAGCATTCCTCAGCTTACACCTCTTGGCTCTACCTACGTTGTTACCGCGCATGACGAAACCCGATAGCGTTGATCATTCGCCTCCCGGCTTACCCTTCGAGATTCTCGATGAAATCTTCTCCCAAGTTGAGATCAGCCCTAACTCGCACACTCGTCGTGAAGGCAGAGTCATGCTGAAGTCTTTCTCACTTGTCTGTCAACAATGGCGCGATGTTGCACAGCGTCGCTTGTTCATTTACGTTTTCCTTAGACCCGAGCGAACCGCCTCGCAGGACTTTATCCATTCCGTGGTCCACGGTGATGAGCGCTTTACAGGCTGTGTCAAAACCATGCGTGTAGCTACCGGACTCATGGGCAAGCGCTTCTGTGAGAAGGATTTTGCGATTTTTGTAGAGAAGCTTGTGCGGTTGGAAGAAATACAGGTTGCGTGGGTAGATGGGAAACATTGGGAGGATCTCCCTCCACACGAGGCTGAAGCATATCTTCGTTTATTCTGGAAACCGACTCTCAAGACAGTGACTGCTGCTCATATCGCTGGATTCTTCCACTTTCCCATCACACTCTTTTTTGGTGGTAATGTCGACACGTTAAACCTCGAACGCTCGCGGATCTCGTCACGCCTTCGCCCGGTCGCACTCAGGGGCATGGAAGCTCAGAGAGAGAAACTCCATAGTACTTGCCCTGAATTATACAAGAGGTCGTCGCTGAGACTCAAACATATCAAGCTAGGGTGGAAGGAGGACATTCCTCTCCTCTTACGACTTGACAGACAAGTCGCTGGGGGATTCTCCCTAGAATCCCTTGAGACTTTCACCCTCCAACGCTTTCTATACGACGATGCGTCCGATCGCATTGAACGCTTCTTCGAGGCTGCTTCCAATCTCAGACACTTTGAGATCTATCCAAATGTACTGCGTCGAATTGCTTCCAAGCTCTCGAGTACGTCGTCAGAATGCTTTGACCATCCACATTTTATTGACGGGATGAACCTAGACTTCAGAAGTTCGGAGCAGGACCGAGAAGAGGCCAGCTGGGCTAGCATGACCCGCTCCGAGAGCCACCTATCACTGAAGACCTTACATGCCCATCGCAATCCCACTTCCGATGGCGTCGTTGAATGGATAATCCCTTATCTGCGAAAATGCTCCTACAATAATGATATCACAAGCATTGATATTGCTGATTCCTGGTTCTACAAAATTCATGATAAGATACTTGATGGTGATACGGAACCATACTTCTTGTCGCAGGGTTGGGAGAAAGTGGACGAAATTATTAGTCTCAGATTCCATCGGCTCACCCGCGTACACTTTGCTCTGGAAGTCGATGAGTCATGTTGGGATGGAAAGCGAGAGGAATTTCTCAAGTGGTTGGAATTTCCCCGGCTGTTTCGACGGGCGAGAGCGGAGGGTATTTTGTCAATGGAACGGAGGATTATATGAAGATGAAGAGGTAAGCTGGAGATGAGACTTTTAATTGTAGGAGCTGGCTCACAGTCATGACTAGCCGATACATCATCCATACACAAGAGGTGCTCAGTGAATTCAATCCACAATGAGTTGCTTCGGTGATACGAGGCTGGGGAAATTGACTACTATGAAGTCATCCATGGCTGTATCTTAGGCTGCAAATATTAGATAGGGTTTCATTTCTAGATCAGGATGTATTCAAGCAAAATACAGCTGTGATGACAGGCTGTCCCAAAGACATGAGACTGTTGTAAGGCCGAAGCTCCTCTGAGACAGCTTGCAGACCCAGTTGAGCTCTGCATATCAGTTTCACTGTGTGCAATGCTTTGCTGGTGTCAAGGGTAACGTTGAATCAGCATCGACGAACGTCATAAGTGATTCTTGTATTCAAACCCAATACCTCCACCTCAAGGTTCATACAACGTGGGTCGGCGACTTAGCGAGGATAGGTTACGCACCAAAGTTTAATGAAATTGAGCAGGATGTAGTGCTTCAAACTTCATTAAGTCCATAATTAAAGCAAGCCGTGTTTAAATCTCCTGGAATGGAGGACAGGCCTCAGGGTTGGAGCACATCGTGCCCAAAGCGCGTGGTGACTCTGGTGAGGTCACTCTGACTCGTGGAGGAGGACGCGTTATGTGCGCATGTTTGGGCTTGTGTGAACAAGAGCATATCACGGGACCGTTTACCGCCACCGTCATATCTTATGTAGCTCAGGAGTACTTAAACCCTGGTTGTTCGTCTTTCCCTGTCTGCCATGTCCACCCAAAACCCAGAACCTTCGACCTCCTCAATACCGTCTTCATCAAGGCGCCGGCCGCCCAACAGACACTCACCTAGTGCTTACAATGTTCCTCAACGTCCGATGACCCTACAGCACCACTGTCAGGCCTCAGGCCCTGTTCTCACAATCCAGACACAGTTCAACAAACAATCTAATACACCCAGTCCGTCAGGGACTCAGGATCATTCCAGTAACCCACGCTTTTCATACATGTTGAACTCGGTGCTCGGGTCACCGTTTCTCACCACTGCGGATCTTGGACAAACGCCATCGCATCTGGACCTTGACAGTAACGAGGCGGAGGAACGCCGTACGCATCGCTCACGCCCGCCTTCTCCCACTCCTACAGCAGACTACTCGATCATTGATGCAGATGAGCTGGAAGGTGATAATCCGCCTCTCATACGGATTCCAGGCAGCTATCCCTACGGTCATCGCCGGCCCATGTCCTCCTCTTTTGCGGGCTTTGGAATCCAATCTCCTGCAACTTGGTCAACCTCTAGAGGCCGTAGCACATACTACGCTACCTCCGGGATTAGTGGAGCTCCTTTTATGAGCCTTAACCATCCAACCGAATCTATCTCGATGCCGAGCATGTCCCAGCAGTCGAATCCATTCAAGACGCTGCTGCCGCGTATTTGGGACGCACTTTCTTCTCCGGGGAAAACATTTTCTGGAAACCACAACAGTAATTCATCCCCTTCATCTTCCTCGACTTCCATCAATTCCTCTCCCGCCGGCTCACCAAGAATCTTCTCTCACTCTATTTCCCTACCAACGGGACTAATCAGTACCCAATCACCGACTGGTCGTCAATCACCCCTTCTCTGGAACACCCATTCGAGAGCTCAAAACAAGGGGAAGGGTCGAGCTCAACCTTCGACTTACTCATTGTTTACCTCAGAGCCCACAGAAGACGTTGATTTCAGTGAACTTTCACCACTAGACGGCGAAGAAGGCGAGCTAGTTGACGAAGCTTGTTTCGTTGACGTACGGGCAGTAACCGGTGTCGACATCCTACGACTTCTGCCGTCTGAATTGGGCGTCTACATCCTCCAGCTCCTCTGTCCCTCCCCATTATTCCGTCACAGCTCTAGCGCAGCACGATTAGATCCCTTGTCTAGTGAAATCGAGCAGGAGTCAGAGGTTGCTTTACGTGCTATGCTCGCCTGTCTCAGTGTTTCTCACACGTGGCGGCGTTTAGCAAGCGATAACTCTGTCTGGCACTCATTATTTTTGGGAAGATGGGATGTTGACCTGAGAAGGGCCGACGCATCCCATATGCGGAAACCAGGATCAAGGAATTCGACGGTGAATATCGTTGAGTCACCTAACCGCCAGCTCAAACGACATCGGTGGAAGCTCAAACCAAAAGCTCAGGTGTTCAAGTTCGGTGGTTCTTCAAAACTCACTGCCTCCTCGTGTGCTCGTCCGCAGTCATCGTCGTCATCACTATTAGTGCCGAAGGTACTACGACAACCTAAACAGAATTTTCCGCTGCAGTTCGATTGGAAGAGAATGTATATGGAGAGGCTGGAGTTAGAGAAGAGATGGCTGGGAACGGCTTATACCCAAGTACCGATAATGCCCCTAGAAGAACCACAATGCACTCGTGAGACCAGAAGGTCAATGGCCGGCAGAGCGGGACCCAGATCCAGGTCTTTGTCTCCTACGAGACTCCTTGGGACTGGACGCAGCACCTTCAATGCCCTGTCGAGCGGATCGGTTGATCATCTGGCCGAATCGACTACTCTAGAGAGGGCTTCGGGAAGAGCTGTGAGTGGGATGATCGACACGAATGGGATTCCATCGTCAAAGACGGAACCTGCTAACATGGGGTTGTTGTTCAAAAAGGAGAGGTGGGAACCGGAGACGAAGGAGCTCAGGGGGCACACTGATAGGTATGATTAGATTCCATCGTCAAAGACGGAACCTGCTAACATGGGGTTGTTGCTCAAAAAGGAGAAGTGGGAACCGGAGACGAAGGAGCTCAGGGGGCACACTGATAGGTATGATTCTGCTTCAGTGTCCGAACGCAATAGAGCTGATTTCTCCTTATAGTGTGTACTGTGTTGAATTTGATTCCAAGAGGATTATCACGGGCTCTCGAGATCGGACGATCATGGTATGGAGCTTGAAGACAGGAAGATTACTTGGTACTTTTGTAGGCGCTCATACCGGTAGCGTCCTGTGCTTGAAGTTCGAGAAGGACTGGGACCTCAGCTCGTTCAATCCCTTAAACAATAGAACATCGGTTTTGGTGGATGGGGATAGGGGTATGGATTTGGAGGATAGCTTTGCAAGTCCGATGACGAAGACAGGACTCATGTTTACTGGAAGTAGCGACTGTACGATATGTGTATAATGGATAGGGATAGGGATAGGGATATGGATTTGGAGGATAGCTTTGCAAGTCCGATGAAGAAGACAGGACTCATGTTTACTGGAAGTAGCGACTGTACGATATGTGTATGGAGTTTGGGTACTGGGGAATTCTTGGATGACGACTTGGAAGGTATAGGTACTGAGAGGATGGTAGATCGAGATAGGCGCGTACTTGCGGAGCCCATTGCTGCACTGAAAGGACATACCGGTGGTGTCCTCGACCTCAGAATTGATAGTCGATGGATTGTCAGCTGGTAAGTCCTTTACTCTTTCTACATCCATTCCGGTGCTAAGACATTGGACAGTTCAAAGGATACCGTCATCCGCGTTTGGGACCGGAAAACACTAACCCTGCACCGAATGCTGAGGGGTCATGAGGGACCTGTGAATGCTGTTGGTCTTCAGAATGATCGAGTGGTATGTCCACTAGACGAGTCAAGCTTCTTGCTACTAATGGTACCACTAGGTAAGCGCAAGTGGTGACGGAAAGATGATCCTTTGGGATATCGAAAGCGGAGAACGTCTGAGAACCTTCGAAGGCCACGATCGCGGTTTGGCTTGTATTGACTTCAAGGTACTTTCCCTTTACGTTGCGTTTGATGTAATGTTGATTGACTTTTTCTGCATAGAATGAGCTCATCGTATCCGGTTCGAATGACTGTAAGGTCAGGGTATGGAATGCGCAAACTGGCGAGTGTTTGAGGACGCTTGCTGGACATAATGCCCTTGTCCGAGCCATTTCCTTCGATCCGAAGACTGGTCGTCTTCTGAGTGCTAGCTATGACAAAGTGGTCAAGGTTTGGGACCTGTATAGTGGTATGTTCCCCGAGTATTATGGTGCTGCTCGCTAATCTGATTTTGTGATAGGTAAACTCATACGAGAGTTCAAGTATACACATACCAGTCATATATTTGATGTCAAGTTCAACTTGGGGAGGATCGTCAGGTGTGTTATGTTCTTGTTACTTGCTACCCTCGAGCTTACCTGCATTGTCTTGTAGTGCCTCTCACGATCAGAGGATCTGTGTGCTGGATTTCACAACTGGTTTGAATGCTGCGGTGTTTATTTGATGTATTCTCATGATCCAATATGCATGTATGAGATGTATCCTCCTTACTTACGATTTATCTTTATTTCTTCTGCCCCATCAGTTCATTGGTTCCATATGTGCATGCTTTCTCAGTTGTTTACTTATGACATTTGTACCTAGAATTTTTTCTTGTAGGGTGTATGATTAGTTTGCTTCGGTAAATTCACTCGACTGCCTGGCTGTATGTGACTATTTATATGAGTGACTGAGAAATCTTGCGAGGCGTTTGAGGTCGCCTTCAATAGCATTGAACCAAGGGAAATCAAGACGCTGTCGATGGGCACGTCCCGGAGGGACTGTTTTGCTATCCGCAAAGCGCCCCTGCGTGATATAAACACCCCTGGAATCCGACTAACACGTTCGGGACCCTGTTTGGCACACAGCCTCTCATCATAGGCGCTCAACTTAATACCATTCTCGTTCTCACCATGTCCGTCATCCAGGATGTCTTCATTCACGGCTATGAAGAACGTACAACGCCCAAGATCCACGTAGTCTACCGCATCGAAATCCAAGCCCGTGTCCGATCATGGCTCGTGTGGAGACGGTATTCCGAATTCAACGATCTACATGCAACATTCACGAAGACTATTGGAGCTCCACCATGTCCTCTCCCTTCCAAACACAATTTCTCCGCGATGCTATCCAACAATAATGCCGCCGTCCTGAAGGAGAGGAAAGAGGGGCTGGAACGATACCTCCGAGTTATCGTCTGTGCGGAAGACGAGAAATGGCGAGAACATTCTGCGTTTTACGAGTTTCTCTGTATACCTTCTGGACGTCGGCAGGGTTCTACTAGTACTGCGCAGGGAAAGCCAGCTCCTGTGCAAGCCATTGCGTCTTCCTCGTTGTTGGATGAGCGTTTGGACGCTCTCCAAGGTCGTCTACGAAGCATTCGGACGGGGATGGACGAATGGGATACTAGTACCTCTTCACGCTACGTCGGAGATGTCAGTGCTAGCACTCCCAGTTTACTTTCGCCTAAACCCAGTGTTGACACCGCTGGCAAGCCCAGGCCTAAATCTACCGGGCTGATTTCCGATTCGCGGGTGCGGAGGCTAGGTAGATGGGTGAAGGAGGTGGCTGAAGAGTGGATAGATGATTTGGCTGAGTCCGTAGGGATGAGCGAAAGCGACCGGGAATTGAGACGTCGAACGGCTATGGTCGCACGATTGGAGGATGATACTAAAAAGCTGATGAACGTTGCTCGTCAGACTTGTGTTGATTTCTTTCTGTACATTTCATATTTCCCGTATTGGTGGCCCCTGACTGTTGTGTTACTAGCCTTGATCTTGCCACCACTTTTGCCCTCCGGGCAGAGGTCGGGTGGCGAGAAGGTAGTGGAGGTTCCTGTGGATGGTGATGCATGGATACATGTGGCTGATCTCACGGGATATTTGATATTACTTTTGTATTATCTCTGAGAACAAGACGGCTGATAAATTTGAAAATATGTAGCTGTGATTCGCGAACACGAAAGATCAGATTGCTGATGGTAGAACACTGAATTCCGACCCCAATGTACCGTTTAAATGATATTTATAGGATTGCCAGCGGAGAGATTCCGTCACTGCTTGAGACTATTCGGCTTAGGTGGGCTGGCCGAAGAAGTAAAAGCTTTCTACCCAATCATCTGACGACTTTTCTAGTATCACGGCGATAGGTGACATAATTGGAATCGAAACGTTAGTAAAAACACCTACGTTCCCTCGATCGGGGCTCACGGCAAACGCGGCTCCAGGGATCCCACTATCCGGCCCAGAATCCAAGTCTAATTATACAACAAATACAGAAATCACTGACTAAGAATCATAAGTAAACCAATGCGACTGGACCAGACTTAGATCCAACGTGAAAACAAGAGAGGCAAAGGAGCAGGGCAAACGTCAAGAGCGAAAGTACGGTGTAACAAAGGGTCGAAAGGAGAAATAAAACGGAGAGAAAAACATCGCGACGGCTCAGCAGATGTCAGATCAAGTTCAAATTCAATCATCTGGTCTTCATTGGAGTAACGGTTGACGTGGTGGAAATAGCTGATGCACGGGATGCTCGGGTGGAAGAACGACTGACGGCCGCACCATGGTGTGAACGGGAGCTCGAGCTCGACGCAGAAGAAGACATGGTCTTTGAGCGCAAGAGTCCCTTCCTGTCCTCTTCTTGGCGCGTATCCGCTAGCCGTGTGTACCCTCTGTGTCGGTGGCTTGGGTACGGTGGTGGCGAAGGTGAGTCACGGTATCGAGAAGTTGGGGAAGAAAGCACTGAGGGCGACTTTGAGTGTCGGGAGCCGCCTGCTGGAGATACTTGCATTCTGGAAACTGTTGAGCTCATAGCTTTGACTTTACGGAAAATGTCTGGTAGCCGAGGGCCGGAGGAAGAGTCGGAAGTTGGGCTGAGATTAAACTTCTTGGGAGATGGGGGAGAGGTAATGGCTGCGGGAGGTAAGAAGTCTTCAAATGATTTAACACTCAAGTCGACAGATAGTTTCGTCTCGTTATCGGCAGAGTCTGTAAAAAATAGACGAATTCAGTACAGAGAATCTAGAAGGCAGTGAAAAGCGAGACATGCAGAAAACACGAGGCGTGGCGTATACGTGAAGGTCTAGAAGCCGATCGACGTGAAGAGCCCGAACCAGTAGCGAAAGCATCCCCGAGCTGATATCAGCACATTCCAGGGTGCCATGAATCAGAAAGAAGTGTAGGGTACAAGCAAACCAGCTGTAGCGGGCGCTTCCTAGAGGATCCTCAGTGACTCACTCACCTGCAGGAGCAAAAGCACTCGGACGAGCTTTTTGTTGGTCGTTTGCCGAACGGCCGATTGGCCGTAGAATCCCATACTCATTTCCAGGCGCCGATTCGTACAGCATCCCAGTCGAAGACTCCAGGAAAGTGTACTGTCGTGTATCGGCGTCGTACCCAACGCGCTTCATTCCTTCTGGGAGGCGAGCGGAGTCCTATATAAATATAATTGCGCGAGACAAAGAGAGATGATCGTGCAACGTTGATAAGAGAGATACTCAAAGATGAGTTGCATCTTGAAATGAACAGGGTGAAATCCAAAGCCTCACCTCATCAAATTGCGTCCAGCGCCCCATGGCAATTAGAGTAGCAGAGGCGAAATGTTTGGCTTCGGTGAGTGAGTGTAAGGAGGTGTGGATTGATTAAACCGTGAATGTCACAAGTTAAATAGATAATTTTACATGAGATGGTGGTCGTGTGAGGTGCTGTACATTTGCCATGCACCTGACGACTCAGGGAGTGATGGTGATCAGGGTAAAAATATGCATTACTGACAAAATAGGATCAAAGGCATCACAGACACGTGATAATCCATAGGATTTAATTAGAAACACAGATTATTTCTAAACCTTGATGGATTTTAAGCTCCGACATTTTGTATCTAGTGTACTAAACTTGCACAATAGATAATATCGGCGATCAATACCCTCATATCCTTGAGCAAGCCTCAAAACATAAGAGTGAATATCACACCACCGCTAAACACCCAGAAGTATGACTAGTTGCAGAAGACGTGAACTTCAATCTCAGAGGAGCAATACCATTTCTGTCTAATTTTGTGCCGATAAAATTTTCGCCTCGTTGGATTTCACTGTAAAGAGCTGTACATATTTCGCTGCGAGAACAATACTCATATCGAGTAAAAAAAGGGCCTCAAGGCCGAGCCAGAAGGGAGGAAGACCAGTAGCATTTGAGGAGGTTGAAGGGTCCAATTGCGGGGCCGCGCTGTCGGAGATGGAAATCGAGGTTTAGAGCAAGGATTTAGGTGGAGGAGCCTCTTCCAGATTAAAGTGTAGAAAGAGGCAGATTTTGAGATCCGACACACCTGGGTCCCGATTTGAACTTCGGTTTCAACGGCATGTCCATTTTCGTCGATTTAGGGTTTGGATTTAGATTTCTAAACGCGACGGATGGTCACCCAATAGCAAAGCCCGACGATGATGGCCTCCAAAACTAGCGCTTAATGCCCCACACAGGGGGGTCTTATCGATTCCGACGGTGTTCGAATGGGAGTTAAGGCAATTGTTATCCTAGGAGTTGACGAGACAGACTGGCATCAGCCAACCTGAGAGTCACCATGATTACTGCGCACTGATTAAATGGTTTGATGAATCATAATATATGTTACTGTAGCAAAATATGGGTGCGGGGGTTCCCTGCGTAAAATATATCACTGAATCTCAAGTGCTTAGCGCTTAACAACAGAGTCGGGGTCCAACAATGGTGCTAAGAGTTGATCAGTTTACACCACGCCTCCTACTAGTAGCGGTGTTCTTACAAACTCGTCCTCAAGAGGAGCAATGCATCGCACCCGACAATAAACAGAGCCAAGTCCAACGATGTACTATGTAGCTGCGTATTGAACCAGAAACAGCGGAATCACTATATTTGTATTCGCTAATGATGCCAGAGTGAGAATTTCAGGTAGACTTGATTTGTTAGATTTGATCGTCACTGAAGCCGACCAGCTGCCCATTAGCACATATTCGCTAATGATGCCAGAGTGACGAATTTCTGACAATTTCAGGTAGATTTGATTTGTTAGATTTGATCGTCACTGAAGCCGACCAGCTGCCCATTAGCTTCGGCCTTTATCGCCGTAAGCTGATTCAAATCCTCCTCTGTCCACCCAACTGTAACGTTTTCCAACAGGATCAAAAACCCTTTAACGTCCCTTTCAGCTACTCTTTCCTGGATGATTCGAACGATCTGCTCTCCTGCAGGAGCTGGGAGAGGAAGTTTGGGTCCTTTTCCTCGTACAGGGGATGGAAGAGCAAAACCGATGAATTTGAAGCGTTTGACCTTCGGAAGGAAGTCCCCGTTTGACATATAGGCGAATGTGTGGTTTGCTACATTGTTGTTTCCCATGCACGAGATCTCTAGTTCTTCAACGTCGAGAATGTGGTTAAGTGATTCCAAGAAGCACTGATGGTTCTCCGAGTCGCTTTCGCAATTCAATTCCAATGAGATGGATGAAATGGATGGGGGAAGTCGTCTGCAGAACTCGAACATAGGGCTGTCTTGACGAGAGGACCACGGAGCAATCCTCAGCTCTCGGATGGAGGGGAGGTGCAAATTCCTGAAAACCAGATCCTCGTAGTAATCAGATCGCCGCATACCATCCCAGATGAAGGTGCTGAGCTGTGGACGTGTTACGGGTGAATTCCAAAATGTGCGCATGTCCACTCTCCCATTGATTCGATCACCCCTGTGGTAATCCTCCATAGGGTCGCAATGGTACACCTCCAAATTTGTACACAAAGCGAGTAACTCTATGCATGTGCTTCGTTCCACTCGAATGAGGTTCAGGGTAGTGATTTTTTCCCAGTGGGGACCAATGCATAGATCAATGAAAGTGCCTCCTCTCATGGCGATCTTGCGTAAGTGGTGGGAGGCTGTAAATGATGCAAGAGAGTAGACGATAAGGCGAGGTGGCGAGTCTGGAAGGCCGAATGTGATCACATTGTTCATTGGATTATTGTTGTTTACACCCGAGTGTGCGTCTGGCAAAGTAAGTGATTTCGGTATGTCGCGGTTGCATGTGAACGAGAAATCAACCAGGTTGGTCAACGCCGTTGCATGCTTGAGCCAACTAGGCGATGCGGCGTACAGGTGGAGATTGCGAATTCGATTAAGGTTGCAAAGAATAATGTCGTCGGTGGATGGATGGATCAAAGTATCACTGCTTGGCCATGGCACACCTCGGACAGGGATATCGAGGAAGTCGTTTCGGTGGGGCACGCAGAAATCAATGTTGACATCTAGTTTCAGGCCGCCAGAGTTTGTGAAGTAAAGGCGAAGAAGGTTGAAGTAACCCTCCAATGGAGCGCCATTGAATCCCACGGAGACTTTTGTCCACAGCCGGGGGTCAGAAAAGATAGCGCGTCTCCACTCCGAACAAACGGCCGCGAAGGTGAGGGGGAAATGATTGAAATAGACTTGTTTCCGATTCAGACCAGAACGTGCCAATTCCGAGTCAGGACTTGCGGGCTCGTATGCGTAATAAATAATCCTCGTCAACACCTCTCGGGGGAGGACCTGCATTATCGATTGGAGGGCATTTATCCTCCTCGACACTTGCGCCTGCTCTTCCAAAAGGACGGGAATCGCAGCGATCAGATGATCATTCAAGTCCTTGAGGCGCAAAATCTCATCCTCGCGGGATAGTCTTTCAGGAGTAGGGATGGAGAACAGTTGGCAGAGACTCATAAGTAGCGTCGTGGTGGACAGTGAGAGAAAGTCTTGACCTATGTGTAGGAGACCGGCATGTGCCGGCCAAGAGGCCGACGTGCAGTGGCTGACGAACACATCAACTTGGTCCGCAGGTCAAACTCCCTCCAACGGTAACTCGAACATGGGTTGCTGTCTACCGGGAGATATTGACGCAGTCACTCTCAGCTTGTGGGCGGAGGGAAGATGCAAATTATTGAATACCAAGATGATGGCTCTACTTGAGTCATTCACTTGTCCCAGCTAAATTTCAACGTTTCAACCCTGATCAGGATGCTAAAAATAAACGTCATTGACAGACACTCGATGACAGCAAGCCCGATGATGAGGCAATGTGTCGGTCGCAATGGTTGGCGCTCAAAGCCCAAGGCACTCGCGCAGGGGACTTGATCAAATTTAAGGATTCAAGTAGATTTTCATGTGGTTAACATCGAGGTCGAGACCCAACACTGATGTCCACGTCTCACCTCACACCGAGCAATAGCCAGGTCAAACGATCAATTAAGCAGCTACGTATCAAGACATAAACAGCGGAAGTGCTCGCCGACGAGACTGGAGTGATAAACTTCCGACAACTTTATTGATTCACTATATTTGATCGCCATTGAAGACGATCAGCTGTTCACTAGCCTCATCCTCTATAACCACGAGCTGCTTCAGATCTTCCTCTGTCCACCCAACCGTAACGCTTTCCAGCTTGATAGAGAACTCTTTTAGGAGCCTCCCAACCACTCTTTCTTGAATGATCCTAACAATCTGCACGCCTGTAGGTGGTGTAAGTTGGAGTTTAAGTTCTGCTCCTTGTCTATGCGTACGAAAGGTAAAACCAGTGAGTTTGAGGTGTTTGTCATTGGGAAGAAAATCGGCATTTGACATGTAGACAAATGTGTGATTTGCTACATTCACATTTCCCGTGCACGAGATCGATATTTCTTCCGTTTCAATAATGTGGTTGAGTGTGGTGATTCTCACGGCAGTTTAACTCCAATGAGATGGTGGAAACAGATGGGGGAAGTGGTCTGCAGAGCTCAAACATAGGGGTGTTTTGGCGACAATCCCATGGATGCATCCTCAGCTCTCGGAGGGAGGGAACGTGCAAATTTTGGAACATCACGTCCTCGTAGTAATAGGCCTGACTTGTGCCACCCCAGATGAAGGTTTTGGGTCGCTTTAATGTCACAGGCAAATTCCAGAATGCACGCATGTCCACTCGATCGTCATTAAGCTCGCCGGTATGATGGTCCGGTGTGAGATCGCACCAACATACCTCCAAGTTGCACAAAGCAAGTAACTCTATGCATGTGCTTCTCTTGACTTGAATCAGTTCTAAAGTGGTGATTGTTGACCAGTGTGGGCCAATGCGCAGGTCGATGAAGGTGCCTCTGCACACGACGAGCTTTCATAGTCGCGGAGAGGCTGTAAATGATGCGAGAGGATATATAACTTAGGGCCTGTTCGGATCGTCAGCCTAGGCTCGGCTTAAACTCAATTTCCTCGCCAAAACGTCGGTTTACAAGCTGGCTCCGGCTAAGAAACGGTCGTGATGGCTTGTGTTTTGGCGGACCGCTTGCAGGCCAGGCCGACGTTCCGAACGGGGCCTAAGCGCTCCGGCGAGGAGCTGGGGACTCCGGCAGACCGAAAGTGATCACATTCATCATTGGCTGGTTAACGTTTACGCCAAGGTCTGCGTCCGCCGACCCAGATGGTTTTGGTACCCTGCAATTGCAAGAGAACGCGAAATTAACCAATCTAGTTAATTCCGTTGCGTGTCTGAGCTACCTAGGCGGTGCGGCGTACAAGCGGAGGTTGCGAATTTGATGGAGATTGCAGAGGATAATGTCGTCGACGGATGGGTGGATCGAAGTACCGGTGCTTGGCATAACTCGCCCCGGGTTGGAACATCGATGAATAAGTCCCACTGGGGTACCCGAAATTCAAGACCATCGGACTTACCCTGTTCGGATTGTCAGCCTAGGCTCGGCTTAGACCCAATTTCCTCGCCAAAACGTCGGCTTACAGGCTGGCTCCGGCTTAGAAACGGTCGTGATGGCTTGTGTTTTGGCGGACCGCTTGCAGGTCGGGCCGACGTTCCGAACAGGGCCTAAGCGCTCCGGCGAGGAGCTCGGGACTCTGGCAGACCGAGAGTGATCACATTCATCGTTGGCTGGTTAACGTTTACGCCAAGGTCTGCGTCCGCCGGCCCAGATGGTTTCGGTACCCTGCAATTGCAAGAGAACGCGAAATTAATCAGTCTGGTTAATTCCGTTGCGTGTCTGAGCTACCCAGACGGTGCGGCGTACAAGCGGAGGTTGCGAACTCGATGAAGATTGCAGAGGATAATGTCGTCGACGGATGTGTGGATCAAAGTATCGGTGCTTGGCATAACTCGTCCCGGGTTGGAACATCGACGAATAAGTCCCACTGGGGTACCCGAAATTCAATGTTGATATCCAAATTAAGATCGCCGGACTTCGTCAAAGAAAGACGAAGAAGGGTTGAAGTGGCCTTCTAATGGCGGTCCAGAAAGACAGCTTCTCTCCACTCCGATGAAACGGACGCGAAAGTGAGAGGGAAATGGTTAAAGTAGTTTTTCTTCTGTTTCGAACCAGAACGTGATTCCGAGCCAGAACTTGTGGGCTCGTATGCGTTACCAACCGAAGGGCATTCATCCTCCTCGACACAGTCACCTTCTCCATGAGGGTGGGGATTAGAGCGATCGGACGATCGTTCACGTCCTGGAGGCGCAGGAGCTCTTCCTCGGGGGGGGGCAGGAGTGGGAAGGGCAGATGAGCTGGTACTCATGATTCGTAAGTAAGGTCGTGGAGGCTTGTGAAAGAGATAAGTAGTGATGTCTTGACTCATGTTACAGGAGATCGGCGCGTGCTGGTCGAAAAGGGTGGACCGAGCACCTGATTGCCAAACACACTGCGGTGGTTGACTTTCATTTATGTAATTGTTGGTTCAGTTCGAACGCTCGTGCAATTCCAGTTGCTAGCGGATACTGAGATGTTAGAGTACGAGCTGCTCGGTGTTCTTTGGAGGCACGTTGGATCCGGTCAGTTTAATCGTCCTCAAAAATAATAAATTCCCGTCCGGTCGCTTCCTCTATCGCCGACAACTCTTCCTGCTCCTCCGGTGTCCAGTCAACCGTGATCTCTACCACTTCAATAATCAACCCTTCAACAAGCTTTCCAAGGGCTCTGCGTCGAATTCCCTGAGCAATCAACTCGCCAGCAGGAGCTTGAAGATGAAGTTTTCTTTTTCCATTTATATCTTGTGGATTCCAGGGCCATTGGAGTGGAACGGGAAGACCAAGTAATTTGAAGCGTTTGGCTTTAGGAAAGAAGTCCGGATCTGCGAAGTAGGTGAGTGTGTGGTTTGCTGCGTGCTCGTTCCCGATGAACGAAATCTCCAACTCCTCCGCTTCGAGGATATGGCTGAGAGATCTCAGCAAGCATTCCTCTTGACTTTCGTCTACTCCGCAGGTCAAAGTCAATGCGACGGTGGAGATGGAGGGAGGGAGGCGTTTACAGAACTCAAATATGGACTGTCGTCTACCAGAGGATAACGACGCAGTGATCCTCAGTTTTTGGATGGAGGGAAGGTGCAAATTCTTGAACATTAGTTGTTCAATGTCATTCACTCGCCGCATGCCTTCCCAGGCAAAAACGCTAAGCGGCGGCCGTGTCACAGGCGAAGACCAGAACTCTCGCAGGTTTAATCTCAGGCCATCGATCTGATGGTCCTGGAATTCGTCCGGTATAGGGGAGCAAATATACTCCTCTACGTTTGAACACAGAGCGAGTAATTCTATGCATGTGCTTCTCCCCACCTCACGGAGCTCTAGATGGGTAATCGCCGACCAATGGGGCCCATCTTTCAGTTCGATACAGGTACCTCCGGTCATGGTGAGCCTTTGGAGGTACCGGGAAGCGAATGATGCGAGGGGATGCGAGGGGTGGCGAGTGAGCGAGTTCAATGGGACTATTGTTACCCCTGGGCCGATTATATTCGCACCAGGAATTGAACTAGGTAGCCCTGATGATCCCGATATTGGGCGGTTGGAAGAGAACGCGAAGCTGACCAGTTCAGTTAGCCCAGGTGCATGCCTGAGCCACCTGGGCGATGCCTTGTCCAAATGCAGGCTGTGAATTCGGTGAAGATTGTCGACGATGATGTCGTCGATGGACGAATGGATGAGTGTATCGGCATTAGGCCAAAAATCAGGCCGGGTGGGATTGTAACTGTGCTTGGGTATGTAGAAGTCAATCTTGATATCTAATTTCAATATGCCAGAATTTATGAAATAGAGGCGAAGAAGGTTCAAATAACCCTCTATTGGTACGTCATTGAATCTCATGCAAAGATTGGTCCACAATTCTGGGGTCGAGAAGATGATTTGTCTCCACAACGATGAGACGGCAGCGAGGCTGAGAAGGAAATGATCGAAATAGG
>KQ962076.1:99967-162662 GCA_001563735.1 Leucoagaricus sp. SymC.cos
GTAGGAGTATCGAGATAAGCTGGAGTTGGAGGTTCGAGAGTAGAATTTGAAGTGTCGGGACTGTGGTCATGTGCTGCCGAGGTAAATGCTGCAGGCAAGTGGTTTTTCCCAAAGGTGTGAGGGGAAAGATCTTCGGACTTTGTAGAGGGTGAAGAGGTGAAGTAACCGTAGGGGTTTGGTCCTGTCCTGTATACATTTTCTCCATCAACTGTATGTCCATGTGTGGTTGAAGCAGGGTAAATTGAAGGTGCATCGTCCACGTCCGACTCCACCGACGTTGCACTGAATCTTGAGCGTTCCTTGAATTGGCTCTTTGGTGTCTGCATGAAGGAATTCCTATACTCCGAGATGTGGTTGTCGTTCGGTTGACCCTTGATGCTCTGAGCGATCACAGCTGGACTTGGAAGTTCAATGTGGGACAGCCGAAGATGTAAGGTAGGCGTGCCGTGGTGATAGCAGACCGTCACTCGTTTTTGTGAGTGTTGAGACATTCGTTTAGCCCTGACTTCAGCGAACTCGGCCATGCCTGGGAGACCCGTCGTCGTGGTGGGTTTTGGAGAGGTAGAGAAACCTTTTGAAACAGAAGCTGGACCAGGGAGTCCTGACTTCTCGTAAACAGGAGATTGCGCATAGATACTATTGCGACCGGCAGTCGGCTGCGCTCTTTCGGAGGTCAGGAAAGCACTAGCGGCATATGGATGAGGCTTCTCGTTATTCGATTGCGAGAGGTCATAATTGATTGCAGGAGCACGTGGAGTGGCATGAAAGGCTGTGGCGGTAGGGGAGAGCTGACGGAAGGTGCTAAGGCGAGGATTAGATATTAGTTGGCGGAGTCGTGAACGTCGAAAAGTTTTGTCCGATGACATGGATTCCAGCTCGTCACGAATGGCTTTGAAGTCTTCTGTTCCATCAGCGCTGAAATCAAGATCAGAAAACTGATTAGCGCAAAGGCATGGAGGCTGCGCACCCTTTGGCAACCCCTATACAAATAAATGCTCTCGAAAACATCCGCAGTGTTCTTCGAACATAAGCGATAGGAACACCGCCGAAGAGTACGAATCCAACAACTGTCTCGATCGCACCAACTTTGATACCAATATTGATCCATCCAATTCCCCTGAACAACACCGCAGCATCTTTTGAGCTGACCTCAAATTTCCGTTGAGTGAGAATTGCACGCATTAGGCGATAAAAAGCGAAGAAAAAACATGAGGCTTGGAAAACAACGAAGAGAGCGAGCGTTGCAGAAGAGAAAAAGGGCCAAACAAAGCGAGCTCGAGCGTCGCGGAAAGTAACTACTGGATGGTTATGACCCATGTCTATAGCTAGTCAGGACAAGAGACTGCAAGTCTGGATTAGTGCGACATACCATAAGAGACACCAACAAACGACGCGATGGTGTTCATAGCAATTACAGCGGGAATGAATATCAACAAGAGGGATCTCGCAATTCTTCGTAATCGAGAAGGAACGATAGGGAAACATTCGCGCCGGACCCAAACATAGAGAAATGACATGTAGAAGAAAAGTTGTATGAATGAAAGTGCTCCTGTCAATCAACGGAGATAAGTAGGACGGAGCATTGTGTTAAGTTGTCCAAAGCAGCGTACCAATTGATTGATCGATGGCTCTGAACGTTGCGACATGTGTCCGCACAGCGGAAACCACGTGTAAAAGCACCTCAATGAGCGAAAGTAGAAAAATGACCCATCCCTCGGCGACGAGGAGGAGATGCCGTCTGCAATGTGCCGACAAGTCAGCTCGTCTACATATTTGGCAGGCACAGAAGAGATAAACACGCACCGACCAGCCCTCCAGTTGGTAAAAACCAAGGAAGTCGAGAAGATAAGTTCAAGTGCAACGGGTATAATAAGCAAGGTATGATGAATTTCCCGTTCATTAGTATAGTAACAACGCAAGCTCGAAGCAAGCGAGATGCAAGACTCGGGATTGAGATTGGGATCGGTACTCGAAGGGGTAGACAACGCAGCTGTTGATGACGGCGTTGTCGCTGCTGACATTTAGGTTGCTTCAGAGTTGATGTGGATGGTGTAATGCGCTGGTGGGCATTGCAATGATCCGGACGATTGATTCCAGCAAATAATCTTGCTACTGTTCAAGTGCCTTGACCCGCTACCCAAGTGACTTATGGTGGAGGAGGACTTTGAGAAGGGAGAATAGGCTGAAACAAAGAATGAAAAAGAAAAGGAACGGAAGCAGACTCGCTGCGGAATCGAGGGCGCGCTGGGTGCCTTTAATTGACAAAAGTTCTTCTCAAGCAGCAAAGCCAAGAGAAATAAGAGAAATAAAGGAACAAAAAAAAAGGGTGAACGAAGAGGGGAACGAAGAGGGGAAGGGGAAGAGGGAAGGATGAGGTAACAGAGGTCGAAGCGCGGACCAGCCTGCACTGGTCTGAGTTGGGGTAGTAAAGCTCGCTTGCACCCACGCGGGTTGCCAACTGGGGTAGATAACGGGGCAGGTGGGGGGAATGAGTCTGGAAGTCTGGCATCAATAATGTTCTGTGAGGACATGATTCCGTTGCTACCTCTGTCAAACGTGGAAACGCGAATACCCCATGACAGAGGAGTCAGGAGAGACCCCGAGAGGATAACAGCGCTCTTGTAGCATCAGTCAGTCAGCTTTTGGACATGAATTCTGTTGTGTGTTGCCAGCGAGCGGTGATTATCAGCAGAGAGAACAGAACACAGCGCACTGTCGGACTGTCCACTGTCGGAAGCGGTCAGGGGCGGCGGCACTAGCGGCCCGCTCCGAAATTAGCTGATCTGCTTACATAGCACGACTATTTCGGGAGTGTGATTTTGTTCGCGCCTAAACACCCTTCGCACTGCTACTACTCCAGGATGGTTGTAAGTAATCATATCTGATATTTCATTTTCTGCAATGACCTTAAGAGACAGCGAATATCTGTCCTACAACATGCTCCGGAACAACGTCTACCTACGCGTCCAGGAGATCCTACTCCTCAGGCTCGAAATCTCAACCCTCTAATGCACCCGTTTGCACGAGCACGAGAGCGCACTCGCGCGCTGAACGCCGCAAAAATGGACAGAATATTTGCGAAGCCTTTTGTTACAGCTCTGGAAGGGCATATTGATGCCGTAGAGACAATGGCCAAACAACCTGACTCGTTGGTGAATGTTGCAAGTGGAAGCTGGGGCGGCGGTGCGCACTCTTATCAGCTTTCTGCTGCATGACCTTGACTGATGAACATTTTGACTCAATTCGAATTGCTTTTATGAAAATTACAGACGTCATTTTGCACAATTTGTTGACAAGGTCGATAACAACGAAAATACCTCAGGCCCACAAGGGCAAAGTCTCTGGACTGTGTTACGCCTCGGCTGACAGGCTACTAAGCTGTGGTGTCGACAGGACCGTGAAGTTGTGGTCTATCAGGAATGAAAGCAATGTGGACGTTCTGGTGCGTGTCGACCATCCTCTATTCTTCGTATCACTGTGCCCATCTGTCATCCCTGACTTCTGCTTGGCTTCATCTCGGTCGTGCGCCAATCCCTCAAATCAATCAAACTCCTATAATTGCCACTCGTCGAAATGCATTTTCCCAACCCAAATGAACGGATAGACGCAACCTCTGAATGTTTTCACTGGGAAAGCTGCCTTTAAGTAAGGATTGACATAAATTTTAATGAATGGCACATGAGCTGATAGGAATCTTTGTCTTTTTATATCATTCTGTAGCGCCATCGACCATCATCGATCAGACTGTCTGTTCGCAACTGCATCCAACGTCGTCCAAATATGGGACGAGACCAAGTGCGTTATTTTTCTATCATTGCTACCGACTGTTCGAGCTCATCATCCATCGAATTATCATTTCACCCGACACTTACGTCTCATTATCTCTTCCATTTCGTCGGGCATTCTTTTCATGGCTCATGATTCCGACAATTCGTTTCTCCTTCTCATAGAACATCACCGATATCCAACCTCACCTTCCCAACCTCCGCTGAAACCATCACTGCCCTCAAGTTCAACCTCGCCGAATCCTCAATCCTCGCATCATGTGGTTCTGACCGAACATTTACCCTCTATGATATCCGCACCTCAAAAGCCGAACGTCGTGTTGTCATGCAATTCCAATCGAACTCCCTTTCATGGTCACCTACACTTCCTACACTGTTGCTCCTGGCATCTGAAGATCATAATCTCTATACATTCGATGTTAGGCATCTCGACCGCCCAACCCAAATCTACAAAGCACATGTGAGTGCTGTCACAAGTTGTGAATGGGGTCCTACGGGTACAGAGTTCGTCAGTGGCGGATGGGACAAGACCGTTCGAATCTGGCAATTCAAGGATGGGAAGGGTGTGCAGAAGCCCGAAGTATACCACACAAAACGGATGCAGAGGTCTGTAGTTGATTCTTTCTCTTAGCCCTTATTACGGTAAGCTGATCATCATTCCGACGTCTTGTGGTTTACAGAGTAACATCAACACTCTTTTCTGGCGATGCTCGGTTTGTGTTATCTGGTTCAGATGACGGAAACGTGCGTGTCTGGAAAGCCAAGGCTTCTGAAAAACTTGGTGTTGTCACCGCCAGGGAACGAGCTGCGATCGAATATCGCAACAAGCTCAAGGAGAGGTGGTCTGTGGATTCAGAAGTCTCCAGAATATCTCGGTACGTCTTTTCTCCGTACCCTCTGACCCACTTCATCTATCGTGTGCACAATCTGATATCGGAATTTCTTTCAGGACACGTCACTTGCCAAAAGCTGTTCGGTCGACGGACAAACTCAAGCACACTATGCTGGAGGCACGGAGAGTCAAGGAGGAGAGAAGAAGAAAGCATACAAGGGCGGGAGAGACAAAGCCAAAAGCGGAAAAAAAGAGGATCGTTGTGGCGGAGCAGACCTGAGTTTTGTGACCTGTGTCATAGGGTGCTCGCGGTTCGCGCACGGTTCTAGCGTTTTTGTGGGCCTTCTTACTTTGTGGGTACTACTATTTACATGTTCGTGTCACCATTGTCATTCTTGTCACGCTGTGCTTATTGGCATTGAGCGTTAACCTTTCCAACACTGCCCTACTTTACGACCACGTCACATCACTACCTATCACATCTCTTCATGACCTTTCCATGACCTCCGCTCCCAATAGCCACCATGAGTGATAGCCAATTGCCCACCGCTGAGAGTCCGTCACCTGAGGCGGAGCTCTCCCGACTGCGATACTTGAATACACAGTTGGATCTTCTCCTTCCCAGCATTCTCATCAAAAAGGCTCATAGCGCGAAGAGGATCAACGAGCTCCAATCAACAACACGAGCCCTTGCACCAGAAACATTGTCCATCATCTTCCATTTTGTCATAACTCAGTTGGACAGGTCTGCCTCGTCGCAGACTCAGCTTCGACAACCTGTCCATCTTCTACTTGTCCTTGCGAGTGTCTCGTCTCTTTGGAGACAAACAGTATTCTATAGCCCTCAACTCTGGACGTGGATTCGTCTCCGGTTCTGTGGTTGGCCCAAACCCAGTACCGTGAGTCTTCTCCGTCTTCACCTCGAATCTTCAGGTGTCCTCAAATTGGACGTCGACCTGAATTTTGGCCCCAACGCCAACTCAGAGTGGCCAAATTCCACATATTTTGTCCATTCCACCATCGACGGCCTTATCTCCAGCAACCTACATCGAATTCGAACACTTCATTTACATGGTGCTTCGACAAAATGGCTGTCACATACAGACAAACTCCTTCAACTCTCCGACTTCACGATCGCGATCAACCCCAGTCCTAAAAACAGATACATTACACCTGCACCCAATTCAGTTGCATCTTTTGCCAACGCTCCTCATCTCCAAAAGCTTACGCTCACGGGAGCTTTCTCTCATGGCATTGATCTGCGACCTGCAGCTCATTGGTCTAGCGTGACCATCCTCGTATTAAAGTATGTCGAACTCGACACGTGTTTAGGGTTGCTTGGAATATGCTCCAACGTAGCGGAGTTCTATATCAAGCTACCGCTGCGAACTTCCAATGGCTTTCCTCCCTCGTCTTCCTTCCGTTGGCCAGTACCCGTTACTTATCGGAATCTCAAGGTTCTGTGGTGGGAAACGATTATAGGCAAGGAACCCACGACGACGGAGCTCAACATGTTCAAACATCTGCATGCACCGTCTCTCCAAAAGCTCAGCCTTTTCATCTCTCGGGAAATGGAAGGACCCGCGGTGCATTCCTTTTGTAGTCGTTTACCGAAATCCCTCACATACCTCTTACTCGCCTTGCACGCTCAACCTCATCAAAGTATTGAAGAATGTATATGGAAGGCTTTCCCTCGCAATCTGCAGTTAGAGGAACTCCAGTTGTACTCTCGTGGCTGCCCCAAGGTCGTGAGCAAAGCATTGTCATGGTTGACGGAGTACAACTATTTTCCTCGACTGAAACGACTGCGTTTGCTCGGAAACATCGAGCCCGGTTCAATTTCATCCAATTCACCGCTGGGCGGTAATCTGAGGAACTTGATATGCCCTAGTTATTGTGCCGAGTTGATCACCCATATGTTTCGGGCCAGGCTTATCAAGTATCCAGATATTCCATTTGAGTTGGCCCTCAAAGGAGTATTGCCCCAGTGGACAAGGGAGACGCTGGGAGAGTTGAAGGATGTTGGGAAGAATGTTGGTAGGACAATAATTTTTGCTCGAATGCCTGGTGCTAGTGGACCCCTGTGTGACCTTTCTATATGTTCTCGGACTGTATAACATGTTACGAGATTGAATTATTCGTTTTCGTGAACTGCACTTGACGCTCAATAGGTATCATTCAGAGCGATCTGTCCTCAGGATACTGCTTCCCTAACTCTTCCATGCTTTGTCGTTCGAGAAGTTGTCGATCACCGAAACGTTCTCGAGCCTTGGCCATATTGAAGCCGCATGCGACAAGTGGTGAGATTATGAACCATCCCGTTCATTAAGGGTCACGTATACAGATAAGATGAAATGATGCATGATGTTTTGACTTTGTTCTCGGCTTTTCCCGAAGCGTATGTACTAGGATTCCAAACACAAACATCTTCACTAGCACTCTGCGTGTTGAAGTTTTGGGCCTTAATTTGTCCCACATTAACCTGGTGCCCTGCCTTGTCTATAAAGTCACTCATTCGTCGTTCTCCTTTATCTCTTGATTTTAGCACATCCTCCACGCATCCACTCTGCATCAGCGCTCGGGAGTTGCTATTTGAAACTATTTTGATCCTCGAAAGAAGTTTCCACTGATTCTGTGATGACCAGACTTGAGGTCACAATCACACATCGGTGTGGCTTATCCCTTGTGCCCTCCAATCACTACTGGTACCCCCGCCTTCCATATGGATGATCTCAGCTCAGCACCGCTGCTTCCAAATGAGATTATCGACTTAATTATCGAGTTCTCCACCGACATCAGCACTCTCCATGCTCTTTGCCTCACCTCACACAACTGTGTTCACACGGCACGGAAGTACCTTTACGAGCACATCACGCTCTCTTCGGCAAGCTACTCATCTCTTCATACCCATTTTGAACTTGGAGGCGAACGTCTAAGCCAGTGGTGCACCACTCTCAGTGATTTGAACCCTAACCTCGCCCTTTACTTGACTGCTTGTACCATTCTCGACCTCGACGACGAGGACGATTGGTCTGTAGTCGTAATAATCCTTCGTTCCGCCGAAAATCTCAAACATTTCGCCATATTGAATCCACCCTCAGAGCATATTCATGATCTCCTTCACGGCCATTCTTTCCATCTCACTTCATTCACCTTCTTATCTCATCTCGAAGACGATGTGGATAAACTGATCATCCAATTTCTTGGTGACCAGCTTCGTACACTCAGCGATCTGCTAATTCTCGGGCCAGAAAACGAGGCACTTACCTCTTTCCGCACACAACTTTCCATCACAAACCCCACATATTCTGAGCAATCAAAGCTCAAAATACTCGGAGGCGAACAGACAACACTTGAAGAGCTCCTTCCCTTACATCCCCGAGTACGGGAAATCGTCTGGATGCCCACGAACGAGCAAGAGAGCGACAACTTAGTCCTTACCTCTACTGCGTTTCGCGACGCATTATCCCATATTACATCACTTACTCTTGCCACCTTTCCGGAAATGCTTTCCTTTCGACCGTCCTTAACATCGCTATGTGATTGCTTGACGGCGTTGGAAGACCTTCATATATCAGGACGTCACTATGTAAGTTGATATTTCACTTGGTCCCGTGTTATGTGCTCTTTTCGTCCTTTGGTCCTCAGTATCAATCTGAAATTTCCTTCGCTCTACAGAAGAATGAAATAGAAAACTCCCTTCCTAAACTCCCTCACCTCAAAAGTGTCACGGTGACATTCTACGCAACGCATTTACTACCCTTCCATCCGAACCCAGGCCCAACTGAACATGCTGAGGTGGTTAAGCAATGGTTCACTAAACGGTCAACGCTTCGGGTGGTATCCATCTACTTTCACCCAGGTTCTTGCCGGTATCCGAGTGATTCGTGGACCTGGACCTCCATTGGAATAGAGAGCGGTCCAGTCAATTACATCCACCGGAGTTTCAGTAACCAATGGCCGATATATCCAAGCAGGTCCCAGGAAGTTGCTGATTTTCTGTTGTGGTTTGCACCAGCAGAGTTTGAATGGGAGTGGGATTCTGTTTCAAGCTCAAATTCTGATTAGCTCTTAGATTATATAAATTTTCACGGTGAACAGCTCCTTGACTCTTTCATATATTGAACATCGATGATTCCCGACACTAGCGCACTAATTAGTGGATGTCTAGAACCCATTGACCATTTGTTACAATCCACGAGACGCTAGTTGACTTAAAGGCTGGACCATAAAATAGTAACGATATGACGTTGTGGCCGACAGACATGATGCACCCATCTGCTCTTGTCGAACTGCTTGAAAATCTGATTAATATCAACTCTGGGTTTTTCGCAGGCTTCACGACGTCCCTTGACACTATTGGGACCAACCTTCAAAAGCTTCAACTCTTTACCAGCCTGTGGGTGTAGCCGTTTAACCTCATAGTCACATTCACTCTGATCATGACCAACTCTACCATATCGCCACTACTACCTTTCGAGATAATTGATGTCTTCATTAAATTCTCGTCCACCAACATCAACACTCTCTACTCCCTCTGCCTCACCTCGCGCAGCTGTGTTTACACAGCACAGAAGCACCTCTACAATAAAATTGTTTTCTTCCCAACAGACTACTCATGAAGACTATCACATTTCGAAATCTGCGGCGAGCGTATCACCCAATGGTGTACCACTTTCCGCGATCTCAATTCCAATCTTGCGCTCCATCCGGTCACCTATACCATATTTTCCGTCGCAGATGACGGCCGTTGGCCTGCTTTCGTCCAAATCCTTCAGAGCGCCGTGGCGCCGCCCGTGAACCTTAAACATTTCGCATTGTTCAATGCACCTTCTAAATATGTCCGCGATCTCCTACAAAATCATTCCACCTGATTTCGTTGACCTTCCTCTCTCCCTACGAGAATGGTCTCAGTGAAGTTTTCTCGTGGAACAACATCCTACACTCACCGATCTACTTCTCATCACGCCGAACGCTAGTGTGTTGTCTTCTTTCCAGACTCACGTATCAGCCCTACATACCCCGAACAATCTAGACTTGAGGTTCTTGGATGTAATCGAAGGACACACTCTCGAAACTCTTACTTCTGCATCCTCAAATGCGAGATGTCGTATGGATACCCTCGGATGAGGATAAGGAGAATGCCGACTGACTATCTACTTCAACGACGCATCATCTCATATCACATGAGTCTCTCATTTTTTTTATCTTCACTGCGGAAATGGTGTCCTGCCAACTATCATTAGTAGTCCTAGCTGATTACCTGACTGATTTAAGAGAGCTTCATGTTCCGGGGTATTACCAAGTAGGTGGTCGTTACCCTTGTCTTTTTCAGAATTGATTACCTTTCTACTCCCCGCAGAGTTACAAGATCGATGATTCCCTCCCTAAATCCCGTCGTCTCAGAAATCTTACAATAACCTCCCATACGGAGGAATCGCTCCCCTTTGACCTAGATGAACCAGCTCAATCCGTTGCGATGGTGCACCATTGGTCGACTCAGTGTCCGACGCTTCGCACGATATCCCTCTACTATCACCTGGACGCTAGTCAAACTTCAACCAGGTCATAGGTTTGGATCGCTGGGAGCGACACAGAAGGTCCTCTTAGTCTTCCTCTTTGGAGTTTGACCTACCCATGGCCCGGGCATTCGAGTATATCCCCAAAATTTGCTAATCTTCTGCTATGGGCCACCTTGATGACTCTTCGGATGACCACGATTATTGATTATTTTATTCATTGCGAGCGTCACTAGAGAGGAAACAGGGTAGGTGTGGAAATTATGGAATTAACTCATGGCTTATCGAGGCGGCTATGCATTTGGCTTGAGGCGAAGATCGTGGTATTGTCTGCTCACATACACCAAATCCCTTCAGAGTTTCACTGTCACAGATGTATACAAAACATCGACTATATACATGCCACGAAAAGCTAGATGAGCCATGGACTAAATGACAACAGATAAGTGATACGTCCGCGTCACAAACAAAAAGCCAGACGGCGAGCCGATTCGAATGCAACACGAGGGAGCTGAAGAAGGGGAGGGTAGGACAAGGGAGGGGTGGCATGCATGATTACATGCATGTCCCGATTCACATGTGTAGTCGATAGTAATACAAGATCTTTTCTTCTCCATTTTCGCGTCGTTTGGACGTCGAGATATACGTGAGCCTAGAGTTTGGTCTCAATACCGCGAGCAGCGAGCTTCTTCTGGAGCTTGGCCTAAACCAAAGAGTCAGCACACCGAAAAGGGACTTCAAGGCGAGAAAAAAAGACTCACGTTAACGGCGTCCATATAAACATCAGTGATAACCCAATGTTCCCTCTTCAGCTCTTTTCCATGAATCGCAATCGCCAAATCCTTCGTCATAATACCATCCTTATCGATGACCTCAACACAAGCCTTCTCCAAATCCTCACAAAACACCCTCAACTTCTCATTCTTATCCAGCTTGGCACGATGCAACAATCCTCTTGTCCAAGCAAAGATCGAGGCTACGGGGTTAGTTGAAGTCTCATTACCCTTTTGGTATTCACGGTAATGACGAGTGACAGTTCCATGTGCTGCTTCGGATTCAATGATTTGACCGTCGGGAGTGAGAAGTTCAGATGTCATCATTCCGAGCGAACCGAAACCTTGGGCGAGAATGTCGGATTGAACGTCGCCGTCGTAGTTCTTGCATGCCCAGACGAAACCTCCTGAGGATTTAATGGCTTGGGCGACCATGTCGTCGATGAGACGGTGCTCGTAATAGATGCCGGCAGCTTCGAATTGGGATTTGTAGGTCCTATGGAAAAAGTGAGTGAGAAAGACAAAGGGATGGTAGGGTGGAGGCTTACGAGTCGTAGATCTCTTGGAAAATGTCCTTGAACCGACCATCGTATCTCTTCATGATGGTGTTCTTGGTTGACATGAACTGAGGCGCACATACGAGCTCAGAAGGGCTCTTCGAGGATCTGGGAAACACATACGAGGGGCATTTTCTTGGCGAGAGCCATCTTGAAGGAGGCATGAGCGAATCCAGTGATTGACTTGATAATCATCTCAGTCAAATTTTATCCAGGGATGTTCAACCACATAAGCCCTACCTCATCGGTGTTGTACATGCTCATGGCAACACCAGGCCCCTTGAAGTCGTACACGTTCATTGAAGTAGGTGCTGAGCCGTCTGCAGGCGTATACACAAGCTGCAGCTTTCCTGGCCCGGGAACGACGTAGTCCGTCGAGCGATACTGAACAGAAAGTCGTTAAACGGATGATTGAAGTTAACGAATTTAGAAAAGCAACTAACTTGGTCACCGAAGGCATGACGACCAATGACGATAGGCTTGATCCAGCCAGGAATGGGACGGGGAATCCGTTTGAGGATGATAGGCTCACGGAACACAGTTCCTCCGAGAATATTACGGATCTGAAAAAGTAATTAGCGACGGCAACATTAGTGGGAACGCATGAGAAAGACAGGGAACATACAGTGCCATTTGGACTCTTCCACATCTCCTTCAGCTTGAACTCTTTCACACGAGCCTCGTCGGGTGTAATCGTCGCGCATTTGATACCGACTTGGTATTTTTGAATCGCGTTCGCAGCTTCGATAGTAACTTGATCGTTGCTCTGTACGACAAAGATCGAATTAGGAATTCAAAACCGATGTGAGTTGCAGGGACGAAGGCAGACCTGATCTCGGTATTCCAGTCCAAGATCGTAGTACTTGATGTCGAGTTGTAGGTAAGGAAGGATAAGCTGCGGAGGAAAACAATGCCATTAGGCGCTCGGGCGTCTGTGGGAGAGATACTGAAACAGAAGTGTTGACATACCTCTTCACGGATCTTCTTCCAGATAATCCTGGTCATCTCATCTCCATCCAACTCCACAACAGGGTTCTCGACGACGATTTTGTTGGCCATGCCGCGGTCTATGCAAGAATAGAAGGAGAGGTTAATCACAGAGACAAGGAAGAGACAAGAGTGGGGAAACAAGGTAGCCAGTGAAGTAGGTGACCAGGGCGCGTTCCCGTGACGGAAGGAGTGGCGTTAATCCCAGGATGTGAGGGAAGAACTCAAATTGTCGTATTTGGAGCAAGAAAAACACTCACATCGTCTCGTCGACATTGAGAATGCACGGGAAGTCGCAGACAGGTGCGAAAACGCACGGAGGTTTCGAGTTTGAGCAGAAAACATCGTTGATCTTGCGCTCTCAAGAGAGACTCAGAGAGTTGAGTTGCAAAAAATAGCTGAACACAAGGGAATTGGTTGCTGTCTGTGGCTGCGACAGGTTGGTTTACGGTTATCAGCCCGGGTATTTGAGGTCTGCCGTTGGTCCGGTCAGTGATTGCGTCCGGGAAGTCCGATCCGCTGAAGGATGCGGGGCCGGGGTACTCACACGTATGTGCACACACCGGGGCTCGAGAGTGTTGGATGGAGGAAAGCTGGCAAGTGGAAAGATAAACCTGTTCAAATACGATTACGTTGTGGCAGGCACTCGTGGGTCGCTGATGGTGTCGTAATTCTCTTCTGATCTCCCTTACCACCGAGCTTTTGCCACTTCCCATGACACCTTGCACGCTCCCTCTTTCGTGGCGCTTTGGCGGCTGGATGCTGCATGGTTCTTTGTCACGAATTCTATCATTTATTGTTGACCCATGAATAACGAGAAAACCTGCAAACCGCGACGTCCATTCCCTCCATTCGGATTCTTCGGCGCTGGAGGGGACCCTCTCTGCTATCGCTCTTTTCGGACCATTTCCGTTGAGAGGCTTCCAGTCTGCCCCTCCAAGGACTGACGTCCTAACCAGGCTTGGCGTCGCAGCAGCCCTAGTGCTCGCCTAGAGTAGATCACAATCGCTTAAGCGCCTCTTCATACTGGTATATCCGGATCCCATTTTTCCATCGGCGCGCGGTACGCTACTTACGCGAGTGGATTCTCTGCTCTCTTAGCTTTGTGCTTCGAGAGACCTTGCAGCATGGCTGGTCCATGCCGCTTACTTCTTGAGAAAAACGCCCCTCCCACGAGGAACCAATCATGCTTATTATTATCATTCATGAGGAACCCATTGCTTTTTATATCCGTCTATCGGAAATTCGACGACGAGCCGCGACGTGGCTGCATATGAACGGTACCTTGAACTCTTGTGGCCATTTCATATCATACGGGGTTCGAGGTGAATCCCCTTTGACCTACGCATTTCGGCTGTGAGAGCTTGAGATTTAACTACTAGCTGGGTTTATACATGAAATCAAAATGAATTCTTCCTGTCAGTCCATGTTTCTACTTACCCCGAAGTCCCTACCCTGCTTATCACCTCCGATGACAATGAGACCCCGGATCAATCAATGCCTCCTTCCGTTCTCTGTGTAACGTAATACCCCTTGCCATGATGCACGATCTAGTCAACTTTGTATTCCTCCAAACTATACAACACACGAAATTCCCCTTCGAGTCCTGTGACACCCTGTCAGAGCTTCGAAACCATCAGCAACCAGTTCCGCAACGCCAAAAATAACCCAAAGAAGATCACGTAGATAACTTGCCTGAAGAGTCGAGGTGAACATCAACGTCCTCGACATTTCTTTACACTCCTGAAAGAACTCTCCAAGCTGTAGAATACGAAGAAGACAGCTCCCCATCCCCGCGCCCAATCTCCCCATGGATGATCCGTCAAAATTCTCCACACGTTTATTTTCCTTTTACACGTGATTTCTCTGACATATGTTTCTGACTTATACAATTGAATTGAGAGTGATGTCAACACATCGGTCACGGTTTTCATGATTATCTGTGTCATGCATCGTGTTCTGGGCTTAGCAGCGACATGGTTCAGAATATGTATTCGACCCAAACTTTTGTTAACTCTGGACATTTGTCTGCTCTCATGTTCATTGTCCTCGACAGACCTTGTTACACACTACAGTACCTAATCGTCTTTGATATGTACATTGATTGTATCTGTTTTCCTAATTGCACGGTTCAGAGCTTAGAGAGACACAGAGAGTGAAATTCTAAAACACATCAAATGTTGACAGATAAACTGCGTTTTCAGAGCATTGCTGGGTCAATCTATTGTCTTCTGTCTGGAAGAAATAGAAAAAATGGGGGCAGGGCGGATCGAACGCCCGACCTTTAGAATCCGGATTTAACTTCAGTCTACTGCTCTCCCAACTGAGCTATGCCCCCTTGTTATAAAGGGAAGCTGTAAAAGGTTCTGACTCAAGCGTGAGAACCTCGAGGAAGGCACCACTCAATGCTACTCAGTACCTAGTATCCATCTCCATCTAGGAGAGCAGTATTCCGCGCATGGGATGCTCGGAAACAATTCACAAAAATTTCTTGGACTGAGCTCTTGTGGTTGTCAGGTTGCACGGCCTTCATGGTGAGGAAACTCTGTTCACTGAAGTTCAGCCGCGAGGCATTTCCGATTAATTCACATTCAGCTAGAGACAGGACATATGGGTTGGGTTTGGAAGGGCCTACAGTATTCAACGAGACGGATAAGCGGTTGCCTACGACTCATAGCGTCGATATCATATCAACTTGGATAACGGTGCTTAAATGGGGTGAATATTGGAGCACGTTGGGAGTACGACTAAGCACGAAAATTGCGGATCAAAAAACCCGAGTACACTACGTGGGCCGAGACTGTATATGTGAGAGGTGAGAGGTACTTAACCGATGATAACTAGAATAAGTAACTCCACTGTTGATTCCACGATCGGGCGTTGCGCTCGAGTCCTACAAGGCATGAGCAACTTGAATTCTGATAACTATTATGTTCACGACGTATTCCGGGTATCTGAAAATAACTATAGTGAATAATAGTCTATGACTGAGAAATGATGATAATGAGATAACAGGCGGCACACCGAGAACTTGTGACTCGAACATCCAACGTCCTACTCGCATCAATCTTGAATAATATTCAGATTCCGACCAGCCTCCTTCTCCAAAGCCCGTATCTGGTCCCGTGTCTCCGGTGTCCAAGCCACAAAAATCTTCTTGAGTTCAAACTGGAATCCAGAAATAAGCTTCTTGAGAATCCTTGCCCTTACAGCCTGCACAACCAAACCGCTGGCGTGTGGGCCTAGCACGAGTGGTAGTTGCTCTAGCGGGCTCATGATACCCATCGGCCTGGGACCGAAGATTTCGAGTTTTTTGACTTTGGGAAGGAAGTCGGGGTCTTTCATCGACATAAGGGCGTGATCGGCTGAGCGAGAACAACTTAAGCATCCTATCATGAGCTCTTCCACTTCAAGTGTAGCGGGCAAGGTATTGATGACACATTCACTGAATGATTCATCTGGAAAGCATGACAGGGAGAGATGAATGGATGAAAGTGTCAATGGGAGCCGACTGCAAAATGCACGCAGGAACGGTTGCTGACCGATAGACCATACTCGAAGGATTAACTTCTCGAGGACAGGGAGATGAAGACGATATAGCATACAAAGCTCTTGTGGATGAGGGTCACGCCCCATGTCCCATTCAAAAACTTTGAGTGACTGGCGGGTGACCGCTGAAGACCAAGACGCTCCTTCAACTGGACCTCCAGGCGCGAGTGGGGTCACTGGAGTTGGCCAAGGACTGTACTTTGTCGAGCTCGCCCGATATTCTTCAACATTGGGACATGCTGCGAGTAGATCTATGCATGCACTTCTCTTCATATAGCACAGATGGATAATGGTGATTTTGGACCGATCCAAACCGCTGTGTATGTTGATGAAAGTGTCCCCACCAAGTGAGAGCTCACGTAAGTGAGGGGAATTGGGGAAAGATGTAAAGCCCGAGTCTCCCTGTAGATTTTGGGCATCTGGTCGTACAGATAGATAGTCATCTGTGCCGTGAGTTGTAAGGCAACTAGGAACGAATGTGAAGCGGATTATACTAGACAGCTTCGATGTGTGGCTCAGCCATTTTGTGGATCCGGCTCGCAAGTACAGACTTTGGACTCGATGTAGGTTCTCCACAATGACACTATCGATAGATGGATGCACGAGAACGTCTGTCCCTGGCCAGGCTACTGAATCGTGGCAGGGGCTCGGTAAAAGTGAGTCTCCAGTGAAGGTATGAAAGGAAAAGTCAAGGTCCAGCTTCATGGCTCCTGAGTGTGTCAAATATCGGTGAAGAAGGCAGATAGCTCCTTTGGCTGGCCTACCATTGAACCTAATGCAAACGTTTGTCCACAGCTGCGGGTTCGAATAGACAGTTTGTCGCCACAAAGACGAGACACCCGTAAGAGTGAAGAGGAAATGGTTTGGGTCGGGTCCTTGGCATATGCTGGAAGGCGATTCAAGCTTAGACAGCACGCATGCATGCGCAAAAACGAGTGACAGTGTTTCTGAAGGCAGACTCCGGGTTGCTGATTGAAAGACATTTACCTGCTTCGACGCGGCAGCCCTTTGTTTCGAGAGTGTTGAAATCGCCTCGTTAATTTGAAGGGTTACGTGTTGTAAACGTCGTAACTCTTCATCACAAGCAAGATTCTCAGGGGAGGGTAATGTGAATACGTGGTCGCCCATTGGTGGCGAATATTTCTCGAGGGATGACGAGCCTTTGAATAGGTCTCCATGAAGGCGCCTAAATGCACATAACTCTTGCGGAATATTCCGGATACACGATCACTAGTGTTGCCTGATCAGTAATTCTCGCCTCGACGGAAATCCCAGAGGATCAGTACAAATGACCCACCTCTATCTGCCCTTTGAAATCCTCACAAAAATACTTAATCATGTATGTTTAGTTTCTCGTTCTCATCGGCGATATAACGCCGACCGTAAATCACTTTTCAGTATGAAATCGGAGACAATTTGAGGCTAAGGAGAATGGAGGAATCAACAGAAACAATAAGAAATCTGCGCTTTGCTTCTAGGACTCTTAACACTCTTTTGTCTCCCTTACTCTTCCGCATCCCACGCCTCACGTTCACAGATGCCGGAAGAACATCATCCCCAGTCACTTCACGCTGCTGCGAAATCATTACGCTCTAACTTCCGACTCTTCGACGAGCGGCGTATTTTACAAACACCAAGATCCCCGTTCTTCGCACGAGTAATTTGGATCTTATGAATGAAGAACACAATGCCCAACAAGAAAAGCTGGCCAGGGCGATCTCGTCATTGACTAATCTTGAGTCAGTAAAGTAAGCTAAAATTCCTTCTATTCTGCTATCCCACATACTCATATGATCTTCTCAAGCTATGAATATCGATCACAAAGAGATCCCGTTGATTTGGCGAATGGGATTATCTTGGCACTGGGCTTGCTCTCTTCCCTCCAGGACCTCACCCTCACTATTTATGACAATCCTCCATTGTCTTTCACCAGGCTCCGGTCTTTATTTGTCCTCAAACTAGTTTGCATGTCAGTCTGGACAATGCAGGGCCGTCGATACACCTGCTTGCGGAAATTGCCTCACTTATTAGCAGATGCCCCAACCTTTCGACCCTTGACCTTGCCATTTTCGGTGCTCACGACAGTCCAGGGCTTGGTGAATTCTTTGTAGCAGCTGACCAAGCACATAAGTATCACTACCATTGCGGAAGCCTGAGATGTTTGGTCCTTCCGCTGTACAACAGGTCTTCAAAGCCATATCCAACATTTTCAACAACTCCACTCTTTTATAATACAGCAGAATCCAACCCCACGAGAAAGGTGTCCTCTGGGTCATATCTGTACTACAACCCTTTATCGTAGCGGAGCCCCGCTAAGAGAGCTGACCACAGACGCCGTTGGTGACCCGGCATTGCTAGATTATCTGTCCTCTCGCCCCGGCATCGAGCGGTTAAGCTTGGTGCCAAGGAAGCAGGGCGAGGATTTCGTAGAGAAAGTGAGAAGGATCTACAAAAATGTTTTACCCGCTCAAGGTCTAACGTTAAAAGAACTTAAGCTCTACAGGAAATAGACTGGTGCAGATCTCTCGCGAGCAGTTCTGCTGAATCCCTTAGCGAATGCCTGAAACTAACGAGCCTTCATGTTGGATGTTTGGTATCAAATGAAGAACTGGAAGAAGCGAAAACCATTGACCTTGTGCGGTTTTGTACTTCTAGTCATTTCCGCCAGCTTCATACATCTCCCCTACAGGATCGATGACTGGACGTCTGCACCCAGGCACCAATACTGAAGTATTCATGGATGTCAACTGCAATGATTTGTGAGACCATGATATGGTCATTCTCCAACGAGGAGGAAGAATGGGTCGATCAGGTGATTAAGTCTTTCGAGACCTCTCACAACCCTAAGTTCAGGATTCATTTAATATGCTGAATTCCACTTGGCAAGCAGTAACTGGTGATTGTTTTATGGTCGTGATGTCATTCTTGGGTGAATCAAATATCGAGTTATACTTATACCGACATAAGAACTACAGGAAGGATATATCGATAAATGCATTCTACACTCGTAACTCAAGGGCAGAAGGTGAGAGTGTAGTCAGCCTTGCTATTAGCAGGGCAGTTGAACAAAGCAGTGCCGCTAGACTCGTCGTAAGCATAGACGTAAGATCTCGGGCACCTGGACTTGAAGTAGTCATAATAGGCGACACCTGACGCCGGGCAAGTCGCGGGAGTGCTATGGGAGCCAGAGCAGCAGTTGGCAGAGTCGGCTAGGTTTGAAATGTGTAAATCATGGGACAACTTCAGCGAAAGAGGATTCGAACCTTGGTTGCCGTCGAGGTTGGCGACACAGGCAGACTTGCAGCCAACTGGGAAGCCGGTGGAATCGAAGGGGCCTTTGAGGGGGGCAGGGCAATCTGGACCCAAGTCGGTCGCGCATTCGGCGACTGGGCAGCCCTGGTTGTTGCTGACGCAGACAAGGCCACCGTTGCAGCCTCCATCAAGGCACGAGTTGGGTCCTGGGTTGGAAGAGAAGTCGCAATTGCGACGGGCCCAGATACGACCAGCGCGCCAGTTATCAGGGACGTTGAATGTTTGAACGGACAAGGCTGGGGCCTCCCAACCTGCCACATGGTCTGGAGTGGCCGATCCAACGTTGAGGTCGGTGAAGATCTGCCGGCGGTGAATTCAGTAAATCATGGTGAGTCTTTCAGAGGATTATACTATAAACGTACGGCTGGCCTAGTTAGAATGTGAGCTGTCAGAATGAAGACATATTGTGGACGAATTGAACTCACCAAATAGTGAAAGGACAGGCATTGTAGACCGTGAAAGTACGGGCTGCAGCGCCAGAGGCAAGAACTAAAGAGGCAACGAGGGTAAACTTCATTTTCAGATGCAAGAGAGAATAGTTTTGGTGAATAGTTCCCTGAGCTGCAGACAACTATGCCCTTGTCCTTAAATATTTTCCATGATCTAGTTTTAGCACATATGCAACGTGTTACTAGGTTCGTCTTTGTCAAAAGTCAAATTTCTTTGACCATAAGGTGGCCGCGGGCCACGCCCTATTCCCCGCGTCGATTGTTGATTGAATGATCAAAGAAGCGAATAGAAGCCTAGGAGCGTCATGCGCGATGCTCATAACCATTATGACATTTGATAGTATCCCAATTGATCTGGAATAGAACTGATAGATCAAAAACAAGTTGCTTTGCCACTCTCGATTCATTCGGTCAGATGCCGCCGTAGGCAATCGCCAAAGGCATGTACACGGAGCTGTGTTTTGAGCATGGAGTAGTCTCGAGCACATGTATGCGAGAAGAAAAGATCACTTGAATGATCTAGGTCTACGAATCTATGCGCCTTGAAGTGGTAACCCATGTGGCGGCCGCCTTTCGGATAGACGGCAATCTAATTCAAAATCGTCCAAGGAAAGCCAAGTAGGTCACAGTGAACAGGATTATGGCAAATGTAGAAAATTTGCTCGCGGAGACATTTCAGAAGCGGTACCAAGGGCTGGTCTCTAGAGCCGAGCTTGACGACCTGTTAGGAGTCCTTTAGAAGTCGTTCTTTTATTCCAGAGGCGATTTCAAATAAGTTTGTCATGTGACTTGGAGCACGTGGTTCTCAGTACGTCATACACTCAAAATCAACCTTGTCGAGTGCTCGTTGCTCGTTGACAGGGGCGACCATGTGGACAAGCTCGCTGGCAGTTTGAGCTATTGACGCTAGAGCGCCCGCAAGGTCGGCAACGGATGGCGCCCAACCCCTTTTTCTGAGTCTTTCAGAGATAAATCTCGAGTTGTTCGCGAACTTGCTGGGCTGAACTTATTCCAAGAGTTAGAACGATTCTAAAGGACTCGTATCTGCCGTGCGCAGCAGTGGCCGCTCCCGCAAGTTACTAGAATGACATATGACTCAACTGACTCCCATGGTCACGTGGACTTCCGCAAAGCCCGAGGTAATTTCAAGGTTAGGGGGTACCGATGAAAACGCTCTTGCGTTTGTCATAAGCGAACCGTTGCAGAAATCTGTACAGTATCACAAGCCGAAGAGAAGAGCGAGATAGTGGGTTCTCGGTATGATATGGACAATAGAAAATGCGTATCAGCGCCAAATAACAGACCCCTCGGATTATTCACGGACAAAAGGTAAGTGTGTAATCTGCCTTGAGAGCTGCATTACAAGTCCAGAGGGCTGTTCCACTCGATTCATCATATGCATACGCGTATGCGTTGCGGCAATTGTTTTTGAAATAGTTGTAGTACTGAACACCTGGATCCCGGGCGAGTTCATCCGCCGCCTGAGCGACAACTTAGGAACATGATTTTGTAGATGTGACGCACCTGAATGGGGGCATGTCTGTGGAGTACTGTAATTCCCAGAGCAACAATTCGGAGAATTTCCTGGTAATTTAAAGTGAAGGGCGCGTGGTTAGCTTGGTTGACGCGACATTGAATTGTTTCATGAGTATACCTTGGTTTCCATCAAGATTCGCGAAGCATGCGCTCTTGCAGCCCACGGGGTTGCCTGAGGGATCATGAGGCCCTCTCAATGGCTGAGGACCTGGAGAGACATGCCATTCAGCTTATTATTAGTCGCAAGTTCAATACACGTGGTTACCGACAAGTCGGGTTTAAATTCTTAGGACAATCAGCTACCGGGCATCCCTTGTTGTTCGTAACGCGCATGGGGAGGTTAAAACCGTCCACGAGTGACACTAGTCACCTCAGAAATTAGTCAACCTTTTAGTGGCATGAGTCTAAACAGTCACTTGCCATCGTAGAAGTCACGATATCCATCAGCTTCGAGTGTCCATTCGGCTACAGTGGCAGGTGGGACACCCTGGAGGAGAAATGATTGATCAGGACATTCGCCTGTTGCCAGTCGTTATCATTTTAACACTGACGGTTCCTGAGCGAGGATCACATTTCACCCCTCCGTTACATCCACCGGTAAGACAAGAATTGGGGCCCAGGTCTTTTGAGAAATCGCAAAAAGTTCGAGCCTGCCAAGGTGGTATTTCAGTTGACTTTGTGGATAGGAGGTGATCGAAGACCTACCCAGATGCGACCGGCCTTCCAGTTGTCTGGGACAGCGAAAGTGACAGACGAACCCGGCTTTGCTTCCCATCTATGATATTCGTGTCATTCTCATGGATATTCGGTCTTCGATTCGGGACACCTCGAAGTACCCGCTTACCCTGTCGAATGACTTGGCACATTAGGTGCGACGTTCAGGTCAGTGAAAATGGCCGGCCTTCACTATGGGAGTCAACGGATGTGGCGCTTCAGGCGTTGTAAATTGATCAAACCATATGGTGAATTTACAGGAGTTACGAATCTTCGGACAACGCTGTGAAATGGGCGATTCCAGGACTCGTGGTTGTACGTACGGTGAATTCACGAGAAAGTACGCCTTGGGCCAGAACGAAGTTCATCTTGATAACCATTCCAATGAAGTCGAAATACGAGAGCTAGATGTGCTATGTAGTGCATAACCAATGAATCACCTTCCAATATATACCACTCCGACGGACAAGAAAAGCCCTCCTAACCATGTAGGACTCGTCGTGTATCATTTCAGAGAATGTGTGCTCCGCTACTGTGACTGGTCAGATGAAACGACATAAAGCTGTCGGACCTCAATTGGGAAGTTGAGACCGGATCCTCGACTAAGGAGAACTAAGCACTGAACCATCTGGAGACAAGGCACAGTCGTCATACAATTTGAAACTCGTGCACAAAGGAGCATATGCTTCATTGCAACGGGTTTTTATGAAGGGCAGAACGTTCGGTTCCCTAAGAAGCCGTTGTTCAAGGACTAATTTGAGATCCAGCGAACAAGGTGTCAGAACACCTGAGCAGCTTTAGCGGTAGTCTTCATCAATAGGGGCACTTGGAGAGCCCTACGGGACCAGAAGAATCTACAAGGATAAAATTTCGCCTGCTGTGACCAAGAAATTGGCTAGTCTAATCTGGTACGCTCAGGTGTTTGATCTTCAGCCAAGTCCAGAGAATGAAAACCGAAAAGAACTTCGGAGCTCGGAGGAAACTTCCGTCGTAAATAGTCACATGGTAGATGTCGTCTTGAGCCTAATTTAAGGTTGGCCCCCTCGATGACAATAATAGGCACCGCAAGACTCGCTCATGTGCTCAAGGAGCTCCCCTGCAAACTTTGGAAAAGGCGCTGTAATAACACGTGAAAATAAACAGCCAGAACTTTGACACTATCTCCAAGCGCCTTGACCTGAGCACCGTGACAGCCGAAGATTCTTGAAATCGTTTGGAACTCAAGTATCGAGCAGTGATCCTGGCCGTTGCTGGTGGAAATTCTGTGCAGGACTTTTCATGTGTCGATCGGGCCGAGTTCTTGGACAAGGTGCTCGTATAATATATTCCCTTATGAGCCTCAGCTCCATATAGTCTCCAGAGATGTTCTAGCATCATGGACAAAATGTCAAAGTATAGTCAGGCTGAGCATCAGCACCGCAAGTCCAAAGTGCGGAGCCGCTGGATTCGTCAAAGGCGTAAGCGTAAGAGTTGGGGCAGCTGCCCTTGAAGAAGCCGTAGAAGGCAACACCTATAGCGAGAAATCAGCATTCCTTCCATAAGCGGGTCAGTAAGCCGAACGCACCGGAAGCTGGGCAAGTTGCTGGAGTATTGTGGCTTCCGGAGCAACAATTGGCAGAATCAGCTGGTGCGTATTCATATGCATGAGCGATGGAAGGGAGACCAGAAGATGCCAGTGACATACCCTGATTGCCATCGACGTTAGCTCCGCAAGCACTGTTGCAGCCAACAGTTGCTCCCGACGGATCTGAAGGTCCTTTCAACTGGTCAGGACCTATAAATGAATGTCAGCACAAGCAGCGATCCCCAACACCCTCTCACATTGGGCATTGAGATCAACGGGGCAGTCGGCTGTTGGACATCCTTTATTGTTCGTGATTCTCATAGGCAAGTTGAACCCATCAACAAGTGAAACTAGTGAGCCGGTGAGTATGACACGCAATACAAGAGTATTCTTGTTCACCATCGTAGAAATCTTGGTTGCCATCGGCCGAGAGTGTCCATTCTGCTACAGTAGCAGGAGGAACGCCCTATTTCATTAATGTGTGTGACGCGCTGCAGGAGGCAAGTCGAAGTAAACTCACGGTTCCCGTATGGGGATCACATTCAAGCCCTCCATTGCAACCTCCGTCAAGGCAAGAGTTGGGTCCTGGGTTAGTACTAAAATCGCAGTTACGGCGACCCTGAGAATGAGAAGGTAAAGTTAAACAGCTTCAGTAATAATCGCATGGTGACACTCACCCAGATTCTTCCAGACTTCCAGTCATTGGGAACGTTAAACGTCACTGAAGTCCCTGGAGGCGCCTCCCATCTAAGTATGGCTTGATCAGACTCTCGCGTTCTCGTGGTATGTGGCGTGGGCTTACCCCGTTGCCTGATCTGGGACACTCGTGCCGGCGTTGAGATCAGTAAACAACTAGACTACCAGTGAGGAAACAAGACAGCGTGCAAAGTTGTCGTTGAATTGAGCTTACCGCAGGCCTGAGGAGTGAACGTTAGCTCATGATTCAGACAGAGCCCGAAGAGACGTACCAAATTGTGAATGAGCATCCATTAGTGACCTGTGAAGAGTTAGATCTTGGATCCCCCTATCCCACCATGCTATTTGCTCACCGTGAATGTGCGGGCAGCTGCACCCGATGCAATAGCAACGATAGACAAAAAGAATTTCATGGAAGTTTATGTACTTGAAGGGGTTGCTTGAAGGAGGGGAGGGAGGTGATGTGTAAGGCATTCGATCCACGGTCTTATATCCCCCCATCCCATGACCCAGGGAATACGAGTAGTCAGTCTCCAAATGGTCCTGAATAGTTTCTCCATATGTCAAAATCCACTATCATATGGAGCACAGCCCACAGGTATCTATGACCATCCAAATATATGACTTTGGAAGCTAGGCTTTGGAGTGGCTATTACGTAGAGTGTTATACTAAGCGCGTGGCGGAATATAGTTGGGTTCGAGTGAGGCGACCAGCGAATTCAAAAAATCGGTCCTAGAAGCATTGTGGAGGAGCTGCCTGGGAGAGGGCTCCTCAAGTCGAGCTCTGATCTCCGTCCTTTTTTTTTTTTTGTTTTCGAGAACAACGGAAGTTGCGACGGCCTTGGCTACGAGGAACCGTTTTCAATACAGTTCCATCCCTCGTGTTTCGTCTAAAGAAGTAACCATGGACATCTAGCAATTTGTTGATTTTTCCGTGGCGTGCGTACTGGAGTCCCGAGATGAGCTCAACCCCGAATAATGACATCCGAGAACCCACATCACAACACCTAGGACTGCCGGCGCGTTGTCTGATGAGATCCGACTCATCCAAGGAAAGAAATGCTCCTCACAGAACTTTCCCAGTAGAGCGTATTACATAGAATCATGATAGGTCAGAGGCCTTGAGTGAAAAACATCCTCGGCACACCAGTGGTAAACAAGCAAGTCAGCCCTGGGAGCGCTTCCAGAAGCCAGAGTTTATTTTTATATCAGCCTTCGGCACACAAAACGGCAGTTTCGGCATTTCCTTACTTGGGTTGATCGCAGCTTGGCAGAGGGCACAGAGCACTCGTCGTCGCAGACAGATTGCAGACCGGTCCGCTGGTATTAAACTCCAGCTTCTGAGTCGACAGACTAAATATTTCTCATTCGCAAGTCGGTCATCACATAACACACATACTTAATCTGATACGTATAGGAAAACCGCGTCGCAAACTTCTGGCCTTAACTTGAAAATAAATGATACTCTGGAATCAAGGGCAAAATGTAAGAGTATAATCAGCGTTCAGACCAGAGTCGCAGGTCCAGAGGGCCGTCCCGCTAGATTCATCAAATGCATATGCGTATGAGTTGGGACAGTTACTCTTGAAGTAATCATAGAATGCAACCCCTGATGTGCCAGTTGACGGTCAAGAAGCAATTTGGGTGCTTGAAAAGCCACGTACCAGAGGAAGGGCAAGCTGCTGGTGTCGCAAAATCACCAGAACAGCAGTTTGGAGAGTTGGCTACGGTTTACAGAAATTATTGGTGTCTTTACACATGAAAATATTTGTATCTCCTTTTACCTGGGTTGCCATCCAAGTTTGCCACACATGCACTCTTGCAGCCAACGGGGAAGCCAGTACCATCGAAGGGGCCTTTGAGCTCTGCTGGGCCTAATTACGTTCTTCAGTGATTGTCAACGCTTAGCAGAAGACTGTGTTCACAATTGGGGCCTAAGTCGACAGGGCAGTCTGCAACGCCACAGCCTACATTATTGGTGATTCTTGCCGGCAGGTTGTATCCATCTACGAGAGAGACTGAAGGCGAATGGCCGTGAGATAGGAGCGAGCGTTTTATGTTGCTTCTTGATCACGAACCATCGTAGAAGTCACGATTTCCGTCACCTTGTAAGGTCCATTCGGCGACGGTTGCAGGGGGTACTCCCTGTGTGTGCAGATGTTACACCGCCATGTTTGACTTCAAACTACCAATTCACGTACCGTGCCGGTGTGAGGATCACATAACAAGCCACCATTGCACCCTCCATCGAGACAAGAATTTGGCCCCGGATTTGTCGAAAAATCACAGTCACGGCGAGCCTTGGCGGAAACGGAAGATCAGCTGTAAGTCGCAACCAACTTCAGCATGCACCTGACTAACCCAGATTCTGCCAGCCTTCCAGTTATCTGGGACACTGAAGCTGACGCTTGTGAAAGCAGGGGCTTCCCAACTAGAATAAATTGGTTGTAGCTTCAAGTCTACTTTTAGAAGATACAGCTCACCCCGTAGCAAAATCGGGCACGTTCGGAGCGACATTCAGATCCGTGAACATCTAAAAATAACATCATGATGCGTTCATGTATCAGATTGCTTCAGGGACGAACAGCTGGCCTGGATCAAAAATTAACCATCCGCTGGAATAATCAAGGTAGAGTACGCCTCACCAAATGGTAAATGGGCATTGATTGAAAACCTAACAAGGCGGTGTATCAGAAAAACTCGACCAGAGGTACAGTCCCTGAAAACAGATGATCGTACAGTGAAGGTACGAGCCGAGGCGGCTGTAACCAAAGTCAGGCTCGAGAGGAAATACTTCATCTTGATTTTCACTGCAGTGAAGCGGTTTCGAACAGGAGGCTACTGTGCAGTAAGTGATACTCTACTCGAGTCGGAATTTATCTGAATTCACAGCAGACTATTCTTAGTAGTAACCGAGGATATTATCATTCCTAACACAGATCCTAACCTGTAATTCGGTCCTCGTCAGAAATCTCTGTTGGGCTCTCATGGGGAACTTTGTTGCATGCGCTCAAGAGGTCGAATATAGCAACTCCAAAGATGCTGGGTGTCTCGTCAAGCCTAGAAGACTAAAAATTCCCATTGCATTGTATGGGTGGGAGCCACTGCCACATGCCGTGTATGTTGTATGAGTATCATCGTCGTGAGGGAGAAATCAAGAAAAGATTGGAAACTTCTCAGGAAAATCACCGAACTGCGCTTCGGCTACCTAGAAGACAAAGCGAGAGTAAGCGCTCGAAGGGATCATGATCATACATAACTTGAAGAGCATGCTACTTGCTTTTTTTGTTATTATGTGTCTGAAAAGCTCCAACGAGAGAAACCGGTGGTGCCACGAGAATGTTAAGGGATTTTGAACTAGAATATGGTTTGGTATGAAATCTCGTTTACGTGGTCTGGTAGTGGGATAACGGTGGACCTCCTCACGACAAGCAAGCAATGTCAATGAGACGGATCCTATCAAATGAACGTTGAATCTTGATCGTCCTATTTTGACTAACCAGTAATTTGGAAAGCGACTAGGTGTTCTTCAAAGTAGGCTAATGTTCCTCGACTGGAACCTCGAGACCTGCGGCCCGCGACATGCCCACATCAGAAGCTTAGAAGCCACTAGTAGTTGAGACGTGCCAAATTTACCGCTTGCGTTGCATCGTTTCAGAATTCAGATGGTCTGATGCGTTGAGGGTGTGAGTCGTGACATATTTAGTCACTGCTTGTCCTCGCCACAGATCACAGTATTGCTTTATTTCGGATAACCGCACACAAGCTGCAAGTCAGTGCGCGAAGACCATGAAGTGTCCTTCGTAAATACATTGAACCTTTGAGACAAGAGAACAAATTCTAAGGGCAGAAGGTGAGAGTGTAATCAGCGTTAAGACTGGAGTCGCATGTCCAAAGTGCCGTGCCACTGGATTCATCGAATGCGTAAGCGTACGAGTTGGGGCAGTTGCTCTTGAAGTAACTGTAGAACGCAACACCTTTTATAGCGCGTCAGTGCCAAGTCAGTCCACCTATAAGTAAACGCACCAGAGCTTGGGCAAGCTGCCGGGGAAGCGAATTGGCCAGAGCAGCAGTTGGGCGAATTAGCTGCGATTGGAACTTATCAGTACCTTGCGCTTCAATCTGACTTTGGGAATGCACCTTGATTTCCGTCCAAATTGGCCACACAAGCGCTCCTGCAGCCGACTGGGAAGCCGGTGCTATCGAATGGTCCCTTAAGTGGTGCTGGGCCTGATCTCTGATTCAACGATCGTGATTACTTGAATTAGTGCCTGTACTCACAGTTGGGGCCCAAGTCTACGGGGCAGTCGGCGACAGGGCATCCTTTGTTATTCGTGATTCTTGCGGGCAGATTGTAACCATCAACAAGGGAGACTAAAAGAGGTATTTAGTCAGAACAATCTTATATGGCATTGAAACAACCTACTGACTATCATAGAAATCACGATTTCCGTCCCCTTGTAAGGTCCACTCGGCTACGGTTGCAGGAGGAACACCCTAGGTATGTAATGTCACGCTGACGTCGGTTTCAAGAAAGAACAAGAACGCACAGTGCCTGTATGAGGATCACACAGCAAACCACCATTGCATCCTCCGTCCAGGCAAGAATTCGGCCCGGGGTTAGTCGAAAAGTTACAATTGCGGCGGGCCTTGAGAGAGGAAAGGGCTCAATTCATTGAAGTGACCGGTTCACATTTACCCGACTAACCCAAATTCTACCGGCCTTCCAGTTGTTCGGAACACTGAAGCTTACGCTAGTGAGAGCGGGCGCTTCCCATCTGCGAAACGTGAGCGTCGGGATGACCAACCGAGACGAAGAACTTGCCCCGTAGCAAAGTTAGGCACGTTTGGAGCGACATTCAGATCCGTGAACATCTAAAAATGACGTTCAGGCGCATTCACTTTCAGGAAGAGATCGTCGAAAACGTACGGCTGGCCTATATGTGGATAAATTTAACTGTTAGTATATGCACAGCGTGGATGACGCCTTACCAGATAGTAAAGGGGCAATGATTGAAGACCTAGCATTGGGATAAAGGGGATTCCTCAGTCCACACATTCAATAATCGGGTAACAAGAGAACATACAGTGAAAGTACGAGCCGAGGCGGCCGTCGCCAGGGTTAGGCTGGAAAAGATGGTTCTCATGATAACTTTGGTGAGTGGAGCGATTCAGAACAGGAGAGTGTTGAGTTCTCAACCTCTGTCTCGTTCGAGCCTGAATTTATCTGAATCCACAGTAGATTATTCTTAGCAGCAGCCTCGATTGTAATGGGATTTTTCGACCATTCTGACTAGTACACCAATCGTCGTCGACCACAGCATCTTTGATGGACTCCCGTGACGAACTCCCGTGTAGCAACACCGCCGAAGGTGATGATCCTGTCTAGCCTGGAAAGCCAAAAATCTGCAGTTGTTCCCATTACGTTGTATGGGTGATACCACTGCCACATGTTGTCGAGTCCATCACGCGTCCGTCGTGGGCGAAAATGTCAGGAAAAAGGTTCGAGGGGCTCACGGGGTCACATACGAGTTCGGCAAAGTTTGATTCTGAATGTCTAGTTGTAAAGCAAAGATAAATGTAAGCACGCGGGGTAAGTCATCAAAAGGGCAGGAAATTTACTTCCTTTCTTCTGTGTGCCTGAAAAGCTCCAACAGTCACAAGAGCGAGCACCTACAGACGCCACGAGAACGTGACGAGATGTTTGCAAAGGAACCAGTGACCTAATGCGCAGCACGCTCGTTCTCATCCCCGGGCGCTGGAAATTCGCGGAAACCATAAGTAGAATTCGTAAATAACAAGATCATGTTCATATTGTCTTGTAGTATGATAGTAGGCGTACACTAGATGTCCGTGAATGATCAGAAAATTATGGATCCTATCGACAGCATAACCATCAGAGGTAACAGACAGGAAGGGCAGAGAAAGTTCAGTCCATGAGCGGGTGGATGGTCCGACCCCCGTGAATGATAAGGGAATATATACTCATGAAAATGGAATGAAGAACAGTCTATAATGTCGTAAAATCGTCTTCAAAGCTGTTGACAGAAAGAGCAATTGATCTTCATGCTGGTATGTAGCGCAGCGGCTGCGGGTTGTCATGGTAAGTAACAAAAAGGATGCGATCAGCGCAAGTAGACTCACGTAGAGCAATAAGGACAACAAAGATGCCGATGGCAACAACATACACAACGCCGTATTTGATAACAATCCAGCGACGTTGCCTCCTCTGCTTGTTGGTATAAACGGGGGCACGAATCTGTTTCGAAGGACGCAACCAGACTGAGTGTCCCATAATAGCACGCATCAGAATGGTCCATGTGAATAACAGTCAGAAGAGAATGGAACGCACACAAAATCGTCGCATGGAAGCGATCAAAGTAAGGTATCAAAATTGGCGGTGTGAGCATAAACAACAGCAAATGCCCAAGAATCAAATCCGAACTCCACAGCGACAACTCAATGATCTTGACGATGAACTCTCTCGCAGGCTGTGACATCACATGCGAGCCCAGCCCACGGCCATACCATCGACCCGTCCACCATGCCCTGTTTGTCTCGTCATGCTTGAACTCACGAGAAAGGAAGACGGAAATCAGAATCTTGTGGACGGCCCTCTGGATGAAAATAACCGCGATGAGACCAAGGACCGCATGTGAAGCGTCCCATGACTCAAGGAACCACTATGATCGCAACAAGCACAACACCAGTGAGTAACAAAAAAGTTTAAACACTCAGTCACACTTACCAAGAACTCGAAGAATCCGATCATTCCGACAGTTCCGAGGGCATGTGCAATGAACGCAATGGTCGATCCAAATTTAGGGAACACAGGATCAAGCATCGGTCCAAGGAAGATAGAAAAGATGAACAATGTGAGTAGCACTGCCGCATTGAAGACAATAGGTCCCAAGGAAATGACGGCAATGCGAATGAGGGGACTCGGGGAAAATTGGCCGGTAGCCGGGTCGGGGAATGACTTGACGAACATGTATGCAATGACGAAGATGATCGCCAGGCAGATTGGGAAGATGACCTCTGACCAAATAACTGCTCTCCATCCAGCTCGTGGGACGTCACCGGAGAGTTTCTCTGAAGGGTGCCCGAGTTTCTTTTTCTTGTAACCAGTAATCATCGTGCGTGAAAGACGGCAATAGCCAATCCACGAGTTGTTATGCGAGCGCGAGTTACCACGGCACATCCATCGCAAGAATTCGCTACAAAATCCCAGTGGGTGTCAGCAAACTGTTCAAGCACGGAATATAGACTAAAACTGACCGATAATCAATGACGAAGTCAGAGAACACGAACTGATGAGGGTTGAACAAGAACGGCGCCACGCAAAGGGCAATAATTGAAACCCAGAAGTAGATGAGCCAGGGAGTCCATAGCGTCAATGTCACATAAAGTAACATGACCAACGTCCTCATCCCAAGGTAAATACTTGGTCCAGCGAAACGTGAAAGCAGGATGCTAAAGTATATCCTCGTAGTCGCGAAACCACGTCCGGTAGCAATGTAACGAGCACCTCCAAATGTTAAATTGCTTAAAATGGAATGGGTATAGATTTGCGTGGAGAAAACCTCAAAAACGGGGGAGAGGGAGCTGAACTGCTTTGCAAGACGGAAGACGGCTTTCCAGGTACCACGTTCGACGAGTTCTGTAAATTGGGCGTTAATAAACGTCGGGAATCGTGAGATAAATCGCGTACCTTGTAAGAACAAGGGCAAGAACGAGATCATGAACACCAGGAAAATACTGATAATGCAGCGCTCTATCCACTGGAAGACGGGTACGAGATTGTAACATCCTTGCTGTCCACCAATCATCTGACCAGACGGGGTATACTTGCAAATCGGGAGTTGTGACCAGAGAGTACCCAAGAAGACCACTAAACAGGGAAGATCAATACCACAAATCACCAAGAGAGTAGAGAAAGAGGTAACGCACTAGTGACGACGAATGTCTGAACCGACAAAATGACCAACATATTGTGGATATGGAAGCCAGGATGTCCATAATAGAACGTCAAGAACCGATCGATGGGCAACTGCGTCCCCAGATAATAATACTCCCGACTCAACATCTGCTCACCCATACCCGTCCCAATCTTCGTCTGGAAGTTCAAAATTGTTCCAAATCCAAGATCACGACCCTTTCCACACTGATAATACTCGGTATGCTTGATCCTTCCACCTCTTCCAAACGCATTCATACCCGCATAGATATCTTCGTTCAAATGCAAACCTTTCTGCGCCTTGGACACACCACCCCTCGTGGTCATGTACAACCCATTCAAGAAATCAGGGTGACCGTAGTGCAGCTTTCCTCCGATCCAAGCCATTGACCTAGCAGCGAGCGTTCCGAACGTTTGTTCCTTCCCAGCAGCCAAATCTCCCAAAATACCAATATTCTCCGAAAAGATATATTCACGAGCACCGACTATAGCCACAGGGGGTTTCTTGAAATCTTTGTGACCCCACTGCGCATACGGACTCTGGTTCGGGGTATTATATTCCTCGAATTCTCCCAAGACGTTCCTGATCTTCAAGCACTCCTCGAGATAGTTATCCTGATTGGCGTCGATGAGCTGTAGGTATTCGCCTCGATAGAAAATGATGGCATGATTCTGGTTATCTGATTTTCCATCTCCAAGAATGGGGTTTCCGGGGAGTTCGATACGGAATTTCGGTCGCCTGCGACCCGTTTCTGGGACGAACTCGCTGTGACCATCAATGAGCGCTGAAAAGATCCTCGGGTCTCCACCTTCTTTCCTTGGTGGCTCCTCCTCGAGATATGCGATCTGCAAATCCGGGTACGCGCGTAACAAGAACTCGGCGTTCTCGTGTTCTTCCTTGTTGAACTTGGAATAACGTTGCATTGACACCACGAATTTGAATTTACGACGCGCCATCCTCTCCAACTCCTGCTCCAACTTATCCGTGTTCCCACCATACATCTGTACGACCTCCGGGTTCTCGACACGATAAAGTAGCTTGATAGCTTTTGAGTAATTCATCATGCCAGAAACGGTCCGGTACAGCGTCTGCGCGCGCAGCGAAGCCCAAATTCGTGTACGGAGCGTGAACTCAGGGGCAGCACTCTTGAAACCGATAAAATAGAATGGCAAATCATCGATTTTAGAACCACCCTTCTCGTCATGCGCGAAAGGATTGTTGCCGTTAAACATCGCAGACTCTTCAGCCAAAATCTTGGTATCCTTCACGAAATTCTCCCACTCAATCGGGTGTAACTGCTTCAAGTATTCAAGAAGCGTAACGCGAGTGTTCTGATCTTCTTCACGAATGATTTCGCGAAGCGAAAGTAGAGTCTAAAGAAAACCAAATGAACCAAATGATTACATCAGTTTCTGTGCATTTCTAGAAGCGCCCGTTTGCGCCCTTAGAGAAGCAGGGGCTGGAGAGTAAGGGGTATAAGACGTACCTTCTCACTGTAATGAGGGGTCAAAACCGTGAATGTCGGCATAGCATGGACAGGTAAGGGTTCCGGAATGGCCGTAGTCAAGGACTGTGCGAAGAACGAGATTCGACGTTCGGCCTCGCTCCCAGACGGGAAGAATTCCGCACTGACTCCCTTTTCACCTTGTGAGATGAAGAAGGCTGGAGCTTTTAGACTGCGACGACCACCTGCACCTGTGTCCACTTGGTGATAAAGAAGATTCTGGACGTGGTTGATCGAAAGGAGATGTTCGCGATACATTGAAATGATGATGGCATTCCAGATTTGCGATACCAGGACCTGAAAATCAATGAAATGAGAAACTGGGGGGAAAAGGGAGTTTAAGACAAGGTTACCTTGGGCTTGTACTTGACTTCCATATCCTGTGTAGCCAGCAACTTCGCATAAATCCTCTTCGGTAGCCGGGTATAGATATCCTTCCAAGGCGTCCAGATCGAGAGTCCAAGGGTGAATGACCTTGCAATACTAAACACCGTGTTCCAAATGATATACCAAAGGAAAGTATCCAAGAAGAAAAGGACCAAATCCATGATGAACATGATCGCCAACGTAAACGCAGCTTGATTCCTACACAGCGCATCGCCAAAGAACCTATCGTGACAATTTTGTACTTTCATGCCTGTCATGACAGCGATAGGTCCACTGAACGATTGCGTGAGGTAGAAATACGATTCGGCGAATTTGCATCCAAAGACAAGGAACCAGAGGAATATTGAACCAAGACGATTGGGTTTGTCCAAGGCTGGGTAACTGGCCGTGAAGGTTTGACTTGCCAGATACTTTCTTGATTTCCCGGCCACTCGATCACCGAACATACGCCCAGAAGGCATTACGGCAAAAAGAACAGTGGCAACGACCGAGATGAAAAATTGGACGATACCCAAGATGAGTGCGAGGGAGCCGCCAGTACCGTTGTGTTCGACAATGGCGACATAGAAGGTAGGACCACAGGTAAGCGCGAGGGTGATAAGCAAGAAGATCAGTCGACGTGTGAGGTGAGAAGTGTTGTTCCAGGTAGTGGGGATGTAAGAAAATTCGGCGAGGGTGGCAAAGATCATGATGACGGTGGCGACGGCGCCTCCAAGGGCAGTCGCACTCCAAGTCATCGCGGCGGATCCACCTTCCGGAAGGTAGATCCTAGGGGCATTGAAAGCGGTATAGAAGTAGTACATGGCCACATGAATGACCCATATCCGATTGAAATTGACCAGGAGATGGCCGAATGATCGTTTCTCGTAATAGGTCTTAAAGAAAGCTTTGTCCCAGTCAATCTCATGGAACCTCATGAACCGCTGTGATGGCGGAAGGTCCACCAATCGAGTCTTCGGGTAAAAAGTTAAAAAACGAGGACGAAAGCCAGATCAAGTGGCAACATACTTTGTTCCTGAGCGTAATACGAGCAATACCCTCGGGATACCAGAAGAGCTGATTGACATCATCATAACCAATGATGTCTTCGTGGTCCCTTTCTCTTCTCACAAATTTCCCATCGACAACCTCATAACCCTGATCCCGAATGAAACGATAGAGCGGCTTGATGACAGAGCGCAAATATAGACCCTCGGGTACGGGATCAACGCGGTTCTGACATTCCGGGGATCGGTAATAATCATCCGCACACTTGAAGATGAAGCATAGGCACTCGGGCACAAACCGCACTTGGGCCGCTTCGCCCCAGCACAGTAGAAATAGGGCAATCTGCCTGAGGCGGTCGTACTGGCTCATGCCATTCATCGCCTGCCGCCACCGCTCCAGCGCAGAGTTTAGCGACTTTTCACTTGACGACCCCTTGTTTTTCCCGCGCTTAGATTTTAGTCTGTTGAGACCGGGATTCTGCGTTTGACCGATGGCATCGTCAAGGTCGAGCTGCGCGGCGAAGTACCATTTTCGATAGTTGGCATTGTGGCCACCGATGTAGTCGGCGTGTAGCGATATTAGGGCATTATTGGGCGTCATACGAGACGCGCGACTGTCGAGCAGCTGCATGAGAAAATCGAACTGCGGGAGGTGGAGTGTTAGTATAGTTGTCACCAAAACTGTCAAATTCGCCTCAAGGGCACCACAGTAGGCGTCAATAAAAATGAAAAACGGGCCAATAGAAATTGTTGTGCTTGCCGAGAAAGGCTGAGGAAAAATCAGCGACATACCATATTTCGCATCGAATCTCTCTGAAAACCAAACTTTTGTGTTAAGTCCAGGAAAATATCTTCAATTTCCTCCTTTGAAAGCGGGATGTGGTTGTTGTTGTCTGATGACCACGCCGGGTAGGCGTCTCGAGAGCCATGCGGCATTCCAGTGTCCATGTACACTGTTGGAGTTGGAGCTTCTGGAAACGGTGTGCGTATCCCCTGGCCCAGATCCTCCGACGAAGGCATGTTGTATCGCTGGTAGACATCACCGTCCGAATCCGTGTCCTGCGGTTCTAGATTGGTTTACGAGAATCGGATTAGCGGGTCAAGATGAAAACAGAACAGGCCCAGCAACTCACGATACATGTCGTATTGCGGGTGGGTATCGTAGTAGCCCTGCTCATTGACTGCTGGGCTGCTTCCATCCGAACCATAGGTCTCACGATAAGTGTCCCTGCGGGTGTAGTCAATGTCGGACTCATTGTCGTAGTATCCGCGCCTGCCGTGCGCATGCTGTGAGCTGAAAGGATCGTTTGAATGAGTTTCAGCTGAGGGCGACGGGGAGGGGTAGCCCTCCTGGTTTGTTGGCCCAGGACGGGCAGGCATTGGTGGTGGAGGAGAGAAGATGAGATGCTTCCACTCCAGCCACCTGCTGCACCCAACCAACTATGGCGAAACGTGGGAACATTATCCATATATGGTCATTGTCCCGGACACACTGCCCACCACGGTCGGCCATCCCCGTCATACCCCTGTGCCCGCTTCCTTACTGCTCCCGACTGTCGTCCTCTACGGATATCACGGCGACCGTCCTAGATTTGCCACTGCCTCCGTCGTCCTCGCCAGCCCGCTCATCTTCCTTTTGCCCTTGTGACTTGCTAATCTTTGACCGCAGCGCACTGTGCTATTTTCGTGGACTCCAGTTAGTCAGGCTTCTTGCCAGAGCCTGGGCAGAGTCCACCCTTTTTTCATTCTTGCTCTCAGCCACTGGACTGACATTGTTCTTCATCTCTTCTGCAGCATGTCGAGCCTACTGGGCATGTTTCTGACTGTAGTGCCTGCTGGCCAAGCAGGAACGCCGAGCGGCTCAATGCCAGAATGGCATCAGCTTTTTGTATAATTTTCCCTGTCGCCTGGGCTCGCACCATCCAAGCTTCCACCTCATGGAAACCTTGGAGCTAGCACACCAAAAAACTGTGATGCCTTCCGACGAAGCTGTGCGAATGCAACTCATTTCTGTCGTCTCCTCCGTCCCATCACCGAAAATGGTTCGTGTTGACACAGCTATTTTTGTACTCTCTTCATTAAGCATTACTTTGAAAATCGGTCATTGGTCGAAGCACTATGCCTGCTGCAATTTGACGCAGAGAGAAACAACACCTCTGCTGTAAAGTAAGTTGATAAGCTTTTACAAGCAGGCAGCCGCGCACACCCTGGTGCGCGACATACGTGCATTGTGCCCTTTCCCGCAAGCAACCTTATGGAGCAACGCGCTAACCCATTTCTGTCTCGTCTTCTCTTCGAATCGTTGTCCGGCGGCCTATCTCCCAATTCAACCAGGGCCAACTGTCTATCTTATCAGTCGCCCCTGTTTGTGAATTCCGACGGGCGTCTACGGATTCACAAGCGCTCAACGAACTCCCACAACCCTGGTCGACATCACTCATTGATGGCAACTACATGCCAAACGAAAACTCGCTCACGAAAAAAAGGCAGTAGAGAATGCACTCATAAGAGTCGGGCCATCAAACGCCGCCTACTTCCTGCCTCGAGTTTCTTGCAGGGGAGCCCGATGAATCATGAACACGGATGTTCTACTTGTCCTCCAACTTTGAACACTCTTGAAAGCTATCAGGGTATCACCCCGATCATTCTGACTACCAGAACAATTAAGCACAAGGGCGAATGCCCACAGAGGCTCAGAGGTGCTGTACTGTCAGGCTTTAAAGAGGCACGTAGTGACACCAGGAAGTCGACTCAAAAATCGGGAATACATGCTAATTGCGGCAGCTCCAGTCTATGTTCTACACTACGCGCCTGAACGTTTGACCTCGGATGAATTCTTTTTTCTTGAATGCGGCTTGCTGACAGGTCGGAAATCACACACGAGATTCGATGCATAGAACGAGAGCAACTTGAGGCGTTCAAAGGTTGAAAGAAGAAATGAGATACTAACATACATGTATACATGCGTGTTCCTGAGATCCGAAGGCCTACTTTTTTTCAGTGGGGCACCTTCATGAAAATTCAAACTGAATGGAAGCTTTTTCAAAGGTCTCTTGTAAGGTTCGGGACTCAACAGATTGAACACAATTGCAACTCGCTCGATCAAAAATTATCAAGTGATGGGAGATCGCTAATGCTCTAGCAAATTAAAGCCAAATAAACGCCATCACCAATGACGAAGGTTCGGATTGAATTCGGACTATCCCGCTTTCAACGCGTTCGGGTCTCTTCGTTACACCAAGCACTCTTTACCGGTATGTGCATTGAAAATTTTGTATTTCTCACATCATACATGAGGAGCTGTGCTTGTGGGAACACACCTCCAGCCAGTTGTGTCTTTGCCGTTGAGGAAATATTGTCGAGGCACTCCAACACTCGTATGCTATTCTGTTACCACCCCATCAGCATATACTCCTTAGAACCTTCGTTGCTTCTGGGAAAAGCTGCTTGGCTTAGCCAATCAGTCAAAATGTAGAGATCTCTTACAACCCACAGTCGCTGTCGATCAAGTCACCTGAACGTAGTACTAACGATTATTTATCAGACCCAACCATGCTCTCACTCGTACGCAACGCTCTTCGTCCCACAAGCTCCATCTTTTCTCGCAATCTTGCTGCTCGCGCAGCTGCACTCCACACTCTCCCATCTCTTCCTTATGCTTACGATGTGAGCACATTCGTCAACTCTGTCCTTCACATCCGAATTCACAACATGACCGTACCAACAGGCTTTGGAACCACACATCTGCAAGGAAATCATGGAACTTCATCACACCAAGCATCACCAAACCTATGTCAATGGCCTTAATGCTGCAGAAGAAACATACGCCAAAACCGATGATGTTAAACAGAAAATCATCCTCCAGAGCGCTTTGAAGTTCAACGGTGGTGGTACGTCTCCACTCCTTGATCATTTACATCCTTAAACTCAGGCTCACATACCCTCAACCCCATAGGTCACATTAACCACTCCCTTTTCTGGAAGAACCTTTCCCCTGTGTCCCAAGATGGCGGTAAACTCAATGACGGAGTCCTCAAAGAACAAATCATCAAGTACTTCGGCTCTGTCGAGGAGTTCAAGAAAACGTTTAACGCTACCACTGCTTCTATCCAGGGTAGTGGATGGGGCTGGCTTGTGCGTTGAATTTCCTTTCCATGTTGTGCACTAAATGTTTGCTGACAGAGAAGTTTCATACAGGCATTGAACCCCCGTACCAAGGCCTTGGAAATCGTCACCACTGCCAATCAAGACCCCTTGACCACCCATGTCCCGTTGATTGGTGTTGACATTTGGGAACATGTATGTCATTAGCTTAAGTTTTTCGGTTCACTAACAAGTGTATGACTGATCAGGCTTTTTACCTTCAATACAAGAATGTCAAACCCGATGTAAGTTTTTTGCGCCTATTCTCGTTTCATTCATATCTCATTATGCCTATCTCCAACACTCCGCGCCCAAAAATATCCTTTAACCTTCTTGTACAAACAGTATCTCAACGCCATCTGGAACGTCATCAACTTCAAAGAGGCCGAAAACCGACTTATCGCGGCTCTTAACTAGAGCACCTTGTCCGTCATCAACGTCGGCGTCCAGGCGATTTCGGCACGCCCGAGAACCCGAGGGTACGATTTAAGATAAACATCAACCCTTTTGTAGACCACGACGAACTTGTTGACTTGAATATTATCGAAACTGAACTGTTTTTGGTAGACTCATCGTGAACTTTTTCCAAATGCTCATAAAACCTTGTGATGAACACCGTCAAGGTCGCATTATTATTCTAGCCCGACGGCAATAGTTGTGGAACGTCATGTTGAATCCAGGTCTTTTGACCCCGAATGCGAGTGAGCTTGAGTACTCGTTGCTGATTTTGGAACTCGGAAGAAGAGTGATGACGGAGGGCCTGATGCACAAAAACGCTCACTCCACGTGAGGACCCTTCAGTGGGACGTCCACCCAAAACACCTGGCAACAAACTATACTGCACCTTACTTCGTATGCTGGCCAACATCGACAAGAGCTTTCTTATCCGGCAGTACTCGGATAGTGATTGCGCGGCTCTGCCACTCTGTCTTGGCTTCGTTTACCGTTGAGCTGCTTGAGCCAGAGTAAGCTCTACAGTATTACTTCGTGGAAAGGAAGTCCAGCCTGCGGTACAGGGATACTGAACACTGTGGGAAGACATGAGTTTCGATAACCACCACGTTCTCCCATACAGACTTCCGCTGCTCGAGCACATTGCACACCCTTGATATCAGGCAATCCCATTGTCCTCCCGGCTTCGTCGTTGACTGGGATTCGGCTGAAACTGGGGTCTACCGACCTTATGGGGGTCTTGCTATCGTCCCGTGAACACCTATCCCCCGACCGCGGAGTCAACAACTATGGAACTCAGCGCAGGGGCATCCACATAACTGTTTTGGTATAACTCAACATCGTATCTGGTTAATTGTGCATATGGCTACTCCGCGAACCATCCCTTTGCGGCATTTTGTAGTCCAACAACAAACCTTGTCATACTCCACTAAAATCTTCAAACCGGATATGCTGGCTCAGCTTTTTTTCCTGACACGAGTATTATGAATGACACGGGTATTATGAAGGCCCATTGACCGGCTCGACCAATCTAGGCTGGATTCTTTGACAGTCCCTAATCTTCTCCCTGACCATACGGTATAATGTTCCGACTGCCACGAGCTATCCCCTGACTAGCAGGTCGCCTAAATTGCGCTTCGCTGTGGTGTTCCACCTGAATAGATACTTCTCGAGCTCATTTATAGTATCAATCTAACCGGAACTGTCATCCTGAGCTATGTCAGGGACTTCTCTGTGTTCTCAATCTCTCATGAATTTCCCCCGACAAGACCGCATCGCCGGTAAATCGTTACATGGGCTCAATTTGATGCCGACATGATTAAATATATTCAGAAGAGATTGTCCTCGAGTACTCAGGGATAAAGAAAGAAATGCAGGGAGCACGACTTAATGACTCCACTCGTTCAGGCTCAATTAATGATTTAGGAGTTCGAACATTCTATTGATTTCTAAGAAGTGTTAGCCACGAGGTGGGAATCGGCTATAACTTCCGTGAACGGGTGCGAGTAGGATGCTTTTTGGTGCCTTTCGTATTCAAGTGGATGGGTTTGACAAGGGTTCCCTGTTCGGCTCCGGTTTTATCGATCCAACGGTTGTATGTGCAGGATGGTGCGTCTATGCTGGCCACTAAGACTTGCACGAGCGATTTGTCAGTGCCTAGGAGAGGTATAGTTGACCGATGCCGGTATTGTACATTCTCCTTGTCTTCATAATGGGGTTGTTAGTCAAAGTGAAAAACCCATAAGGTCGGAAAGATATCTGACCTTGAAACCCTATCTTCGTTTTTACTATCTCCATTGACGAATCTTCAATCGAAACCAGGCGGCTATCATGCCAAGGGTGGGATCTAGTAGATGGATTATGAATGAGGTGGTCTCGCGTTTCTGAAAGACCGTGTGGATGAAGGCATTCAAGGGTTCCGCATGCATGAAATCAGTCAAGTCAAATCAATGACATCATTACACTTCGAGTTCAGGGTGGGCATTAGTGGGCATATGACCTTTTCATGATGCTCTATGATCACAGCTTCGTCGTGTACTCGGTCAGAAGAGAACAAGAAGGGAAAGAAGACGGAGTATTGCTTGGGAGGTGCGGGAACATTCCACTGTATCATGGTATCATAGAAATCATCCCATCGGAGACCACGTCGTTTTCATAAAAGGTGTGGAGATGATAGAGATATACATGGGCGCCTGGGCTGATACACTGCGGAGTTGGATTCGTGAACATGAAAAGATTGGGTCGGACTCTAAATCCTTCAGGTTTGCAAAGCACGTTGGGGCCGTTCTAAAGTCACGATTGCTAGCGGCAGGCCGCGGAACTCTCATGGCTTCAAGGCTGCCAGCCAAAGTGGAGCCACAGATGTCTTGTAAGTGTTGCTAAGTTCATGACGTCGGTCTTCGAGGTTTCTCACTGAGAATTCTTGAACGCAGTCAAAGGAAAGGAACAAAGCTAAGGTAGGGGGGACACGAATGTTTCAAGCCTTGGCTTCCATCGTTGCCACTGGAGCGATTTTATCGCCTGATGCGTGTTCTTTGCAACTGGAGTTAGTTCACTGGTAAGAGAAGTCGTTCAATGACGTTCTTCACTCGCATCCTAAACGTGTTTCGACCCCGATCACGCATTTCTCGGGAAGAAATGAATCGTCAGAACTTCTGAAGATAACTTCAGACCTAATCGTCCTATGCTGTTATCAAAAACACTTCCGCATTCATCTGAACATCACTACGTCAAGCTACCCAAGCGAAGAGGCGACTCAAATATAGCTACTTCTTGTCTATTTCAATTTCTTGCGACGTCACTCAGTGCTGAGGCGAAATGGCAACCTACTGCGGTTTGGGTTGATCAGAACCAATCGATTCATCAATATCTGCCCATCTTTTGCATGATACCTGCAACAGCCCAAGCAACATCTTACACGAATGCGATGAAAGAGGACTGGAAGGTCGGAAGATAGGAGGGGGAGGCAATATAATACGCAGTCCTGCCCAAGGTCACAGGTTGAAGCGAAAAGGGAATGAGGCAGCTACATGCGTTGGATAGGTGAGAGAGGTTATGAAAGGAGAACATCCGACAATGAGATAGTATAGTCATGGAGAGACAAGCGCCAGAGCACTTTGTGCATTGCCCAATCCCCTTCTGAGTTGAGCAAAGGAGCTTCCGGAATTTCACGTAAAGGAGAATGACCACGTTTCTCCCGTGAAGATGCCGCATGTGTTTTGATGTTCTGTATACGATTGCTTATGGGTATGTAGGATACTTTTGACATTTCATTCGTCACTTGAGCCGCTAATAACCCACTCTGTGTGATGCATGACCGCTTTCGGCGGATTGACTGGCGGTAGCCTATGTAACCCTAAAATCTTGAAAACAAGATGAGATCTCGGCCCGAGCGGAGCGCAGGGGCACCTATGGAGCAGATGGCTGATCTGGACATAGGATTGCTAAAGGAATGTCCTATGAAGTCAAGGGAGGTAGGATATGAGTTCCACCAGCAGTCATTAATATGAATGATCTATGACTTGAGCGCCCAGGAGAGAAGATCAGCTCGACCGAAGGCGCAGCTCCCAGATCGTAGCACTTTACAGAGTTTCCGTGAGTGTATTGGTCCTTTATTTACAGTGACCTGAGTACTGAGTGTTGGCGTGTCGGGGGCTACCTCTTCGCGGAGTTGAAATTGTGATGTTCTACGACTGTTTGGTGAGGGCAATTCCCGAATTGAGTGTCAGATAGACTTCGGGATGGTGTCATCCGCGTGTGAGCAAAAGCACTGGGAAATTCTTGTCTTTCAGACATGACACAGACCACAGAATGTCAGTTAATACGGTAATCGGCAAGCAACCCTTCGCTAACTTGAAGCGATATGAGGGTAGAGATTCTCTCGAGCTTAATTAACAACACAGATTGGAGGAGGATCGTCGGTCTACAGTCGGATCGGTGCAGAGAACCCCGGGGGTGGGGCGGGCCAAACCATATCGGTCGCGGATCTACGAATGAGGTTGATAAAGCCTTCCTACCTTCCAGCTTTCGAGAATGTCGATTCTGTTCAATTCCCTTCTCTTCAGCTCATGATGTACCCCCATGGACAAAACCCAGCTAGCAGTCACGGCTCTCATCAGCTGGAGACAACACAGACCCTGATTACGCACGGCACAACGGCCAACCCTGTTCTCATAAACCGCTCTATACTATTGACTTCTGGACAGTTCGCTGGGGAAACAATTCGCTATGAGCTCAAAGAAATTCAAAAGGCCTGCCTTGGACGCAAGTAATCCCCATTTCTTCCGCTTTTTTACCTTTGAGAAACTCATTTTATTTCCCTCTTACCAAAGGTATGCACGGGTGGACCGACGGCCCTTGGATCCTCCGCCAGTTGTCCTCGTGCACATTTGGAGATATTCTCCCGAAACCGGGAGAGAAGAAGAAGTCAACTATGAGTATGACACATTTCATCTCGATCACGAGGAAGCATGTTGCTAATACAATTAAAGAGAAGTGCAAACGCACGGACTACTGTGCACAGTTGACTTGTTTCCCGTCCCTGCCAAGACCTCCAAGGACTCTCCTCCGTCATCCACCGCCGCAAATCCTCGCACCTCGAGACCTGTCCCAACAAACGACGGATTTGTCCACTTTAATCCATCTGGACCGTCTCCTATTCCATCACTAACTCCTTCACCGCCGTACCGTCCCCAGTCCTACGGTCCATCTGACATCGTTTATTACTATGAGGGTATATATCCACTCCTGGAACGATCAAAGACCACACAGGTCCTTGTCGGTGCCACCTTCGTTCAACCGGTACTCGTAGAGTTGTCCGGCAAGAAATGCATCGTTTTTGTATTCTCGGTATGTCTCATTATCCATGTATTTGCACCTTTATTGAGACCAGTGGAAGGATTTGGCTGTCAAATCGGAGGGAACCTTCACCCTGCGTTACAGAATTTTTGACCTGTTCTCGCCAAACGTAGAGCCGCGTGGATCATCCCAGTCGCCTCCGGGGACATATCCTGCAACACCATCCTCGTTGTCCGTATCACCAACACCCTCTCATGTTGCGACAGCTTCCCCATCACCAACCTCCATTTCTGGATACTCACAGACACCTCTGACCTACCCTCAGTCTCAAAGTCCACTCTCTCGAGCTCCCCAGCTACGATTTCAACCGTCCCAGCAAGAACCGCTATTCCACTCGCATTCCTCCCAAACATCCACAAATCCATATCCAGATCCATCTCAGGGCTACTCTGCACCACCGCCTAATCCGCAGCAACCCCGCAGACGCTCACAAGACTCTGACGAAAATCTTGACTACCAGGCAATATTTGCACCCCATGAAGTGCAAACTCGGGTTGAACCAAGGGAACGTAATACTTCTCTGAGCATTTTGGCAGAATGCTGGGCGAAGGGTTCATTTAGAATCTATAGTACAAAGGAGTTTCCGGGTTTGCCTGCTTCGACAGATTTGACGAAGGTATGTCTATTTTTATGATTTAAACGTAGAACAAAACTAATTACGGTGCATTCGTGGCGTGCAGCAATTGGCGAGATGGGGTGTGAGATTGAATATACGGGAAACGGAAAGGAGAAGAAGGAGAAGGTCGACGATGGACGAGCCTGAAGAGGAATATCACTCCGACGGCGAAATAGACGACGGAGTTGATGAATCCGACTCCAGAGACCACCAGGGCCAGCCGACGCGGAGAACGGCAAACATTAGACCGAGGCCTTTAACTTCACAGAGCCAGGCGAACTACAGAAGCTCACCATCATCATCTCCCACCCAACCGCCTCCACACAGACAAATCTCCCCCACTTCAACGAATCCTACTTCTGCTTTCGGGTATGACAGGCACCGTCCGAGACAAGATGTCGGAGGCGACAATGAGTATGAGGAAGAGGTTGCAGAACGTAGGGAGGACCAAGGACCAGGCATCGATGTGATGGAGTACAACGAGCACACCGGTTACAACCAGACAGATCGGCCCCGCAATCCATCTCGGACATCTGTTCATTCGGGGTTACCGGCGTATCAAGCCTTTACGTATCCCACAAGTACTTCCACTCCTTTTGATCCGGCACCAACCTCTTCCGGGCTGGAGCATAACCAACCACATTCGTCTAGCCCCGTTCACGCAGACTATGAATATGATCCTTCCGTTCCGCAACCAGTTCATCCCACATTCGTTCCTTCTGGACTAAGGTCTTCGGTCAACGGTGTTGGTTTTTTTAGCAATTCTCAGAATGCTCCGACAGGTTCGGCGAGTTTTCCGAGGTACGGACCATCAGCAAGGAGGAGAGATTCGGGAGGAGGGTCCAGTACCACCTCGAGGCGCTCCGGCGGATCTGATGGATCTGTAGGAGAATTCCCCGGGATGACACAATCCTTTATGTATGGGATCGGTGGTGGTCATGGGACGGATTGAAGGCAGCAGGCATAATTGAACCACGATTCATCAATAGGTAGACGATCCCATGGACTGTTTAAATATTTATAAACACCACCAAAAACGATTCCTTCTCAAGCATCAATACGTGCGTAGTATATGTTGCATATTTTATGTACCATTTTCATTAAAGTTGATACAGATGACTTCAAACGGGAAAGCACATCTCTGGATACGCAAAATTTCGGAGTGCTTAGAATCTAAAGCATTTAGAGCTCGAAGCCGAATACTTAGTCATTTGTTCTCGTTTGAGGACAACTAATACCAGGACAGGATAGGTATGTGGCATGTGTCCACGTCCTGTCATAAGTCTATGTATGGTGTACACGAAGCTCACAAAAACCAAATCCGTGGCTAGCACCGATGACAAGAACGGTATCTCGGTTTGTTCATCTCATTAACAATCTCTTCTCGAGATGCTCGCCAATGTGGCCCTGGGTATTGTCCATATTAGGGGTATAAGCCAATCTGGTGGTTTCGTGGGGAAGAAGGCATGCTCAAAACCAGAATACGAAAATCTGCGATCTGCAGAACCTGGCGTCAATACTTTACAGAGAAACGCAAGCTATTAAGGGAGACAAAACCTTTTCTATTACTGTCCGTAGCGACGTTCAAAGTGGGCTGGAAGCAAATCAAAATTCTGGATATATGACATCATGCCATTTTATCTTCGCAAATCGAGTCTTCCAGTCTGATTTTTACCAACCTCACACTCCTATGTCGAATCCACGCAACTACGTCAGGGATCCCGCTCACCCAGGCCTTAGGCAAAGGGTAAAACTTGTGGCGCAACGACAGTTTGGCACAAAGGCAAAAGTATAGTCGTGGGGAATATGCCGGTACACCAGGATTACAGGCTATATGTCGAGTGCGGGAAAAGCTGATCTTGTGTAAACCGTTGACCGGAATAAGACTTGATGATTTGGGCCGGAACGATATATTGTTGTTAAAGGGTGCCGGTGAATCCTTTATTGGAACAGGTTACACGTTTTAATTTACAGTATCAATTTCACACATATTGCATCGGCTTGTCAGCCTGGTGTTTCCCAGATAATTTTATTACTGAGTCCACAGTGACATCCTCAACAGAAAAAATGTGTCTCAAGGGTGCTGAGGACGAGGATGAATATTCGATGAATCCTGATGAATCGGCATCGTGTGACTGGAAGCCCATCCGTGGGGCTTAGAATCCTAGATTATTCTCTAAACCTTGTTCTATTTGAGACTCCAACACTGTACATTCGTTGCTCCAAACCGTGGCCATGTGTTAGAATATCCTAAATCAAACCAGATGTCGTACAAATTGATTAACAAGATAAGATTCCAACACCTCCCTCAATTTAGAATCCTAGATTATTCTCTAAACCGTGGTCATGTGTTAGAATATCCTAAATCAAATCAGATGTCGTACAGATTGATTAACAAGATAAGATTCCAACACCTCCCTCACCCTCTAACACAATGCTCCAACTCCGGGTTTTCAGGGGACCTTGATTTTGTGGTTCAAGAGCACGTTTTGTACTATCAGTAATGTTCAATCACTTTTGATTCCCTGTTTTCTATTTGTTCTCACGTGAAAACTGGTCAGGAGGGACCCATCTTGCAAGCTGAATATAATTTTTGATAAGTAAATCATCTCAGGGTGGCGTAGCTAGCGTCCAAGCATCAAACATAAGGTAGAACCACCAAGGCGGCGGGGTTGGGCAGCGGAATGTAGTCTCGACGAGTAGAGATAACAGTGTAAGGGACGAAAATTAAGGTCGCCGTATCACGTGCTACGTCGGAGTGTGAAAGACAGGTTTAGAGCAGCGATCTAGGTCTAGAAGGGGGGCCTCTTCCAGATTGAAGTATAGAACGGGTCAATTCGAGATCCGACCCGTCCAAAACTCGATTTGGATGACGGCTTGTTCGGCATGTCCATTTTCGTAAGTTTAGCTTTTAGATCTAGTTTTCTAAACCCCACGGATGGGCTTCCACTATGTAGTTAAAGGACGTAATAAATGTCATAATGGCATGTCACTTTTATACTAGCGGGACGGAATATAACGGCATGCCAACGAAGCTATCCGGCTAAGTATCCCGATGGCAAGATCTTACCTTTCATAGTAAGTACAATTCTTGCATATTTAAGTCTTACAATCCTCACCCAACAGACTCGCGATCTCTGCAGAGCACATCGTCAATATCTTATCGAGACTGCCGCCCTGTGGTCTTGGCTGGCACCGCTGATAGAAGTCGGCCAAAAGCCAACCGAGAGGACACCAAAGTTGGCAATGTGGATCATTGATTGAGTCCGAAGTCCAAAAATAAAACCCCACTTTCGGGCAGTTGGCCCAGCTCGACGCATTGGTAGAGTCACAGCTTCGTGGCCTCGTGTTTTCGCGACGAGAGGCTTTACATGCGCTTCAAACATCGTCATATGTGCGTGACATAGAGCGGAGAAGCGAACACGACGAGGTACGAAGTCTGTGCCGACCCTGTATGAGAAGACATTTTGACCCTTAAACTAGAACCCAGCCTTTTCCTCGCGCTTTTCTTCCTTTCCTTCCCCTACAATCACTTACAGCTTAATATCCTCACACCTTACTTAGCGACAATTTCGGCTGACTGCTAACTCACCAGCGTCGCGTATTCCGGTTCCTGTCAGCCAACCCCGCCTATTTACTCCTCAAGGAAAGCCCATTCCCAGTTCTATACCCTCGTACGCACCAACCTTATAACAACTTAATATTCTTCGTGAGTTCATTCTACGTATTTCTACGTATGTCGATTGCTGAGTGATCCGCTAAGGATTTCGACAGAAGCCATTTTAATACTAATATCTGCATGAACTGCTGCTCGGTCACACCTTCCAGCAAACTGCAAGCGCCAAAGCTGTAACAGCCGACTTCACCATGTTAATCAGACTTCTGCCAGCCGCACCTCACCCGAGCGTATTGTTCAACATCAATTTTGAGGACTTGCCTGATGGAATGGCTCTTCCTCAGACATGGACAACACACTTGTCCAACCTCATGCACGATGAGCTTCCGCTGCCAAGATTTCACCACGTACTGGATAAAGCTTCTTTTCTCCCTTGTATTATCGAGGAAGTGATATTCGACGTCCCTGCTCTGATAGTAACTTGTCGCTTCATTGACGGGACCATCGAAGAGTGGAAAATTGAGGTAGGAGGCCTTGGTGGCAAATGTTTGAAGACACTGGAGAATGTCGTCGATGATGTGTGCTTGAGCACTCTCGAGACAGAAAGGGAAAGACAACGAGAAAGGCAACGAGAAAAAGAGAGGGAGTGGGAGAGGGAACGAGAAAGACTGAGACTATTACAACACACTTCTCCGTCGTCTTCGGTCAAGAGCAGCAAACACAAGAAGAAGCGCTCGCTCCTTATGACCATTGTGTCGAGTTTATCCTCCCTCAAGTACGTTTTCATTTATTTTGTGTCTTAATGAGATTGAATGGCAACATTCCTAGCTCAATTATCAATCTCTCCCTTCCTTCCCCTACGATCTCGACGCTCTCCTCTCCCCCGAGCGCCTCTTCCTTGCACGAGACACCTTCAGTATCCTCTTTGCCCACCTTGAAACCCGTCGCACCACCCCCACAGGATATCTGCCCTCGTTTCCTCCGTCGTCGAGCCCGTTCTTCCCTTGTAGATGCTTTTCGTTTCTATGTCCTACACGAATTGAATCAGCGAGTTCCTCAGGGAGGATACTACGTGTGGGTTCTGCACAGTCTTCTCAACGAGACACGGGAGCGCAAGAACGAACTCCTTGCGAGGGAGAGGGAACGAGAACGAGAACGAGAAAGGGAGTGCGAGCAGCTAAGGCTCATGGGTCCACCACCACCATATATACCTCCAAACCCTCCTAGCCCAAGCTCGAGTCCATCTTCTATGGGATCTGGTTCGATGATCCTATTCGGACGTCGAAAACGAACCCTCAAACACAAGAGGGATCCGTCGATTGAAACCGAAGCATTCTCAGCAACGACTGGGAGTGAGCCTCCCAATTCTGATGAAGAAGAGGGGACAGATTTCATGATTGGCCGTGAGCACGACAGGTCGGGAAGTGACGAGACCCAGGAGACGGACGAAGACACGGACACCATTGATACGGATACCGACGGAAGCTCTATTCAAACACCCACGTCTGAACACATCACGCTCCCGCTGCCATCGAACCTCCCTCCAACTTCGGCAACCCAGGACTTACCTTCTCTTTCCCCCTCGCATCATGCTTCTCATCTTACCGCCCAGCTACAATCATATACTTCGCCAATTCCGGATCCAATTGACACTCAGATCCAGAATCTTACCCACCTTATCCTCTTACATACTTCCCACTCTGCTCGAACGGCACAAGAAGAAAACAATCGGCTTGATGCCCTTGAAGTGCGTAGTAGGCGTCGTGCATGGTTAAATCGTGCTTTGTGCCCAAATGGATTAAGGCCATTGACTTTGCCCGGCGGGGGAAGAGTGAGCACTCGTTTGCAGCGGGTGGAGATTGGCATGAGCGCAGGGTATAGTGGACTAGGATTTTCGATTCCAACTCAACGAAGTGCACTGGGTATGTGGGTTATCAATGCTGAAGATGTGGTATTCGAGGAAGTCACCCAAGCGACGGAGGGATCGAAGTCTGGACAGGTTGATGCGATCATGCTTGAAGAAGATGATATACAACTCGTTGGCGGTGAAAGATTTACTGGGTTTGATGAACGCAATGGTGTCGAACCAAGGAGATTCAAAATCACGGTACCCTCGGGAGGTGCTCAACTTTTCCCTGTGAATGAGGTAGATGAAGAAGAAGAGACAGAATTTCATCAACCTACCCAGGGCAGCGCCTCCGTTTCGCCGGAATCAGCTGAACACAGCGATGACGATGATCTCAGATTTGCGACTCTCAACCTGAATCAATATGATGACCTACGAGAGCTTCAAATGGACCTCGATATCGTCACCGGCATGGGCTTTGATATGATGGACTCTAGCGATGAAGAGGATTGCGAATCAGAGGGCAACACCGATAGTTTCAATAGGAAAGCGGACGCTGCCGAAAGAGGTATTCCTGAAGGTGGTTTTCGCTTCGCATTTGATATTCCAAGGCCCAAGGCACTTCATGCACGTGGTCCTCATTTGCTTTCTGGTCATGATCAGCGACAGCAACGCCAACGCCAACACTTCGTGGATGGGCCGTGTGATGAACACCCTGTACATCAGTACCTTTACCCTGATTCCCTGCCAGAAAGATGCCATTCTCCAATTCCGCAATTGTTTCCCCCTCGAGCTCCTGGGCCTGCATTCAAGCCTCTGACTGCGATATCACCGGTTTCCGCTTCTGCATCCATTGTTGCTCCTGTCTCGGTCCCTCAACCGCCTCACTTCCGTCCTTCACATGCAGTACCTCCGGCGTGTCCGACGAGTGCTTCCAAAATTCTAGACGGTACCATCCCTGTCCAACTTACGAGCAAAGACCCTCCCGAGATGACACTTCGTCCACCCTCCCGGGCAATGTTGCGCGAGTTTGAGAGTGGTCTTAGTACAGTTGAACGAAGACCTATTCCACGTGATGTGTGTGTTAACGAGATCGGAGAGCTTGTTCCTGGGATGGAGGCAATGGGTTTAGGAGAAGGGGAGGGAGAGGAGTTTACTCTTGCAATGGACCTACCATCAAAACTACTAAAATCAAGAATTGCAGGAATGAGCTTTGCCGCAATGGGTCAGACTAGGAGCTTCAAAGGGCGTGCGAGAGGAGCAACAAGATTACGGGGACTGCATGGAGTGTCAGAGGAGGGCATGAGTGTGGTCGTGGAGGACGTTGAGAGTGATGGCGTGCGTGTGTGATTGATAGTGTTTTGATCTAGGGAGGATCAGAGGTACTGCAGCTGACGAGGAGAGTTTGATCAAGGAGGCTACAATTGGGCTCGAGGTCAAGCATGCCACTCTCCGTGAATCTCTAGGTCCTGGCGATTATTGAGCGCACGTGCTACTCATCGATCCTCGGAGCCCCGAATCACCTTCCTCTGTGCCGACGTATGTCGACTATGTTTGCTAGGCTGTTTGGCAGCAGAACCTTCCCTATGTTCTTACGCCATTGATTACTGCTAAAATCACGTCCATGTCTTAAATTTAACCCAAAACTATGGGGACCGAATCTAAGCCAGGTCCCACTATCCGCTGTTTGGCTGGCCCATAAACCTAACACAGCTATTCAGTTGTTTCATTGCTTGCTTTTACTCATGGATCATTCCAACTACTTTCATTCCCTCCATGTCTTGAAAATACGCCTTCACTACATATACCCTTACATTTCGATTCTAATATTCCTTCATTCCATTATTGCTCTTGGGCTCTATCGGTCTTTTCATCTTCATGCTGTATCATACACAATATTCGCCATGGATTTCATCTTTCCGTCTTCCAGTGTTCATAATCATATTCACGAGGCATTCACATTCACGTCATGCGTATCTCTCCTTTTCCTGTGCATTTCATAAACCATACTAGATACTTGACTCATTTGATACCACAGAGTTCAAATTCACTGGCATCTGCAGGCTAGTCTCTTGCACCACACGTTCACCTTTCTTTTCCATTTGTCACATGTAGTTCTAGCGTCGAAGGACTTCCGCGTAATTGATTTGACAATATGTCGACCGACGGGGTGTGCGATGATTGGCACGAACGTGATTCCAAGAATCATTTACTTCCACACGGGTTAGATTTAGGCCAGCCTCGTCAAAGCAAACCATTGATATACAAAATAAACCTAGAATAGTAGCAAGGACCATTACAACACTCACGTTGTGACGTTCATCCAGCCTTCTATCCTACAGAGTGTCATGCTCGACTTTGAGAGTTATGTCTTGCTTTCCTGTGAAGGCTTCTGGTGCACTATGTAATAAGAGTCAGGTGAGTTGGTGCACCTTGTTCAACTATGAGAAAGCGCAAGAAGTCGCTGGCTGATTACGCGTAGTAACTTAAACGTTCAATCATACCTTGCGGCTGGCCAACTTGGAGCATCACGTGCCTGACCTCAATCACTAAGGTACTATTATTCAATAAATTATTGTGCACAAACTCGAATCGAAGAAGTCACCTGTCGGCGCTAAGATACGAATAGGGGTGACAACGGTAAATACTTTATCTCAATGTCGGGGCAGGTCGGGGTCGGGGCACAAGAAAATCATTCTACTATCCCTAAAACATGCATCGGACTTAAAAAAGTGTGAAATCTGCCTTGCGGAGTTGCAAAAAAGCGACTGTTAGCGGGCCCAACTCCGAGTCTTTCACCCAGGCGTAATATTACTCGGTTTTAGAATGAAGGATCATGTGTGCACATTTTTCCGCTACCATGACGGCTGGGGCTTGTAAGTGTGTCCCTAGTATCCAAGGGAACACACTCGAATCCGCTATCCTCAGCCCATCCACACCAAACACTCTCAGTTGCTCATCTACCACTGCACCACCATCCGGCGAATCCTCTCGGGGTCCCATGCGGCAAGTCGAACTGTAATGGTAAGTTGACCTATTTCTCCATCGGATGAACTTGTCGAGGGATGCATCGTCTTCGCCTTGAGGCATTTCCGTCTTCCAGTCTTCGATGGGGTACCCACTCGCACGCATGTCTTCACTGATGCGGAGTGCAAGCTTCAGTGAAGCGCGAAGAGGGCCATAGTCTTCTGGATTAGAGAGATATTTTGGATCAACCTTGAGTGGCGCCTCGGGTGTCGCAGAAGTCAAACGAAGGTTGCCCTTGCTTTTTGGGCTGAGAAGCACACACAAAAAGCTGAATACTCCGCAAGACTTGTCAAAGTCAAAATCGCTACTGTCGTACGCCATCTAGTCAAGGAGAAAATTAGAAGATAAGGAGAGGATCATAGTGAAGAACGAGAAACTGACCGGCATGATCTCGATATCTGGCAATTCATCGGAGTCCAGATCATTCTTCTGCAAGGGACGACCAGAGTGATCTAAACTAGAGCTTGAGGCAAAAATAGCGAGTTGAAGAACAGGGGCAAGGAGCATGCCAGTTCCCCAAACAAGCCACTTGAAGAGTTCAATGAGAAATACCCATGGGCGTTTCTCTAATGAGACGAGGGAGTGACTCATTGGGACTCGATGTGCGATGGATACAGCGAAATGATCTTGCTGTTGAGCCACCAGAGGTGTCAATGAACATGCTTTCGCTTGTGGCGAGTATAACGTACAAGGTTTTCACCAACTGCTGGCAAGTTTTTGTGGACTTGGATCTTATGTTCCTTCAAGTGCTCAGCAGGACCTATTCCGCTCAGCATTAAAATTTGCGGCGAGCCGAAAGGCCCGGCACAAAGAATGACCTCCTGGTTACAAACTACGGTCTTCCGGTGCGATGTAAATCGTGAAGAGATCTGAACGCCTTCAACAAAGGGGTTACCGCCGCCTACATCGACGAGAAGCTTCTCGGCAACTGCGTTGGTCAGGACGTGGAGGTTCGAGCGCTGGCTGACAAGTTTGTGTGGCAGGAAGGCGTGATATGTCGAATTCCTATATTCGTTTTCATCTCGTGTGAAGTTAAGCCGGCCACAGCCTATTAACGGCTCTTTAGGTGAGTTGATGTCGCGGAGGTAAGGAAGCCCGAGATTCTGGCAGCTCTTGATAACACTAGAAACGAACTTTAAAGTCAGTTCTCGAAGAAATCAAGCGCACTTGCCGACGGAATGCAGGAAAGAATAACGGGCTAGATCGGTTTCTCCACTCGCCTTCATTCGACAAGGAAGAGTTTTTAAATCAGCGGAGGAATAGGATAGACCGGAGATAGGGTCTCACCATTTGTTCCGTGGAATCCGTGATTGTCGTTTTGCCCCAGAAATTTTTCGGATTTCTTGAAAAACGGCTCGACGTCTGACCATCCCCAGCCCTCACAGCCAATGCTAGCCCACAAATCATACTCTGCCTTTGCTCCTCTCGCATAAAGCATTTGATTTATCCGCGAACTTCCACCCAGAGCGGAGCCATTGACGAATTCGAATTTTCTACCTGCTGCGGGCTGATATTCTGAGGAGCGTTTCTGACTGCGAGAGCCATCGGAAGAAAAGTCAGATGAGAGGAGGGGGACACGCGAGGCCCAATCATCGGCAATAGGACCGCGCTCGATCAGAAGGACTGTTTTGTCTGCTGACGCGCTTAGCCTGTTTGCCAGAACGCAACCTGCGGTTCCCCCACCTGTGTATGGCGCGTTAGTTTGCGTGGTTGCTATATGCATGCTGGACATACCAACGATAATATAATCGTATTTTTCGCGAAGGTCTTCCAAGGCAACCTTAGGATAGCTTGAGGTGAAAGGCCACATGATACTACGGTGGTGAAACCCAGTTGCTGAAAGTAACTCGTCCTATAAGGTGAACGAGGATGTGGTGCTGGGTCAACTCGACTACAACCGCGAACAAATTTTGATGTGGTGCCGAGTCATCCATTCTCTAAATGGAGCGTACTAGTAGGCAGAGCGGCTTAGGGTCAGCTAGACCCTCCCGGTTTGGAAGTGATGGGCAGAGTGGACGTCTTGCGCCGAGGCTAAGTCTTGCAACAAGCTCCTGTTCGGCAACAGCGATTTCAAACTAAACCTCCTGATTTGGAAGTGACGCGCGTGGACGTCGAGACCGTGGGAACAAAATTTGGCGGACAACGGTTTCAAATTTCAAAACCGTTGTTACCGAACGGGCCTGTTAAACATTAGAGGTCCCGGCACTTACTCTATACCTTGGAAGAAAATGATCTTATTAAGTGTTTCTCCATCAGAGAATACAAGAGTCTGACTACAGGAGACTAGGGAAACCCCCCGTTCTTGCTTTGGTAACAGTTGGTAACTCGCCTGGCCCCTTCGCACTCTCAGAAAAGTCATGCTCACTGCCCGTTTCCATACTGGAATCGCCGCGCTTGTGTTTGCCTTCAGTCAAGAAGCGATAAATCTTCAACCAGACTGTACTTCTTGATGGTCAGTGCGGGTTCTATAAAAAGAAGCCGCTGAATGGCACAGGCCTGGCAAAGCGGAGGTGTATACTTGCTCTTCAAATATTCGCGAGCGCATGGCCGGGTTTTAAACCATTTGCAGACGCGCGAGTATCCTTGCAATACAAAAGCTCGAGTGGTAAAGTAAAGTCAAATTTTCGGCTCGTCCGAACAAAGTTAATGGACAGGGTATCACTGGGAAGCAGGTATCTGGAAGTAGATTCTTTACCTCTCCTGAACTACAAGCCATACACAAACATTATCAAAAGAAACGACTGGTAATGCAAAGGGGGGTATATCGGTCCAATACCAAATCCGGCAACCTAACCTCGAACAAGAGCCTTTACTCAGGCTTAGGATGAAGAATCATGTGTGCGCATTTTTCTGCGACCATGACTGTGGGTGCTTGTAAGTGAACCCCAGGAACCCAAGGAAACACGCTGGAGTCAGCCACTCTCAGGCAGTCGACGCCGAATACTCTCAATTCCTGATCGACAGCAGCGCCACCGTCTGGTATATCTTCTCTTGGTCCCATTCGGCACGTCGAACTGTAGTGGTAAGTTGTCCGATTCCGCCGTTGAATAAACTTATCCAAAGATACATCATCTTCGCCCTCGGGCCGCTCGCTCTCCCAATCCTCGAGGGGATATCCTTGAGCACGCATGTCTTCACCAATACGGAGCGCGAGTTTCAATCCAGCACGAAGGGGCTCTAGATCTTCTGGATTCGAGAGGTAATTGAGGTCGATCTTGAGGGGTGCATCGGGTGTAGGTGCTGAAAGACGGAGACTTCCCTTGCTCTTAGGATGTAGGAGAACGCACAGGAAGCTAAAGACACCACGAGACTTGTCCAAATTAGAGTTACTACCGTCGTATGGTATCTGATCGATATTAGTTCCTTCGAGGTCAGGGTTTACAAGGGGAATAAACAGCATACCGGCAAGATTTCGATGTCTGGTATGATATCCTGGTCTACCTTTCTCTCTTTAACGGGCCGACCTTCCGGGTCTAATGCGGAACTAGAGACGAAAATTGCAAGCTGAAGGACAGGAGCCAAGAGCATTCCCGTTCCCCAAACGAGCCAGTAGAACAGGTGGGTAAAGAAAACCCATGGGCGCTTCTCTATTGAGATTAATGAGTGGTCCATTGGAATGCGGTGAGCGACAGACACAGCGAAGTGATCTTGCTGTTGAGATGGTCAGTATCAACGTGATACCTAACGCAGTTACACATACAAGATTGTTACCAACAGCCGGGAGATCTTTATGAACTCGAATTCCATGTTCTTTCAAGTGTTCGACTGGCCCAATGCCACTCAACAGCAAAAGTTGTGGCGAGCCAAATGGTCCTGCGCAGATAATAACCTCGCGTTCCGATGTCACAGTTTTCGTTCCCTTGGAAGTACGAGATGAGATCTGCACTCCTTCAGCGAATGGTCCCGTGTTTCTTTGTCTGATGACAATTCTTTCAGCGATGGCATTCGTAAGAACGTGAAGGTTCGGACGCTGCTTGACGAGGTCCAGTGGCAAGAAAGCGTGGTAAGCAGAACTCCTGTGTTGGTTCTCGTCTCGTGTAAAGTGAAGTTGACCACAACCGACTGATGGGTTCTTCGTTGAGTTTATATCGTCAATGAATGGAAGCCCGATATTCTTGCAACTTGCAACAACACTGTAGAAGAGTCAATGTTCTCGAGGCACCACGAACGGACGGGAGGTAAATTTACCGATGGAATCCAGGGAAGAAGAGGGGGCCAGACCTATTTCTCCATTCCCCTGAAAGTGCGTAAGAAAAGAGCCTGAGGGGGATATCAAAGATAGTTACCATCTTTTCCGTGACACCCCGGATCATCAGTTTCCTCTAATGATCTCTCTGATTTTTTGAAAAAGGGCTCCACCTCCTTCCAGGACCAGCCTTCACATCCGCTCTCAGCCCACATATCATACTCCTGTTGTACGCCCCTCGTATAGACCATTGAGTTGATGCGCGTTGTACCACCCAATGCGGATCCATTGATCAACAAGTATTCCTTGTCCAACGTAGGGTGGCGCTCTGAGACGCGTTTTTGGCTGCGTGCGCCGTCAGAGGAAATATCGGACGAGAGTAAGGGTACGCGTGAAGCCCATGTATCGGCCACAGGTCCGCGTTCAACAAGGAGCACTGTCTTGTCTGACGACGCGCTCAACCGGTTGGCTAAGACGCAGCCCGCAGTTCCCCCACCTGTAAAAATAGGATGATCTTTGTTTGTGTAGTGCATCAAACAAAAGGGAATAAAACTCACCCACGATTATATAGTCGTACTTGTCAAGAAGCTCATGAAAAGCGACCTCAGGGTAGCTAGGACGGAAGGGCCACATGAGTGGCCTTGAACCAACGATGCAGACGGGGGATCACAGGAGCGGATTGTTTTGAATGAACATCCCACCGTTCTGTGTACTTACTTATACACAGACAGATGTCAGTGTGTTGGACCGTGTGTACCTCAGGGGGTCGATCAGGGTCGACCTTAATAACTTTGGATTACGGCGTGGCCCGCGACTTGACTCTTCACCGGTCACCCATCAAGGATCATATCATTTAGCAACGTCTGGAATGTCTAAAGTACCTTCAAGGGAGTATATCATTCCGAGCGGGAAAATCGCCTGAACAGGGATGCAGGGAAGTGAAACGGTACCTCAATTTTGTCACCTTGCGCGGACTTTGGGATTGGGAGTTGGCGGTTTGCTCAACGGATAAATACATCAATGGGTTGAGCACCTGAGCCCTTGTCAAGACATGTTCAAGCTCTGTCAGAGACTCAGAGCAGGATAACTCTCCAGAAAATGCTTAAGCTCGATTTGTGTAAATACGATAGTTGGAATCTGCTTCCAATGTATCGGATGCGACCTGTCAGGATAGCCACAAGATCGTTGATTCTCAGCCAATCTGGAGCCGACCCCTTTTGATTGCTCAAATTTCTGTTCGTGGTACTGTTTGAGTACAGTTGAGTAACGAGACTATGCAATGGATGTCGTCAATGACGCCACACAGCACTCGAACATGACCCGGAAGTGATCACCGACGTTCAATTCATCCGCCAAATTTGGATATCATTATCGTGGACGTGGGATCGGCTGACTGACTATACAAGGACCTCATAATCAACACATGATGGAGAGGATGATACAATAGGTAGGTATGAATTAATTCTGGTCCAAGGAGTCAGCAAGACCTCGTTCCACGGACAGAAAGAGCGTACCTCAGGTATCCTAAAGATGGTAATCTCCTGAATAACGGAAGTTCCAGGTGAGAATTCTGACGCAGCAATGTAGGAAAGGACAACATACTTGCTGCTTAAAGTAACGTCGATTCTCCTCGTCAATCAACACTAGATTAAGATAGTATCGTGTACTAAACTTCTTGTTGACGTCGCGGAATGTTGGAGTAAGGTCAAAGCCTCCAAGGAACAGTCTTATAGGTATTGTTTCGCCTAACCATCCATTTGAGAACGTATTTAGCTGACAAGAAGTGGCGCCGACTAACCTCGTACGGGAGCGCCATCCATTATTTCGAATTTCGTGATAGTCTCGCTCTCGTTATATTGGTTAGGCGGCGAACCGGTGGTCTCACGCCGAATAATGGACAGTTCCATGTGCTTTATCTTGATCCGCACAAGGAGAAAGTAGATCTTGCCAACTATCACGTCCTTCAGATGATATCTAGGCCGGCCGTTAACCCAACTACTACCAAGAGAGAGAAAGCGAACAGAGGCATACTTGGACTTGTTGTACTCGAATTCAATATGCAGACAGTCTTCAATACCGACCTCCATCTTAATCGAATTATTGCTATCCGGTGGCATTCGGAATGAATGGACCCAGATATCTTTCTCCTTCGTTACATCTGCCATGCGCCGCGAGATAGATACGCGCACAAAGTATCTGGTCCACTGCTGAGACGCCCATTGTTTCGTGCGAAGAGCCAAACCCACATACCTCAGCTTGACATTTATCCCCTGGTAACTCTCGTACTGCTTCTCCACATTCTTGAAGTTGAATTCAAATGTTTGAGCCTGCCGCATCTCCCCAGGAGCTGCCAGTTCTTGTGATAATGAAAGGAATTCGTGATGGTGCCCTCGGTCATAGAACAGTTCTGGCAATTTATAAATGAGTGCATAGCACTGTTATATGGCCATGCGTACTCACCGATACTTCCAACAAACTCCACTTTAATCCCCTCGTGCACTACCTTTTTGCCATCACGGACATGTATTGAGACCTAGTAAAGTCATCTTAAACCGCAGCCAGTTGACTTCAAGGCCGTGAACGAACTGTTCCATTCACTGAATCACCGTCATAGTACACAGGGCAAGAAAAAACTTTCTCCTTCTCGGTCTTCATTTCAACTTGTTTGCGTGCATCCTCCCCTTCAAGTTTGACGTCTACGTCAATCGGGGAGGCGAAGAAGAATGCGGCCATTGTCGAGGAAGATACAGTAGTGTTCCGCTCAGTAAGTAGTAGAATCGATGTCCACGACGACGAACGACGACAACGGTGAAGCTTGTGGCTGAAGCAAAGGAAGTGACCAGTCTAACCAAGAATCTATGAACGGGTCACCACAAAGAAGGACAGCCTTAGGCTGATATTTCATTGTAACGAACCATTATCAATGGCCGCCTGGCGAAATGGCATCGCGTCTGACTACGATCATTTGATTGTCATCAGGAGATTGCAGGTTCGACCCCTGCGGTGGTCATTTTTTTTTTTCAACTTTCTCTCTTCACCACTGGTTACCTGAAATCCTTTGGCATTCATATAGTCTACTTTCCCGAGCCACCCGCTCCCTCAAATAGCTCTTCGATGACGCACATTGAGACTATTGAAGCATTTTACACGATAATATGAGGCCGCCTGGCGAAATGGCATCGCGTCTGACTACGATATTTGTTGTTGAAATCAGGAGATTGCAGGTTCGACCCCTGCGGTGGTCATATTTTCCCACTTGGAACATGGTTCACAAGAACCAGTATGACTGGAGGAACTCTGGGAAAATACGTTCTTTTCCGAAACTCTACGACATTATGTATGTACCAGATCACATCAGGGAAGAAGCTCTACAACTCGCTGTACGAGACTCTTCATAACCTCCGCCTTTTCTTTCCCAATAGCCAGTACCTCTTCATGGGAAACTATTTGAGAAGTCGGTAGTATCACTGGATTTCCCGCAGTCTACGACATCTCATAAGAATCTATCTTGCAAAAATCATCTATAGGCTCACCTCTGCCTCTACTTCTTCCCTGATACTCCAATATGACGAGGGGATGACAACGAAATTGGTAACAAGACTGAGAACCATCACCTCCATGCCTTCATCTCTCGCGACGACGACTTCAGGTACGGTGCTCATCCCAACTACATCCGCACCGGCGTTACGAAGGAATCGTCCTTCTGCGGAAGTTTCATAGGTTGGTCCACAGACCCATGCATACGTTCCTTCTGCCAGGGCAGATCTCTCTAAAGAAAGTTGATTGGCTGCGCGAAAGGCCAGACGACGTAGAGAGGACGAGTAAGCATCAGAGAGGGCAAGGAAGCGAGTCTGGCTAGGTGACACTAGTGGCCCAAGTAAAGGGTTTGTCCCGACGAGGTTAGGGAGAGCGAGGTGATCGTGAATCACAACAACTAAGGAAAGGGTGAATGGCAAATTCAAACACGAAGATGAAAGCTCACTTGTCCCGACAGGAATGTCCGGGTTCAGAGATCCGGCAGCATTGGTTACTAGGTTTGACCGTCAACAGTTCGACACGATACGGCATCTCGAATCTATGATGGAGACTTACTAATGATTTCTTTTACGCCCAGTCTAGCCATCGCGCGGATAGGGTATACGACAGTCGATAATGGGTGCCCCTCGTAAAAATGGAACTACCCAGAAGCAATCAAAAAAAAAAAGTTGTGAAGATGCTCGTCCAGGGCGCACTCTACCGAGCATTGCGACAACAGGGATATTATTTTTTCCCAGTAGTCCGAATGCGAGCTCACTGCTATGGCCTTGGACTAAGAAAAACACTAAGCTCAACCTCGATGCGACGGTCACAATTGGCATTACCTGTACTCGTTCCAAAACCGGGTATCATTTCGTAAGGTATCTTCTGTACATTTTGGAGGATAGCGGCAAGCCCACTCAGGCCTGAGCCACACACGATCCCCACGCGTGGGTTGTGGAGTTCGAGAGGCAACTTCGACCTGATAGAATCGATGGTAGCAACAAAATCCGGAACCATGGCTCGAATGACAGTGATGGTCAAGAAGATTTACAGGTGGTATCTGAGGTCTAACGCGAAAGATTGAAAGAGTGGGTTTGAAAGGTTTTCAAGAGCAAGATAGTGTGATGACGCTAGTGTAGATGCATAGCTTAGAACCAGTGGCAGACTCACCGTCTCTTATCTTCAAATTAGGTTTATCTTATCAATCTACCTTGGCTGACACTCATTGATCATCCAAAAGGAAGCCGTGGGAAATTCTTGTCGGGTCAATTGTGCCTGGCAGGTCGGGTTGACCTCGCTAAGTAGACCTGGCCAAGGGCATTCC
>KQ962076.1:162802-176878 GCA_001563735.1 Leucoagaricus sp. SymC.cos
CCGCCTGGCGAGTCGCAACGCTTCCTGCCTCGGTTGACCCCCAAGATAATACACCTATAGTATACCTTGACAAATACTTACGAAAGGTTTACTCCAATACCTTGATCTGTTCCCGACATCAAGCTTCGCAGAATACGGCACAAATCTTCCCTGATACATCCGGGACCCTTTGGCACTTTCTTTCAACCAGGTGCAATTGGGCCTGTAATCCATGCAATGCGGATAAGACTACTACACAGGCTGCGTTAATTAAGCTTCAAGTAATTCTTAGAATGTATCAGCTGCCTATTAATTGGCTCAAAAACTCGACGGATATTCTCCTCCTCTCTCAATCATGGCCTAGGTGCTGCAATAGGCGTGTACCCACGCGCGTCACGTCCCGGACTGTTCCTAGACAAACCAACTCTTTCAGGTATCCTTCTTTGGGATGGTTAAAACCAGGCCGCAAATTGTTCGCGGACTGTCAGTATGCTTTGCTCAGCGAGTCGTTTCGTCTACAAGATCTCACCATCAATCTTTTTTTCCGGTTCACGCGTCTGCAAGGGTCAGGCTCCAATTGAGAGACGAGCAGTGCGGCGGGACAATAACATTTACACTGAATACGAGTCTCTCCTGTGTACGGGCGGCTTGGACCGGCTTGTGACCGGGCTTCACGGTGCCCTGAGCCTATGAGTTGCACAGAACGTGTGACAGGCAAGAACAATGGTTTGGTGGCACCAGCACACCTCAGCACACCTTTCCCTGAGTCAACGTCCTTCAGAAGGACCTTCTTGAGATGCTGACGGTTCTTCCAGGGATTCAACTACCCTCAAGGTAACCTCGGTACCTCCAAGTCCTGCCATTATTGTCGTCACCCCGAAGGAACCATGTGGTTTTTGTTACGGTTAGTTTTCGGCCTTCAATCGCTCCCTTTCTAGGAAGTTTTCTCTCAGCTTTCCACTTCTCATACCGGCTCGTTTGCACGACATATGCCAGCCATTCTTCTTTCGCGTCAGTCCCTTAGATTATCAACCTAACGCGGACACTCAGCCTGACGGTCGTACGTTAGGTTGGGCGTGAAATAACAACCCAGGCCCCGACTATACAACTCTGGCTTGATCTAGAAATTCATTCAGTCGACATTACCTCCACAACGTGAAATCAATTGCTCAGAGTGCACTAGACTGGATGTTGACCCAGCCCCTCTCCTCACACCCTTACAATACTACCAATTGAATATGAAGTACAGGCCCAGTTGTGAACCGCTTCTTTCCTTTGTTAGCCTCGCAGTGAGTACGAACACGTTATGATGATCATTCTTCTGACCACGAGATGCATCAGAACCCTCCTATGGGCTTCCAATCGCTGAAACTCTAACACAAGAAGGTGTTCATGGCTTATCCTGTCTAATCACCTGGTCCTGGTCCTTCCAAGCATGGAAGCCACTGGTCAGATTCTAGACCTAGAGACGCACCTTCCACTGTGCCATGTACAAAACGGGAACAAAAGTAATCTTCATCCATCAGAAATGATAAAATAGATACCTGCAGCACCATGACATGTGTCCAACCCGTGGCTACTAGAGACTACGTTAGCTCTCACCGATAGCATGGGGCTCGTGGTCCGAGGGGGACATAAACGGTCTACTGCCCTCATCATTGCCATAGCTCCGACAGCCAAGAATGAGGTAAGAGCGCCTTGGGCCTGATACTGCAGACTCACCAGATCATCCTTTGTCATGACCTCATGAGCTCAACCATCACTGCTTTTGAGAGTTCTCATAGAAATTTGTATGACAAGGCCACATGACTGTCAACTCTGGAAGGTAAGCCCTGAGTCAAAGTGCTAATTCGACTTGTCGTAGTATCATGAGAGATTACCAGCATGACAGTGTCGTTCGAGATCCAATATGACGTTCAAACCGATCCGGAAAATTCAAGGGTCAAATACATAATATGAGTTGGACCATTTCAGTAGTCCTCATGGCCACAGATCGATCGAAGGTAATTCCCGTTGCCCATAAGTCAGAAGCCGGGGAAGCATAGAGTGAGAGCATTGGAGTAACTCCAGATCTACTCCAGACCTCACCTCGAAACCAAAGGACAGGCACATGTTACACGGTCTTAAGTAGCAGTCCAATTGGCCATCTTATGAGCGCTATCCCAGTGAACAAACAGTTCGCCAGGTTTAAAGTTGTCGCCTCGTCACGCTTTAGGGTCGAGCGTTATTTCCTCCGCTGTGCCACGCAACCACCAAAACTCACACGCAGCTTCTGCTGTGTGCTCTTCGTACCTGTTCCGTCCCGAAACACGGAACTAGCCACGTGGAGAATTGTTCCATAGAGCTCATAATAATACCACCCTCAGGAAGAAAAATCCGCACATGGTCGAGGGAAAGGGAAAGTTCAAACGGACAGAAATGCGTGTACCTCGGAGCTTCAATATACCAAATCCAAATGTCCACAACAGCACCACGATCGGGAGAGATTCTCACGCATAATCTCAACTCATTGCTCGAAGGTCCAGGATGAGCTTTACGGTATTCCGTCAGTCCGTGGAATATTTCATAATCTCAATAACGTACGCAGTGGCCAGTGTGCCATATGGTCTCTCTCTGCCCATTGAACTTATTTTTCACCCTCATTCATCCAGCGATTTGCAACAACATGCTTACCGGTCCTGGCAACAGCAGCAGTCTTCTCTCGGGCTCATTCTCAATAGGTTACCGCCGCACGAGGCTAGCACCTGGTAGCATCAAGGTCCTGAAGTTCATATCTGACAAAACCTGTCACATCTACCGTCCCAATCTTAGACTCTCTCTCTCCATTGACGCGCGCTCCGACGGACTAGGACTTGGACTATTGACTTCGTTTGGGTCTCCCCATAGTTTCCCTTGGGACTTGAAGAGAGGTCGACCTCGAATACCAAGCTCGCATGAATGTACCTATCTGTCGTTCAATCAGATTGATCCTCCGGTGCGACGGACGGTCCTTTCTGATACAAGATGATCGTTGGACTGGAAGACTCACTCGAAGACGTGGCCCTTCACGAGGATCAATCCTGGGGCTCCGACTGGGACCGGGAAAGTAGGATCGGCCCTCAGACCTCAGGCCTCAAGCATCGCCTAGAAGTGGACTTGGTGAGTGCACGAATTGCATTCTATACCCGGATCGACCATTTCCGCTTCTATCTGTATCAACTCCAAATCCGCCGGAGCAATCATCGGAACTGTTCCTCGCTACATGCTGCTTCAGGACTTCAAAACGACCAGACGATCATAACTCCTGGCAAGCGATCACGAGAGTTTCGATCCAACCCTGAGACGTATCACGTTGTCAGTTTAGATTCAGAGGAGCCTCTGTAACAGCAACAACTGTTAACGGTTTTTTTCTGACATGGCTCTGTGTTAGACGTCGAAGAATCCTTCAATAAGAACAACCTGATTCCCAGTTCTAGCTCACCTCGCCTAGCGTGGGACTAAGAAGATGCGATACTTACTGAGAAATACTCACCCCGTTTCGCGCTTGAGTCATCACTGATGTATTCATTTCTACGTTCCTTATGAGTTGGCATCGAAAACACCAAACAGAATCATCCAATTCCAGTCGAAAGAAAAAGATTTTGTAAGCTTGTGAACCTCTCGACCATCCCATTCATGCGACGCCGTACAGGAGCTCTGTCCACGTCCACGGAACCTACTTCAATCTGAACTATCCCAAAATCCACGCGAGCGGAGAAGTCTGCCCCGGAATTCACCCTCATCGATAAACATAGCACCCTCACCGAACCCCGATACTTTGCCACTTCTCACACCGAAAATTCTCCAAACGAACCAGCTCGTTTATAAAAACAGAAATAAATAGGGAAAAATAACCAGTTTGCAAAAGGTTTTATAACCCGGGGAAAGGAAAACTGACCTCCCAATTCGTCTCAAATCCACAATTCACGGACTTCCGCACCATCACCTCTTAGCTTTTCAGGCAACTTTCTCCCTCTGGCTGAGATATCATTAATTTCATTTGGTCGCGTATTTTGGTTGGTGGGAGAATTATCCAAGAATGGGAGGACGCTAACCCCGAATTTCGAGCCCAGAATCACTGCAATGAAAGCATGGCGGCATTAGAACGTAGGCGGTTTATGAGCGGCTCTTTGCGAGAAAGGTACTAATCCATCTATATATTGAGTCGTCAGAAGTCTATACGACAGAGAGCCTAACATAAATGACATGGTCGAGCGCTCCGATTAGGCACTAAAGCTAAACACATGCATCAAATGAAAGAGAAAAAAAGAAGAAACAAATGAAAGAGGGTGACGACTCTTCGCCTTTGCTGGATCGGCCGCCGAACGAAACTGCAGTGAGCCGTGGACATGGAGGTTTGCCAGTAATCGGCCCCCTGATCGAGTGCTCGATTGCGGAGATTATAGTCCATGCATACGCTTAGAACATTCCTCGTTAATACTGTGTACATCTGAATCCATAGCAACAAATTCAACCATACTTCATAGCGTATACGCGCTGACTCCACAAAGTTGCAACTTGTTCAACATCAACGTTTCAACAAAGATGAATATACAGCAGACTTCATTTATTTATACAAAAACAACGCACTTGTACTAGGGAGAGGGGCGTAATCTCACGTCCGACAATGACAAGAATCAAAAATAAATTGTGTAGTAGCATGTATCGAGTAACAAATGAAAAGAATATGATGCTTCAGAGCTTAATAGAACATTGTTGAAGAGAGTAAGTACACCATAAATGAAACTCCATGAGGAACCCGAATGAAGCGGCAATGAAAAGAAATGAAGGTTAGAACAAAAAAGATGAGAAATTTGCTTGCCATCGGAGTGTAGCATGTGGACTGAAGAAGTGGCGTAGGCGTTATCATAGAAATTATGGGGAAGGTAATGTGGCAAGAAGGCGGATTCTATGTTACAGCAGGAACACGTGTAGCAGAATCAAACGTACTCAGATGAAATGAGGTCAGAAGTGTAAAAAAGACAGCGAGAGTGAGAAAGAGCGGCGAGGTAAGATTTGTCGAATAAGATTAGATCAATAAATAAGTCAAAGCATTGGGCAACTCTCGATCAACGATAGTCTGTTCCTAGGAGACATCAGCCGGAATACAAACGGGGCAGTTGAAAGGTAAACGAACCATACGACTCGTAAGGCGCAGACATATACATTCCGGACAACGGCGCTACGTTTGTATGTGGTTGCTGTGAAAGCATCGGTTGGTGATGCTGCTGTTGATGAGAAGGATGATGAGAAGGATGGCGGTGGTCTGGCAGCGTCAAATTAATGTCGCTCGTACCACCAACGTCCATTCTCAAGCCGTTGTAGCCGCTAGCATCGGTCGTTCCAAGTTGGGAAAAGGTGGAGTAATCGCTCCAATACTGAGGCTGGGACTGAGCTTGCACCTGAGTAATTTTGGTGGTATGAGGATACTGATTAGGATACTGGGGTTGGGAGTGTGGGGGGGCGTGTGGGTGGAGAGCTTGCACCTGAGGATGATGCGTAAGCGCAGTGAGCGAGGGCTGGAGGTTGTGTTCATCCACCAGGCCAGTCGAGTAGAGCTGGGGTAAGACGCTCGTAGATAATGGACCGCTGAATTCTGGCTCGTCCTCTTGGCTTAATTGACGACCAACAACCCGGTTATGACTTCCGCCACTGGCCATGACAGGTGACACATTCGAGCCTGGAGCGGGACTCGAATTATCAGTCCATTGGTAGTCTGTCGCTGGTATGAGACTTGGAGGTTGAATGGCGTATGCCCCAGTGGCGGGAGGGTAAGGTGAACACAGCGATGGTGCTTGGGCGGCCTGAGCCAAATCTCGTTGCGACGGCTGTCTCTGAACTACGTGATGCGCCTGGGTGGCGGATCGAATCGGCGCAACGTACTCTCCGGCCGTGCTGAGCACTCCATCAATCGCGGGCATCAGAATGATGTTCTCTTGTATCTCGTCCTCGAGTGCTGACTTCCTCTTGTTACCGCTCGTAGCCGAAATAGCATCTCCCCTTCGTAGGTTGCTGGTAGTGACGGCAAAGGCACTAGCGCCAGGACCATTTGCCAGGTTCATCTTGGCTCCTTTAAGTAATTCCAAGGCCCTTGCTGCACTAGGCCAAACGTAACGCATCGCAGTCAACGCATCCAGGCACCGACGAAGGTTAATATGCGCCTGAGGATCGTCTGGGTACGCTGACACTAGAAAAAAAAAACCTTGTTCAGTTCACCACGATATTCAAAGGAGTAAGACACTTACAGCTAATGACATGCATAATGCTGGCTGTAAATAGATAATAACACAAAAACACCGAGCATATATTGAGTGGATAGCGGTCACGATATGCGGTCACTGTGTCAATTTCTGTCAGTAGGTTCAAAAGCGTAGAACAAGGATTCTGACCAATGGAAGTAATGTGATTTGCTGCGCTGGCACATAGCTCGTAACTCTTCTTCGAATTCATCAAGCCAAGGTCATCAGAATCCGATGGATCACCTGAAACAGATTGACTCCTGCTATTCAAGGCTCGCCGGATGCTGTCCAATCATGTCAATAACACCTATCGGTAAAGATGGTATATACACTTACAATGGTCGATGAAGTAGTAGCACTGCACACCAATATTGCATGTGCAACGTTAAGACATGTGCTGGAGGTAGACTGGCCGAGGAATCTCGTTCGGGTGTGGCGGCTATGTCATACCGAAGGTGTTCAGGAAGATCAAAGTACCACCTATTTAGTACACCTTCTAGTACCGCCGCCTGTTTTGCCGTCTCTGCCTGGCGGCCGGCAGGTCGAGAAGTGTGCAGATTGGATGTGCCTGGGCCACTAGGGAATGGTCGAACTGCGTAGATTGCTTGAATGATTGAACTTAGTATTCCAGCTAAGAAATAAAAAAACAGAGTCAGAAAAATCGGGCCAAGTTCTGTAAAAGAACATACAGAGTTCAGCGCATTTGTTGAAGCAAGAAATTACGCGACCAGGGACAGGATTTGTCCACTGGCCACCCGTCCCAAGGACCTTCCAATCTTCCAGCTCTTCAGACTGGTGTCGACAAATATTAGTCCATGAATTGAATGAAAATTAAGATCAGAACTCGCCTCCGTAAGGTCAGGAAATTCTGTGTCAAAATCTCTCTCAAAAATCATAAGGGGTCTCCCTATGTAGGCCGACACGTATTTATCCATGATGACACACCCAAACCATATCCGTCTCCGCTCGCCCAGCTCCCAGTCTCCGAATATCCGGCCCTCCTCATCTCCCATCGTAGATGCTTCATTCGACTTTCCGAGACTGGGTCGCCTCCAACCGTCAGCCTTTCGATGCATCCCGAGATCTTGCGCCATCCGAATGGCCATGCCTATGTATGTCCACGCAAGAGCCATAGCACCAATGCCGATTTCTCGATAACCCATAAGCAAGAGAGCCTGACAGGTACTCGGGCGAGACGAGACATAGGAGGTGTCAAGGAGACTCTTGGCAGCATTGAAGTACTCTTCACCTGCGGTCCACATTGTCACGCCATCGGTAGGAAGCGGGGTTGTAGAGGTAGATGGCGGAGGCGATTCGGAAGTGGAAGGTGAGGGAAACGAAAGGGGGCTTGAGCTCGGCGCAGGAATGTCGTAGCGGGCAGCGAGGGCAAACATAGTGAGCAGGAGAAGAGGAGCAATTCGACGATTCCGTTTGATGTGTGGGCTGCCATTGCCACTAAAGAAAAAATCAACGAAAGAGGTAGGAGATGCAAACAAACCACGTACCCGTTCCTCCATACTTCCCAAAAAGCCTTTTTGTGAACAACAGGGAATGAAGGATGCACAAATGTAAAGTAGAGTTGCAGAAGCCTTTCTTGCTCGTTCCGTGGTGGCAGGTATTTTGTGCCATTAAAATCGTGGTCGGACTTATGAAGCACAGAAAAATTGTTTGTAAGACCCGAACGCGGTGGAGAGTTTGCTACTGTTACAGAAACAGAGTTTGCTTCCGCATCACTGCTGGACTCAGCCACGGTCGGCAATGGCGGCCAAACGCGTGCGCCAGGGAATCTCCTAGTATAATTCAGTGAATACTCAAGTGTAAAAAAAATAGGAACATACCAGATTCCACCTTCGTTCCTCTTATCAATACGCTCCTGGACCCCCAGTAGATAGAGTCCACTAGCCTGACCATGGTACCTCACCTCCTCATCCTCGTTCAAACTCAGTTCGCCAACAGCCTGAGTAAACTGTTCCTCGTCGTCTTCTCCATGGGTGTCGTCCCGAGATCCCGAACCAGCAGAATTAGGCCCAGAGGCGGAGGTGCTGGTTGGACTGGAAAATCCAGGATTAATATCGTCAAATGGGTAATCTTCGTTACCAAGTCGTCGTCTTTGGCGCTCGCGACCATCCTTAGAGCGAACATTATCATCACTAGAATATGTGGCAACTCGTAGCGAAGGTTTGCCATTCGAGATTGGGGTTACTCGAACGTACGCCGGTTCGTTGGCTCTCCCGGCACCGAGCATGTCAATAACTTTGTCCTGCCACTCATTAGAAGGGCTGATGGAACGTGAGTATGATGATGATCGACAGAGTATTGGCATGGTGATACATACTGTGTCGATGTCAAATCCAGCTTTTCGCCCTCATTCTCCTTCGAGGTACCAGCTGGGGGGGACTCGGCTTTCTTGTTGCTGGAGGTAGGCGACTCAGAAGAACGCTTGCGGCCTTTGACACCGTACGGAGAGTTGTCAACGCGGGTGATAATCTCCTTCGCAAGCGGGTCCTAAAAATATGCATATAAGAACAGGAAATGTCAAAGAGAGCGCATATATGTGCCTGGGCAATGTCTCGGAGTAACGACTGGGCCCGCGAGTCCTTGCTGGAGAGCATAATGCCTACGAGAGCTTCTGTCTGGTGCAGACGCGCCTCGATGGCGTCTATGTAGCCCTTTGGCGGTCCGCGCTTCCTGGATGGCCCGAGAAAGGTACAGGCTGGGTATATGCGCTGTTAGCACGCATATATGCACAAAACAGAGAAATTGACGCACGAGTGCCGAGCATAATGCAGCTCTTGCATGGCTCATTAGGGCCCGAGCGCTCACACTTGCACTTGGATTTTCTACATTGATCACAGGCTGAAGCAAATAAGGAATCAACGGAGCGGCGAAGAAGCTCTAGATTTACCTTTGCTGCTTCTGCGGCGCACGGCGCGCTCGGTAGAAGCGCTGGAGAGCTGGCCGGGGATGTAGGGCACGACGTCGTCGTAGTCGTCCGAGTAGGACATGTAGGGGTGGTTGTGGTGGTTGTGGTCAGAGGAGTATGAGCCAAAGCGAAAAAGAGGCGTGGGTGGGATGTCGGGGGAGTGAGACGGATGATCGTGGGACGGGGGAAACTTGAAGTGGAAGTGGCGACTGTGGCCCAAATCGGGGTCCGCTTCTGCCTCTGCCTTGACGTATGGGTAGAACATCGCTGGCGGAGACATACAGCCCTCTTCCCAGTTATATCTCCCCGCTGGCTCGTCTTGCCCGCGAACCACCCCGATCTTCCTCGATCGCAGATCCACAACTCAATTTTCGACCTGCGCATCATCCATACCGCGCCGGCCCGCCACTCCCATGTGTCGTTATTTATTCATCACCTAAGCCTTACAACCAGATCTCATCCACAATCTCCGTAGCTGGTTTCTCTTCATTTCCTGGCTTTTCCCCATCGTTGGCTAGAGCGGATCGCAATCTTTCTCTCCTCTGTTCATCACGGCGTGTTGCCAACAGTCTGACCACATTCAATACAGAACAGACCCCGAACTTCCTGCTTCCAACATAGAACAAACAACAACTGACTGACACGACCCTGATCTTATTATGTCGCCCGCATCACGGCAGCTAACTAATTAGGTATCGTGTCATCTCAGCAGCCCACCAATTGACAATTTTCTTAGGCACCTGTACTGACTTTGTGCCATTTCGCCAATCGCACAGCCTACATAGACCGTATTTCTGCTGCTTCCATAAGCCGTATTTCTGCTGCTTCCGCAAAGGGATGGATGATCTCACCACCAATCTAACCTTGGATGGTCTGGGAGTCAGAATACACGTCTCGTGCACATGGCAGGACAGTCAACTCTAAACCATCAATCGTCTCCTTTTCTGGGAAGACTTCTTCACAGCCTCGTCAAAGTTTTTACTAGTGACATGACACATCCGCCCATCATCTGCACCAAAGAACATATATGCAAAATTATCCTCTATCTCCCCTGCAAGTCATCTCCTCAAGAAAATAGCAGAGGATCAGTAAGCGTGTCGTGACATCATCAACCTTGGCACTCCTCATTCCCGCTCCTTCCATCCATCCAATCAGAAACCTCCTTCATCCTTCCTCCCCGAGGCTTGGCCGAATACAGACTTTATCTCGCACTCAAGAGCCCAAGAGAAAAATCTCATATTTTTTGAATGCTCTCCCACAGAGATGAAATTGCCACCCAATGACATCAGCGATCACTTTGCCCGTTGGGTCAGCTCACTAATACCCGCCATCCCAAACTCTAGAACGTGTCAGAAATCTTTGCTTCTTTGAAACTTGGTATACATGAACAACCACAAACAAGGCGGCCCCGAAGCCGACAATTCAAAACAGGAAAAAAAGGAAACTTGGGCCCATACTCGGCTAAAAGCCCAACCGGTTGCCGGCGCACCCTCAGCACTAAATGACTTTGGTTTTTCATTGAACACACCATCAGCACCAACTATACAGTTATTATATAAATGCCGTCCAACTCCGTGGATCCTCCTCGGATAGATCGACTACTTGGCCGGTAATTTTATTGCCCTGAACCCAAAGAGTTCTGTCAAGCCAGATACGCAGTCGTTCAACACGTTAGCAACCTCTTTTCTGAAGATTTCTACCACGACCGCCCACACCTTCGTTACTGTAAACGTAAGATAACCCAACCCTTCCCAACACCGACACCACTATCTCCAACAAGCCTTTGCCTCACACACGTCATTTCCTCATACAAGTCATTTCCTCACACAAGTCCTTACCCAAAGTCACGGTAGACAAACAAATGATTCTTTCTTGGCTCATTGCCCCGTACCACCGCAGATGACTATTCGAGTTTCACTGACAACCATTGAATCTATGGCCGCGTATGAAGCAACTTTTTCTCGAGCAGACGCCGTTTTCCTTTCAATTTGGTCATGAATTGTCTTGGGAACAGGGGACCGCTCGAGAGACTGGTCTTCACGCTATTTCCTTGAAGAGGCTCACTGGCCATGATAAGCCGCAGCGAATGGGTCGGAACACAAGCTCCTGGCTCGTCTGTGTCTCGTTGCCATTCCCACCCCGATCTAAAGATGATATCTCCTGGGTCTTGTCAATGAGGTTCATCACACCGCAGAGGACTCTGCGGCGTCACGTACATACAGGAGGGCCCAAAGCTTATGCACTGCTCCCGTTCACCTCCGAACAAATCTCGAACAGTTCAGTGATATCATTGTTCATCAGCAGCAGCGTTCACCGCAGCTCATCCGGTATCTCTCAGACAGCACACAAGTTCTTCGTGATCATCGACTCTCACAAAAGCAATTGCTGATGCCCGAAGTCTGGTCAACCACTGTAGGCCCCAAGAGAATCTACACGGCGTATCCATCACCTGGTTTCATGACAAACACTGGTATCATTACACTGTTCAGAGGTACTTCATTTTCCAACCTTAATGTTTTCCATCATGGTGACAACTCCGAATTAGCGCTCCTGACAAAGATCCCGCTATATGTTTAGCTGTCAACCCTCCCAAACCGAAGCGCAACGAGGTCACGAACTCTATCTGGACTCATCAATGAACCAATGGCGTATGTTATACATTCTCGACTTACTCGCCAAGTGTTACGCAGCAGCATGCAGTCAGACTCAAGCGGAGCCAGAACACATAGGTATCCTTTGCCATTTCGGTGTTCGCAAGCTTACACAAATACCATAAATATATACTCTCTTTTGAACTGATCGAATGGCAAAAGAGCATTTCGACAATCCCACAGCATTTACTCTTGCATATATTTGGGAATATAAATAGATTTCAGCTGACAAACGGAGGAAATACCCCATTGCAATACTCACGACATCCCACGGCTCCTGAAGAAACGTTCAAAGCTCAACGTGTCGATAAGGCAGGGTATGTATCAAGCAAAGACTCCACTACAGGCGTAATACCACTCCACACGCTGACCCTCTCAACGGAACTAAAACAAAAAAGGGCCAAAAAGTATTCAAATCACCGGTATACGGAATGGAACACATAATCTCTGTCCAGTGTCCGTCATACCCAATAGACCCTCAAGAAGCAACACAAGCAAACTGCCAAGTCCAGCCAGACTTCCTTGTACACGCACCCAAACCGATCGACAGAAACGGACACCTAGAACCATTCTCTTGGCTAGCGGTTCACGATCATGCTCCGGTCGCTACTGACTCACTTGAGTTCTCTCTTGGCTTTTTACTCTGATATCTTCAACACCGCTCAATTCCATGTTCAAAGCGAAATGCAGAAATCGCCTCAGTGGCGCCTAAGCCTTGATCACACTTTTTCGGCAATTGAACCAAATTGGGCAGGAACAACATCTGAAACAGATCACATCCAACAATCTACAAATGTTGTCGAAGCTGAAGTCATTGCTGGACGGCACACAGATTCTGCATTCTGTTAACGTAAGTCAAGCCAGGGTACTTACATCGAGCACCCGGATTTCAATGTTCAAACGTTCCTGGCCCAAGGCTGGAACTGCCGAGCTCGATCAGGGGAGCAGCATATTCAAACAAACCACCGGCTTTTCCGATCAAAAGATCCTTCCTTGAATGGCTGTTGCCCTTTCCCCAGGATCATAGATGGATTATGTGCTGGGAACTAATTTATTGCAACTGTGTACTGCAGGTATACTGGCCACCAATAACTACGAGGGAGGGCGGGAAGATAAGCGCCTAAAACAAATCTCGCAGCGGCAAGAGTCGTCAAGGTTGAAGAGCAAGGTCTGACTGTAGCGGCATGTCAGACATGGCGACGCGCCGCGGCGGTGCTGCGTGGAGAGAGGTGCGCGGATCGAGCGCTCCAGACCACCACTCAGCGGAGTGACTGTCACGTGCTCTCTCGCGTACCATTGGCCCATTGTAAAGGAAACCTCTAAGTTGGAGAAATGGATGGCCGGCTCCTCATCCAAGCACCGGCGACCAATCGTATCAATGACAAAGACATCGTACCTGCCTCGCTGAACCCTAGCACAAACTAGAATGACATATAGAAAATACATATACTGTGCACTAGTAAGGACATTGCGTGACCCTAACCTAGTCTATGAGGTTTAAAGCGATAACAGAGCGAGTACAATTAAACAATCACAAGTCGGCAGAAGCGGAGCTGGACAGGTAGTACTACTAATAGAATAGAGAACTTTGGGGAATAGGCGACCATGCGAACTGACAAAAATATGAACAGAAACGTTCCTAAATCCAGATGTGGTACGTATGAAAGAGGAAAGGGATGGAAGGGATTTCAATAATTATGAGGCAATAGAGCCCTCCAGCGAACTGTGATAAAAAGCGTAGCAAGAGAGCAGACAAAAAGTAAGGGGAAGAGACAATAGAAAGAAAAACAAATAATCAAGGACCATCAACCATTTGAGCTACGCTCAATTTTGAGGGTGGGGGTAACGTCATTGGGGAATTCGTTGCAGCATTCATCGTGGAACTTGACACGGGTGGTGGCGCAGGAGGCACACCAGGTCCGGCTATCACCTTCGCATCAACGACTATGCGTTCCTTATCTTTCACTACACTCTCCCTGTCCTCCCCTTCCGATGCAGCCGGGCCACCATTTACGCTTCTCGTCGACGGTGAAGCAAATGATGCACCCCTCCCTTCAGGGCCAGCTGGTGTTACGGCCCGCCCAGGTCCAGCAAGACCGATTCTGGGACTGACAAGGGGTGGCTGACTGGTCGAAGCCTTCCCACTCTGGCCGACAGGTGAATTCGGCCGCTTGTAGCCAACGGAGGGTGATCTCACACTCGCTGAGGACCCAATCGGCATTCTATCACGTTCACTGATGCTGCTAGGGAGAGGCGGGGGCGGCGG
>KQ962076.1:177657-194504 GCA_001563735.1 Leucoagaricus sp. SymC.cos
CCTATATTCATCCGGTTCACGACCCATAGGATAATCGTCTCGTGGCGGTGGTGGACCATGTTTCGACGACAAATTAATCACCTCAGTAGGAAACTGCCCATGACCTGAACCCGGTCGTATTTCTCCGTACTCCCTTGTCGACCTTGGACTATGTATAGCAGAGCCTGGAGGTGGTCCACCAGGACCAGAAGGTTGTCCGTGATGGTAATGCACAACATGATGATGGTGTCGAGGATGGTGATGCCCACTAGGCATATGGTGATGTGGAACAGGCGGCATGCTATGCGAGTGAGGATGCATCGATGAGGGCGGAGGTCCAGATCCGGGCGGTCCGAGAAGAGGGGGGCCCTGTCGATGAGCCATCATATGCATATGTCTCTCCCTCTCTCTATCGATATCCATGGGCATGCCATCACGATCCCTATCCCTCAACTCTCTATCCCGTTCTCTGTCCCTTTCCCTTTCCATGGTCTCCCTCTTCTCCCTTTGCTCTCGCTCCTTCATCATCATCATCCTCTCCCGCTCCTCTTCCTCACTCCCAATGGGATATTCTCTCCTTCTCTCATCAGGCAGCCACTCTCCCTTCTGTGGTCTTCCCTGTCCTGGATAACCTCCAGATCCAATAGGAGCGGGTCCCGCACCAGGTGGTATACCAGGACCTATCCATCCACCATGTTTCCCATTCATCACACCATTCATCGGCGAAGGTGATCGTCTGCCGTGGTGTCCCGGTGGGCCTGACATAGGGGGACCAGGCGGAGGCACACCATCAGGGTATACTCCTCCATTAACTTGTGACCCGTAATAGTGGTGTGGAGGCGGGGGTTGAGGCATAACACCCATCAGCTCGTCGGGATACATCCCAGGTCCAGGAGGCCCACCATGCAGTGGAGGGTGTCCATGTCCATGGGAAGGCGGAGGTGGCATACGCCCGTTGTTTGGGGGGTAGGCGTATCCCGGAGGAGGTTGCATCTGGTGAGCGAAAGGAGGTGCATGTTGTGGAGGTATTCGACCTGTTGGAGCCATGGGGTTACCCGCATGCTCGGGGTATGCATCATAGCCACCAAATCCCATTGCAGGCGTTATTTGGGCTTGGACACCGATGAAGGGTTCGCCGCGGTAGCCATAACGGCGATGAGTGAAGAAGATTTCGAGATCGGCGTTGATCTCGCTAGGGGAGAGACCTGAGAGTTCAGGATAAGCGCCTTGTTTTGGTACAGATTGAGAACCGCTAGATTTCTGCTTCTCGGCGAACGGGAAATTCTTGACGATTTTTCGTAAAGAAGGTGCGGGGGGTACTTCGGAGGGCGGCATCGGTATACGTCGAACTAGAAACAGTGAAATTAAGGAACAAATAGTTAAGACTGGTGAAACGGATATTTACCAGGTTGTGGGCGTTCAAGGACTCTGCGTTCTCGCTCAAGGCGTCGTCGCTTTCTGCTTGACTCCGCAACCATGTCTGTCTGTAGCTCATCACGAGCGAGCTGAAAGGTAGTGAAACTGAGTATAATAGAAATATGTCATGCAAAACAACGCACCTTCCACCAGCTCCATGTTATGTCCTCATTCACGCGTCTCTTCTTGGCTATATTTGCCAGCTCGTACTCACGTTTCCGTGAAGCAAGCTCAAGGCGTTTATCACGACGCTTCAACAGTTCTTTTTGTATGTGAATCAGTTCGGGGTGGGTACCTTGACAGGTTTAAAATATAACATGATCAACAAAAAGTCGCCCCATGCGCAGAAGCGGAAGGAAAAGAAATACCTTCGTTTACGAGCTTTTCCTCCCAAGCCAGGCCCTCCATCTTTTCCACATAAACACGTTCCCTTAGCAAAGCGAACTTGAGTTCTATCGTGGCGAGGACGTCCAAAGCCTCGGCCCGGTGAGCAGGTTGCAAATCACTCTCCAGCTCGACTTCCAAATCGTCGTCTGCTATTGGTTCTTCTGCCTCTACTTCAGGTTCCACCTCATTCTCAACTTCTGCCTCCGGCTCCTGCTCATTCTCGGGTTCATCCGCATCAGCTTCAGCCGACGGCTCATTATCAGCCTCCACTTCAACCTCAGCAGCGTCGACATCCATATCCAAAGGTGGAGGGACCTGCTTTGGGGGTTTGTCCTTCTCCGCTATTGAGTCAGAGGTTTTGTCGTCACAATCGTCATCGGTTTTGCTAACCTTGGCAATCTTTTTCTTCTTAGATGCTGACGCGTCCTTAGCTGGACCAGGTTCAGGAGACTGTGATCGAGAGGACGTAGACGTGCCGGGGGATGGGAAATTCACGACTTCGGAGCCAGCCATGATGGAAGAAGCGGCTGCAGCTGCAGCAATTGGGGCTATCGAGGCGATGAGAGGGCCTGTGTGATCGACCACTCGGGATGAGGCCTTGGGCGGTGAAGTTGCAGCTTTGAGGGTCGCACTGCTGATGACGGGGGCGTAATCGTCAGCAGTGGGGGTCGTCTCCGTGAAATCTTGGTCGTCGGGGGGGTCCAAGGTGTCACTCTCTCCGTCTTCCTTTTCTTCCTTCTCGCTCTCCTCTTCGTCTTCCGTTTTCGCGCGGTCATTTTCGGCTGGAGCAAGATCAGCAGCTTCATCCTCGTCAATGGGTGTTATTCGGTGAGAAAAACGCGGTCTGGGAAAACCCAAATTTCTGCGAGAAAACGGACCCCGCCGCGTAGGCCATGGGCGTTTGGACTCCCCCGATACGCCAGGCTTCGTTACTTCCTTCTTTTTCGATTGACGCCGGTGCCTGTCGGACTCTCCATCGGACTCGCTTTCCGTCTGCCCCACAGAATCAGTTCCAGCGATGTGGTTTGGGGGTTTCAGACGACGGATTCTTACATTCTTGTCCTCTTCGCTCTCGGCTTCCTCGCTTTCTGGTTCTTCCTCCTCCTCCCCAATTTCGTGGTCAGAAGCACCATCTGCGTTTTTCAACGAGTCAGGCCCACCGTTGACAGGATTTCCAGAGGCTGAGGGAACATCAACGTCCATAGCATCGTCAGCATCGTCCACGCGAGCCGCCATTCGTCTACCCTTGGCTTTCCTCACGAGGGAAGTAGTGGCAGGGCGGTTACCAGCTGTGCTGACATCCTCGTCCCCTTCTTCTCCCTCTTCTTCGTCTTCCTCCTCCTCCATGGGCTTTGGCGGATTTGAAATTTCTTCTTCCTCTTCCTCTTCAGGAACATTGATAGTCTTCGTTTCTGCCCACCCCCACATTGGAGCTGGGACAAGGCTGCTCCTCTTCCTGCGCCCTCCTCCCCGCCTTCCTCCAGTCGCCGAGCCTTTCTGTGCTGTACTCCTGGACGCGTTCGTTGACGTGCTTGTGGAAGCACCGCCCCCGGTTGAGGTGCCCCCAGCAGACTCATCATCACCCGCCGTGGTGCTGTCCCCGTCGGGTACATTCGGAGCATGTTCCCGTTTGTCTGCGCTGTCTTGTTCCTCTTCTGTGAGTTCTGAAAGCTCAGAGTCACTGCCGAGGCCGTGGGGTGGTGGGGCCTGTCTGCTGCTCGTATGTGCTGCCTGGCCCTTGTGTGTAGCTGTTCCTCTGGCCCTTGGGGGAGGCGGCGAGGGCGTCGAGGACGGCGTGCTGAGGGGTTCAGAGGACATTCTGGACGCCGACATCGCTGAGGACGACGACGGAGGGGATTGTGAAAGCAGCAGAGGAATTGAGTGATGTTATGGGTCAGAGGTGGTGCGTGCGCGAGAAACACACCGATTAGGTCCATTGCCTAATTCGGTCAAACAAAAATATTGTATTTTTATCTTATCTTATCTCCTCCTAAATTGGCTCGGAGGTCAGCCTGCGGTGATCTCTTTTGCTGTTCCGAGTCTATACCTAGGATCAGAACGCACTATCGTTCCTGTGCTTTGGCGTTTATGATGACTGAAAGCCGAGCTTGTTCATCAGAGAATTCTCGCACTGGCACCCACTCTTAACTCAAGCTATTGAAAGGAAATCCATGCACTACAGTATGTAAAGCGCCTGAGCAATCAAACTTCTCAAGACATCAGTCGAGGAAACCGGGATGTTAATTCCTTCCCACTCACACAAGCCACTGAAGAAGATATCATATTTTGTACAGGATACAATAAAGTCAGGAAGATAGAGGTAAAGAAGAGCACTCGAGTCATCAGAATTCGCGGTGGATCACTGGCTTGCAAATTGGAGAGACCCTTCAGGTACACTCTGACGAAACTTCTCTGCAACGTACAATCCACGCGTGTGAAGAATCATCCTCGACGACAAGATTACACGCGTAACGACAAAGAAGCTGGCGTTTCCAATTCCATTAGTAATGATTTACAAATATATTATAGCTCTGTAAAAATATAATACTCGTCCCCTCCTGTAATCCAATGAAACGACGTGACTTACCGGGTGACACGCTACTACAGTGCGCACCAAACTGATAGCTGCCGAACGCGGATTTGGTTGCGTCAGATTCCTAGTGAACATGCAGAATAAATCAACGCACAACGTTGGTGGACGTAAAATGGTAGACCTGTGAAGAGACCAAAGCCCATAAATACCTTCACGATGAAATTGATACATTAAACTAGGACCCTCAAGTGACTTTGGGTGGGTTTGATCTTTCAAGCCATTCAGTCCATGAGGGTTTCGCAACACCTACAAATCCGGATTATCGGAAGCAGGGCCAGTACAATCACCACTGCATTTCAAGCCTGTTAGGCCCGAGGACGAAAACAAGGAACGGGAATGGCTAGCAGACGTCTTGTGCCAGTTGTAACACGAAAAGAAGATACAAGTCCTTGTTCGCGGAATGGCATACGCAACCAGTCGAGCTACCGGGCAGAGGATCAAAACGGTCTGCGAACAATAAGCCCTTTGGATCCTGATCAACGCCGTAAGTGAAGGAACTCACAGATACCTGATCGATAGTTTCTCACAGAAAATAAAATCTGGATTCCCGTCATTCCAATAAACGTCCCCAACACTCCGTAAAGCACCCTCTTGTCCTTACCCCACATAACCCAAAGGCGAATACAGAAGGTAGCTAAGTAGACGGAATTCTGAGTAAATCTCGCTCGTAAAATATCAGAAATAACTCACCGTCGGATAGAAACACAGAGAAGAGTCATGTCTGGTCTGAAAATATTTTGTCAGGTCCACGCACTAGCAAAGGTCTCCTAAAGAGCATGGCAATCGATACCCCGCCAATCATCCAGCGTGCCCAATATTGAGAATCCACGAATTCAGGCTGTCACGTCCAGGCACAAAGCGATGAAAAGTCAATCCTGGAACACACATAGCCGCTGTGTCACAAGACTTGGAATAACAAAATATTTGTTCAGGAGAAACACCAACTTCATGGTCGTAAGCTGTGATCTCCATACTAACTCTAACTCATGCGAAAAGGTCAAGAGGTAGTCGTACACCTAGGACCTATGGTGACCTCAGCCACCGCAAAAAGCAATTACCGATACTATGTACATAGGGCGCCAGTGCAATTCCTACAAGTTACCGGCAGTGAGCAGTGCAAAGATTGGGCGGAAAAAAATATTTCACCATCGAAGTACTGGCTGAAAGACTTTTGGTCAGTCGAGCATCAGTTATGTTCAGACTAGTCGACACACCTGGTACAGCCGAAGCCTAGGAAAATCCTGGGCAACAATTCACCGACATGGAAGCATTCAGAGTCTAAGTTGGTGTGAGAGAGGGACACGACCTGCCTTTCTTAAATCCAGTCTAGTTCGGGCGCAAGACCACCAGGCTCATCAAAATCTGATCATCATTAGTGTGTGTGCTACTTTTCATCATCCCGTTGGAGTGATATCTTCCAAATCCAGTCGGGATATGGAGATGTCCGACTTCGGGTACTATTATTGAGACCCTTTTTCTTTTGATGCAGAGTTTTTCGTGGGGCATACTAGTACCTTGATGGGTCTTTCCACACGACGCAGCTCTACAACCTCTGCTTCAGGAAAGATTGAACGAAAGGTAAGATTCTTGTAGCATATCACGAAGCCATTGAGACAGTCACTGTAGTTCAGATGGATAGCAAAGTGGCTTAAAGAAGCGCAATAGCAAGCGAGAAGCTTTTCCCGGGATTCGATATGTATTCGTTACGGATCAAATTATTGATCGTTTCTGATCCACACGGCAAAGCCCATGGCGTAGACTCTTAAGTTGTTCAAAACCGACTGCGCTCACACTACCTTGGAGGTAGCGATCGATTGAACCATAACGCAACAGCCTGTTGAGCGGTGTCTCGAGTAAGCGAGAGACTTATATCCACTCATCTGAAACTCTCATCGGTCTCAAGCCAAGCTTGCTTCCAATTCACTACTCCAATTTCCCACCTGATCATCCAGGAAGGGTAGAGATTTCCAGAAACCCGGGCCAACGGCAGAGGAAAATAAATGATGCTAACGACCTGTGAATGTAGTGTTACCTCTAGCGCGCCCACAACACGGAACCGTGCTCAAACTTAGTGTAGTTTTGTACAGGATACAGTAAAGTCAGGAAGATAGAGATAAAGAAGAGCACTCGAGTAATTCGCGGTGGATCACTGGCTTGCAAATTGGAGAGACCCTTCAGGTACACTCTGACGAAACTTCTCTGCAACGTACAATCCACGCGTGTGAAGAATCATCCTCGACGACAAGATTACACGCGTAACGACAAAGAAGCTGGCGTTTCCAATTCCATTAGTAATGATTTACAAATATATTATAGCTCTGTAAAAATATAATACTCGTCCCCTCCTGTAATCCAATGAAACGACGTGACTTACCGGGTGACACGCTACTACAGTGCGCACCAAACTGATAGCTGCCGAACGCGGATTTGGTTGCGTCAGATTCCTAGTGAACATGCAGAATAAATCAACGCACAACGTTGGTGGACGTAAAATGGTAGACCTGTGAAGAGACCAAAGCCCATAAATACCTTCACGATGAAATTGATACATTAAACTAGGACCCTCAAGTGAATTTGGGTGGGTTTGATCTTTCAAACCATTCAGTCCATGAGGGTTTCGCAACACCTACAAATCCGGATTATCGGAAGCAGGGCCAGTACAATCACCACTGCATTTCAAGCCTGTTAGGCCCGAGGACGAAAACAAGGAACGGGAATGGCTAGAAGACGTCTTGTGCCAGTTGTAACACGAAAAGAAGATACAAGTCCTTGTTCGCGGAATGGCATACGCAACCAGTCGAGCTACCGGGCAGAGGATCAAAACGGTCTGCGAACAATAAGCCCTTTGGATCCTGATCAACGCCGTAAGTGAAGGAACTCACAGATACCTGATCGATAGTTTCTCACAGAAAATAAAATCTGGATTCCCGTCATTCCAATAAACGTCCCCAACACTCCGTAAAGCACCCTCTTGTCCTTACCCCACATAACCCAAAGGCGAATACAGAAGGTAGCTAAGTAGACGGAATTCTGAGTAAATCTCGCTCGTAAAATATCAGAAATAACTCACCGTCGGATAGAAACACAGAGAAGAGTCATGTCTGGTCTGAAAATATTTTGTCAGGTCCACGCACTAGCAAAGGTCTCCTAAAGAGCATGGCAATCGATACCCCGCCAATCATCCAGCGTGCCCAATATTGAGAATCCACGAATTCAGGCTGTCACGTTCAAGCACAAAGCGATGAAAAGTCAATCCTGGAACATACATAGCTACTGTGTCACAAGACTTGGAACAACAAAATATCTGTTCAGGAGAAACACCAACTTCATGGTCGTAAGCTGTGATCTCCATACTAACTCTAACTCATGCGAAAAGGTCAAGAGGTAGTCGTACACCTAGGACCTATGGTGACCTCAGCCACCGCAAAAAGCAATTACCGATACTATGTACATAGGGCGCCAGTGCAATTCCTACAAGTTACCGGCAGTGAGCAGTGCAAAGATTGGGCGGAAAAAAATATTTCACCATCGAAGTACTGGCTGAAAGACTTTTGGTCAGTCGAGCATCAGTTATGTTCAGACTAGTCGACACACCTGGTACAGCCGAAGCCTAGGAAAATCCTGGGCAACAATTCACCGACATGGAAGCATTTAGAGTCTAAGTTGGTGTGAGAGAGGGACACGACCTGCCTTTCTTAAATCCAGTCTAGTTCGGGCGCAAGACCACCAGGCTCATCAAAATCTGATCATCATTAGTGTGTGTGCTACTTTTCATCATCCCGTTGGAGTGATATCTTCCAAATCCAGTCGGGATATGGAGATGTCCGACTTCGGGTACTATTATTGAGACCCTTTTTCTTTTGATGCAGAGTTTTTCGTGGGGCATACTAGTACCTTGATGGGTCTTTCCACACGACGCAGCTCTACAACCTCTGCTTCAGGAAAGATTGAACGAAAGGTAAGATTCTTGTAGCATATCACGAAGCCATTGAGACAGTCACTGTAGTTCAGATGGATAGCAAAGTGGCTTAAAGAAGCGCAATAGCAAGCGAGAAGCTTTTCCCGGTATTCGATATGTATTCGTTACGGATCAAATTATTGATCGTTTCTGATCCACACGGCAAAGTCCATGGCGTAGATTCTTAAGTTGTTCAAAACCGACTGCGCTCACACTACCTTGAAGGTAGCGATCGATTGAACCATCAAGCAACAGCCTGTTGAGCGGTGTCTCGAGTAAGCGAGAGACTTATATCCACTCATCTGAAACTCTCATCGGTCTCAAGCCAAGCTTGCTTCCAATTCACTACTCCAATTTCCCACCTGATCATCCAGGAAGGGTAGAGATTTCCAGAAACCCGGACCAACGGCAGAGGAAAATGAATGATGCTAACGACCTGTGAATGTAGTGTTAGCTCTAGCGCGCCCACAACACGGAACCGTGTTCAAACTTAGTGTTACCCTGGTCTAGCCCTGGTCTAGCACTTCCTGAGGAACTTCCCTCTGTAACAATGCGCTTTCTGAAACAAGGACCGAGCCTGTGGGTCGATCTATTGCAAATACCAGCTTCAGGTTCCAGTGAGGAAGAGACGTACATATCGTCAACCCAATGTCCCGAATTGCGCCGGAGTCTCTTATTGAAACGCGAAGGTACACTGTGATAGCTCAATGGTGTAAATACCGAGTACCTACAGTATGTGGAGTCGTGCTTTCTTGTGGAACTTCACCCAAATGCCGGACGATGCGTCGCACAGAAATCTCCGGACACGGCGGCATTCCATACACAAGTTCTTCGGCGTCGTTTGGAGCAATAAGTAAATAAACCGAGCTGATGGGTGAAATCAGTGAAATATGCCCTCGGCTAAGCATTGTTAATTTTGAGCGCGCACCTGGAGTGGATCTATAGGTCCAACAGCTGTGTACACAGGAAGAGGAGTATTGCTGACCGAAACCTCTTCATCTAGCTGTTTGTCCTTCAAACAGCCTCCCGCTCCCTCAACCTTACACCGTGGTCACTGTTGATATGACAAGGAACACCAGGACTCGAACGATCAGCTTGCGTCTGTTGATGTGGATCGATGTGCGGCGTTGAACGATATGTACGGTGTCGATAGAACTTGAGAAGCACTGTGATACACTGGCAGTTGGCGTGTGTGAAGGACCATTCTCGTTGAAAGGATCATTCGAATGTCAACATTTGTCCTGTGTTTGAGGGCCAGTCTGTGAGATCAGTAGAAAGGAGATTGGAAATTAGCACAGACGGAATAAACAAAAATTTGCTGGAAGGCTAGGAATTATATCCATTGTATCAGCTTCCGACGGTTAATGGTTTCATTCATTATGAACCAAGACCTACAGACTTCTGGACAATCGCAAAACAAACGACCGTCATGACCGTGTGATTAACCGTTTGTGAGGGATTGGTTGATAAGTGGAGACTTGCCACCATCGTGTACCTACCCGGGGTATACAGATAAAGCAACACGCCTAAAGAGTAGGAGCTGGCGATGTCCCAGAAGGTAGATCCTTACCCTCATCATAGACCTGGCGCATAAGGCCTCCCCGCCTCGGTCTACTCATCTCTGAATTACCTTCTTCATCATCAGACTCGCGAATGTGTCGCGACAGACAAGAAATAACACCCACACATTCGGACAGTTGGGATCAGAGCGAGCAAGAGTATCACTGGACAGGCATTGTCAGACCACTGGCAGTCGCCATCATCTAAGGTTCAAGTAGACAAGACCATACCACCACTGAGAGACAATGTCACTGGCGACGCAGCTTCCCAATGTTTCCCATGTGCTTCAAAAAATATACATCCTCTGAACGGGCGTATTTTAGAAAAGAAATTCGAAAATGGAGACTAAGGAAGAAATACACGGAAGTGATGTCAATGACCGGATAGCATATTGAGAATACTATCGGGAAGCTAGTAGAGTGCTGTGATAACGCACATAACGTCGATTCACTAGAGAGATAAAAATAGAACAAAACACCCAAGGTCTCGCATGCATTGGCCAATAGTCAGACATCTACAAGGACGTTGAAGCGTCTTACCTTCTCTGTGAAGTTTAGAGACGATGATTCTAGAAATTGAATTATCTCGTTAAGGTCCCCTGATCATCGGAACAGGTGTCGAAAGAGCCAAATTCAATCTAGCCGCAGCATCGGACAGTGGATCCCATTGATGACAACACCGCATTGCAAGGACCAAGAAGTCGAACGAAAGGCGAATCCGAGTCCACTAAGCCACAGAAAGTAAAGTTAGACTCCATCAACTTGGTGCCCATTTCGTCCTTGGATAGCAGGTGTAGGGCGCCTTCTTCTGTGATGCACGTGTATCCGAACCGAAAGGCAGTTGAGTTGCAGGCGTTCGGAAAGGATAGATAGTTATGTTCGCGTATGTGTTTCAGAAGCCGCTGAGCATTTACTACGATTAGTGTCTAGAAGTCACTTCAACTCAGAGTTGAATCTTACCCATTACATGGTGCTCGACCAACACAGTGGTCATATGTCAATAAAACCAGTGTATTCAGTACTATGACAAGAAAAGCCCTAATCCAAGACTCTAAACCAAACACAAGTGAGCAAAACAAAAAGATAACAGGACGCCTTAACCTAAAAGTCCCCAAGATCGAGGTCGACAGCATCAATGACTGAGGCTTCGAAAGACTTAGCACTGCCATTGGTTTTGCCAGAAAGAGCAGAAGGAGGCAAAGGTGATGCTTGAGATTGAGAAGGCTGAGGCGTTCCACCTGGTGTGCCCGGCCTGTTCATGAAGTTGAGTAACGCGGAAATAGTAAGAAATGGGAAACGAACGAACCTAGAAGGCGTCGGAGTCGCTGAGTTGAATAAACGCGGAACCGTCTTTAGTCTTGCACTGGGATCAGCTACAGGCACGGGCGTTCCTGCAGCGGCCAATTTCCTCTCTCTTCTCTTCCTCTCCACTTCGGCAATCTCTGCCTTTCTCATGGCCTCCACATTCGCTTTCCTATTTCTCTCGTTCACCTTGGCCAATAAATCGGTTGACTCCTCTTGTCGTTTTAATGGTGCGCCGAGTGCAGCAAGCTGAGCATCAATTTGTGCCACTTCTTCCAGATCATTTCTTCGAAGGGCTAGAGTGCGAGCGGCGTTCAGTCTTGAACGTTCCACTGTGGCCATTCCCGAGGTTTTCCCGGATTGGAGTTGAGATTTGCGCGCGAGCATGGCATTGATGTCGCTCTATGAACATCTTGTAATGAGAAAGACGAGACAGGGCAGGAATGAAGTGATGAAACATACCTCCGTCACAGGCTGTGATGGTAGTTTGTGTAGCTGTGTCGTTTTGCGCTCAACTTCATGTTTCGTGGGAAGCTTAAGGTCTTCAGAAACCAGAGTACGCCGCCAAAACTCAAACTCTTTCTGACCAGGATCATCAATTCAACTGCTCATGTTTCCAGTGCGAGACCACATACAGGTGTGAAGCGACCATTGGAGACCTTATCCATCAGAAAGACTCTTACAGATTTGCCAAACTTGAGTTCTAGAGCCTGGTCGAGTGTCTTGTCATCGATCTTGTAGGACTTCACAAAGTCAGCGGCAAGATCTTTGTAAAAGATCAGCCAGTAGGCATCAGGAGTGGGGTATAGGACTCACTCTGAATTTCACAGATACGGTATGTTGGTTTGCCATCCTGATCATTCCCGACGAGATATCGTACATATGCACCTGGAATGCATTAGGATAACGTAGAGCAAGCGGTTCGAGCACCAGCAACAGACCTTTCACATAGTCTTCAAACCAAGGAGCCAAAGAGTGCTTGACTAGAAGGTCTCGCGTCAGGCGGCATTTCTCAACATCGTCTATTGTAATGGGTTCGCTCTCTGACGACGACTTGTTGAAAATCTTTTCCACCTTCTCTTCTTCCTGTTCGAACTTGGTGATTTGTCCATCTTCAGATTCGCCGTCCGATATTTCCATATCCATGGGCGACGACGAGCGGTCACGCTTAGGAGAAGAATTCTAGCAACACAGATGACAAGCATTTGTTACGATATGCGGCAACAGAACATACCCTCTTTCTCTCGTCTTTCGCTTTCCGCTTCGCCTTAAGCTCGGCAAGTTTGTTTGTCTTCTCCTTTGTCACACCTCTTGCTGTGTGTTGGCCTATGCAGCGATTTCAATAATGCAGTCCCAGTTCTGGTCTTATGGTCCTCACGTTTGGCGGCTTTCGCCACAGTGTCATCCGCCCCTGCTCCTCGTTGCTGTTGGACCATTTGCGAAAGAAGTCGCTTATCCAGGAGCTGCTGTTTCTCTTCTAACCGCTGTGCAAGTATATCTTCCCGCTCGATTTCTGACATCTGGAGAAGTCTAGCAGCACGCATTAGACGCTTGAGCACAAGTAAGCATGGACTACACACTGTTGTCTGTCGCTCTCGTCTTTATATTTCCCCTCAAGCGGATACGGGTCACCATCTTCCTCTTCACTCTCTGGTGCGGGTTCCGAATCACTCGCTACATGACTATTGTCGACAATTAGCAGACAGAATCTGGGATTAACAGATGACTTACTCTTCTTTGCGTCGTTTATTAGATTTGGAAGAATGTGACTTCTTGCGCTTCTTATCTACGGCTCCTGCGAGCTCTAGTATCTCATCATCGAGGTCCGACATGGTGGTAGTCTGTAGTGGGAACCAAGCTTGTGGAGGGCACCAAGTGTGACGAGGAGCAGTGGTCCAGTTTCCCACGACCTGTACCTGGGTGGCATCGGATTACGGTGATGTCCTGTCTTCAGAACCTCTCTGTGATTCAAATTTCGGCGAACCCTGTCGAGTGTCTGGTTGAAGTTATTCGATACATATCGTGAAGCGCATAGATCAGAAATTCCTGTCGTGCAAAGAAACGTCTGTATTGAAAGTCTCGAGAGCCAAATGTTTACCGTCAAGTATCCCAAAATAGATCTTCGGAGATGGCATTTCTGATGGCCATTGCCGAATCCCTGTCTTGCCAACTACCAAAACCAACATGTTCGGATGCTGCGTCGCTGGTCGTCCCCTACAGACAAACCTTCAGCAAATTGACGAGACTCATGCGCTGTTTGAGCTACCTCAGGCAAGCAATATCAACCATGTTTGTGTCTTCCTCCTGGGCACAGGTGCGCTTCCTCATCGTGATTGACACATTTGACCGATCCCATATCATTTTGCCCAAATTCTGCCTTTTCACCCGCAGTACCATTCCCTGACGGCTACGGCGCGACTGTACACTTCTTCTGGCCGGGGAAAGGCTTTCAACTCCTAGGAATGCACGTTCTCTTTCATCTGCAACATCCTAGACGAACTTCCTCACGAAGTTTTGGCTAGGCTTTCCAACGACAAACCCTCTGTCATTTTCCGTCTTCGAGGAACGTTCACCTCCAATCCAGCTTCTTCTCACACGCAAAACGCATTCACATCAGCCTCTCCTATGCCGACCTCTGACGCGGACGTGACAGCGATTCTCGGTCTCTCCATCGAGCCCCTTGACCAAGTACAAGCACAAATGTCCGCTCTGAACTCTGCTGTGGTCAAGGTCACCCCAGATCTCACCAAAGACCCAAATCTCCTCGCGAATCGCATCATCAACCACCTCTTCAACTACGTTTCCAGTTTTATCAATGCTTCGGGTACTGTGACACCAGATGTCATGGTTCCTATGAGTATTATATCCAAGTGGTATGACAACTTCTTGAGCAAAGTAAGGGCAGGAGGCATCGGGTTTTTGGAACGCAGCGATTGAATGTATCCTTCGATACAATAATAGAGGTAGATCTCGATACTTGAGAAGCGATGTCGCTTTGCCAGTTTAGCTCAGGAGGAGTTTGATAATAATTATTGTTTCTTAATATATAGGGCCGCCTGGCGAAATGGCATCGCGTCTGACTACGATTCAGTAATCAGGAGATTGCAGGTTCGACCCCTGCGGTGGTCATTTTTCCTTCTATCTTAAATTTTGCATTAACTCGTCTGTTTCGATAAATCGGCCTTGCTATAAGTATGGAAGCTTCACGAATAGTCAAATATTTTTGTTGTCACATTCTAGTGCTTTCCGTTAGGAGATTAAATGCTTAGTCGATAAAATACAAAAAGCAATTCGAAGATATAAGCAATGCGGCTGTAACCAGTTTAGCATTTAATGTCTACAATTGAGGCCAGCACAACGTATAAACATGTCAGTAACAACACATCAAGGGTAGGCTGTTGCCCGGGAATCTCAAAACCATCTATGCCTCCGCCCCGATTTGACAGCTCGGTGCAGCATAATCAGAAGTTTTCTGGGAGATTGCAACGTGATGAGTATGTTGACGGTATCCATTGACGAGAGAAGGCGTACCCTTGCCAAAGAAGAACCTAGTACCCTTGGGATCAGACCACTTGTTGGACATTTGATGCAAAGTCCTTGACAAGACAGCAGGTCCACAGAAGAACTATGGAGTACATCTCAGCCTCAAAGTTATTTGATCACGGACAATTTCAGGGACTTACCACGCCGACATCGGTTTCAGGGTGCTTCTCAGCAATGGAACTGAAGACCCTGTCCCAGTTGGGGCGACCGAAGTGAGTGGGAGCCCGGAGTGAGGTAATGGCGTCCTTTTCAGCACCGACGTCTTGTACAATGATGTTGTTCATTTCGTCCTCCTTCAGCTTGGCAGTGAGGTAAATGTTGATCTCAATACGGTTCTGGGTGTCTTGTTCTTCAATAGCATGGAGAAGAGAGTGGAACCACTCTGCAGCACCGAAGTCACGGATAACCCAGGTGAAATAGACCTGCAACATCGATCAGCACATATTAGAAAAGTTGGCGGGGACTGTGGTCAAACCTTGGAGAGACGAGTAGGTTTGGAGTTGTGAAGGTTGTTCATTCGGTACCAGATAGTCTTCAGGATCCTAGATATAATAAACTTGAAAATAAGGACCATTTAATAGGAGAGGTCGACTCACGATGCGAAGGGAGTAACACCAATACCAGCGCCAACCAACAAGACAGTCTCAAACTTGGAGAAGTCCTCACTAGCACTACCAAAAGGTCCGTCGACCATAACACGAGGGAGGGTCACATTGAGAGGTGGGTTGGTGTTGGTGCCAATAACTTTACCACCAGCGGCCTCTTTCTTGTCTTTTTCGCCACCCTTTCCCTTGGTGAAATTGCATCCGCAAGCCTTCGCAAGAGCCGTCGTGAAGTCGCCCTTGACGGAGATATGGACGGAAAGATAGTCCTCTTCAGGAGCACTAAGTGATATATTCGTTAACGACGAAGTCCTTGAATAACGTAGCTCGTTGATATACTAACCTGGTGAGTGTGAAAGGGTGCCATTGGAAGTAAGAAACTTCGGGGCAACAAACGAAGATGTATTGTCCGGCCCTTGCTTTGGTCTTCTCCTTCTTAATCTGAAGCTCCATGACATTGGAAGGATGCTGAATAACCTTGGAGATGTACGTGTAGTGGCGGGAGCGAACTTCACGCAAGATACGTTCGTAAATCCAGATAACACCGCCAACTAGCCAGTATCGCTAAAACTTCATCAGACAAGATCACGAGAAAAGTAACGTGAGCATAGCTCACCCAGAATACTCCGATGTTGTTGAAAGAACAATACGGCGGACGGTCGGGTTGGATCATACAGAACATTCCATGGAGTTGCCAACAGACGAAGAACACAATGAATAGATGGTGAGAATACCAGAATCGCTCAAAGTGAGCGCGACGCCGCTTCTCGATGGCGAACCAGACCATGATCGCCAAGGCTGCTGTCATGATCCAACCGGTAACACCTGGTCCAGTCGTGAAGTTGGCAGCGAGGAAGGCAACGACTTTCTTGCCAAGGGTTGTCGCGTCGGGGTCGGCAGCTGCGAGTTTCGCAAAGTTCACCATGTGTGCAACAACATGCACAACAGTACCGACAACAATTGACCACGCTGTCGCTTTATGGAAAGTTATGTTCTTGTCGAATGGGATGACATCGTTCAAAGGAGTGCGGCGAAGGAGTGAGATGAAGTTGCGGCACACCGGGAGGAGGATAAAGATAACATCGACATGCAAGACCAGAGCTGCGGTACGAGCGATAGCTAAATGATGGAATGTTAGAGGTGGAAAGAAGTATCAAAGTAAAGACAATTACGGAACGTGATGCCGAAAGTAGCCCTTGCGACAACAGAGTTATCCTTCAGCTGGTAGTTCAAGAAGCCAAACACCGCTACCAGCAAATGCAAGAAGACCCAAACGCCAAAGAATAACTGACGCCCTCCCTCATTAATCATCCATACATTGAATTTATCCTTGAACGTCTTCGGTTGGTTCGGTGCAGCTCTCGTTACTGAGCCTGTCGTATTCGAGCGTTGAAGACCCTGTAATCTCCTCCTCTCCGTCTTATTACGCTGCAGATGGCCGGGTTGCTGCCCACCAAAAGCGTAGTTGGCCGCTAGGTCAGGGTGCTGCTGGAGGTGATGCATGGCAT
>KQ962076.1:194897-207226 GCA_001563735.1 Leucoagaricus sp. SymC.cos
ATTCCTGCCATCGGAGAAGTCTAAACCTGAAGAACGTTTGGAAGACATAAGGGAATCGAAAGAACGCCCAGCGTTATCACGGAAGGAATGAAAAGGTACCGGCCAGCTGGTAAGGATGGTGGAGGAGAAGGAAGAAAGAGATGAAGATGAGCAAAAAGGAGTGAGCCATTGATCCAGCGCTTCAGGTCACTGATGGGAAGTGACCGGCGCGACCCTGCTGTCCGGCTTCGGCGTTGCCATAGTGCCTGTCACTACTATTGTGCTGATTCCCAACAAAACACTGACTCCTTTTAGTGCCAATGAATACACCCTAGGCAAAGTCTAGATTCACCGCAAGCCTTGCCATGCCGTTCATCGTTCACAGGGAAATGTTCGCCGAACTGGCTTCCTCACAACAGTTCCATACTGCTGATATTCTTGATGGTGATCAGGCTGATACTTTCAAAGAGAATTTCTCATGATTGACGTCGTTAACGGTACCAAAAGGACTTCACGTGTACAGCAGTGACCGACGCATGGAACACCTTGTAATGACATCTTACCACTCAATCGTTATGGACGACCTGTAGCGTTGCAAGGAGCTGATGGAAATTTTCACATCAGATCCCGGCTTTATCAAATCAAAGCATTTGATGTACGAACCATCCAGTCCCGTCAAGTCTTCAACGTTCTGACAGATTAGACTCGCCGGTTGGCCGGCAGGGATAGCCAGGTCGAAATCCTGGAAGGTTATGTTTCTACATCCCACCGCTGGGCTACACTCAATGTCTACAACTGTCCAAGAAACAAGTCAGTCAAGTGATGGTCCATTTTACCTGGCACATACGTCTGGTCAAGAGAGAAGTGCCCGACCAGTTAATGAAATTCAGATTACTGAAGTTGAAGGTGGAAGGTGTATCTCCACTAGAAACAAGACGCATGAATGATGGAGGCGTAACTCAACCATGTGTTTCACGGTTTCACTTACGAATGACCCCCGTTGGTCTGATAGATGTGCAGCGGCAGGTTGACTCGGTCCAAGCGAACGTTTCTAACAGTAATGTTTCTGACCATCCCTAATTTAGTTATCAGCAAGGGGACCATGCCGATTGTAGGTTGCAAAACAACCTGGACCAGCTCCGCCACCTGTTGGAGGTGCGCCATTGATGGACCCATCCCAGGTCTTCAAATAGACCTAACAAAAGTTCCAATGCTAAAATATTGTGATGCGCCATGAATACCACGGATGACCACGTACACCGTTTTGCATGTTTGGTTGAACATTCGGATCAATCCTTGTCAGCTGGAGGGCCCATAAAAACATGACCTCCAATCAACTGATAAACTGGCGTACAAGGAGATCCTCGAGTACAACATTCTCAACGAGGTCGCTCTAAAGGGGCGTTAGTCACGCATTCTAGGCCCATTCTAAACATGCACACCATATTCGCATACTGGCCCAACGACCCAAAAGCTATTCCATTCCCACCTCGGCAGGTGATGTTGCGAGCGACAATGTTTGACGAGTTCTAGGCCATTGAGAAAATGATGGATGTCAGGTTTTCTGATGCGATGGCCGGTGGTAACGACGTACTCCTTTAATAGCAAGACAATCATCTCCAGACGTCACATCCCAATTAACCATAGTGACACTATCGCTGCGATAGGTATTGATACCTATTGAAGAGTATATATGAGCTAATGCTCAGACTACAGTAGAGAGCAATGAGCCCACCATCGGTATTGGGTACAATACTGTCCACTCTCAGGAAATGAGCCCGAGACGATTAATGAACACTCACTTTTTACCGGCAAATTCGGGATCTGTATTACTTGCGTTGATAAACATTCCTTCATACAGAACATCTTGGCATTCCGCAGCAGTATTGGACCAGAAGGGTGGGGATTGGATACGGAAGTTCCTTACAACGGCCCGAGCTGCTCTCCAGAGTGTCAGTGAAATAGGTCGACCGTCCCCGTCCTCTCTTGTGCGGGTAGTGAAGAACGACCACCAAGGCTTCGGCGTTTGTGAGCGAGAGCGGGATGCATATCGTGCCTGCGAAACGCACTTGTCCGTTTCCTTGAATCCCCCCAGTGTTGTGTGCATCAATGACAAAATCCGACCCAGTGACCACGAACCAAGATGCTTGGCTCTTTTTCGAATATGATTCAGTATGTTTGATGATGGGAACTCAATAGTAGTAAATAAGTCACCTGGATAAAGACAACCCTGAACGTATTTGCCGGGTCCAACCAGAACTGTATGTCAGGGTTGAACTAACAACACGCTATTAGTATGAATATGGAAGATCAACTGCGCAAGAAGGAACATACGCTTAAGAAACCATGCAAATCGACTGTGGCATGATTCAGGTCCCACATCATTTTTCTATTGTGTTGCCAAGGTCTAATCATCCTTGCGTGTATGTGCCAATGGATCCATACCTAGTGACATTGAAGGATCCAGCTTCAAAGATTGTGTTCCCAAAATGACCACACTTTGCAATGGCTTTTTCGATCTACGCTGAACTATTGAGCAAACGTCCCAGTAATTAAAATATACTTACCTGGTCTGTATCATCTTGTCCATTCCCGAGGGGTTTCAAAGTACAAGTTGCGGCGTATACTACACTCGCCAGAACAAGGCTCAGCAGAATGCGGAGAATGTTTAGCATGCTTCTAGGTCACCTAGAGGGCGTAAAGGCTTGAGGACCATACTCGAGTGTCCTGACATATATTCTTTTTCTAGCTTCGAGAAGTGGTGCTAGAGAAGCCGGCATCATGGTCAAGAGACGGTGTCACAAGAGCGTATGAGCGCTTCGCCCGGCCCGCAAGGTGAACCGGGTATCTCTCAAGCGATGGGAAAAGAAACAGTCTTATTCTCTTCGTAACAAGTTAATTGTTAGTTACAGGGTGCTAGCAAATCCGTTTAGCTCAAAGGTATAGCTAGTCAAGGTTGTGGATTACACACCATTCAAACCAGTCACGTTTTGAACATTGGAGCACATAAAAACGTCCGTTCCATTAGGACCTCTCACATTGAAGCCTCCAAAGTGTAAATTAGAGCATCCAACAGCCGAGCTGCAAACTAAATTAATCACTGATTCGAGTTTCAGTTTTTATGATCGACGAGATACCAGAAGTATCATACCGACACTCGTATTCGTGGTTCCAGTGATATTCTGGAATACCATTTCTTCAAACTTGAGCGTGGATGGGACAGATCCACTAGCGGGCTTCAGTGAGTAAAGCTCCTCCAAGAATACACTGAACTCACCCTCCACCAAAATTCTGGAGTATCTGGACGGCCGTTTCGACTTGGTCCAATTCAAAATTACGGAAAACGGCATTTCTTACCAAACCTTTCAGCGGCATGAGAACGATTCAAAGCATTTGAACCTTGTGGTTCTAACCTGGACCTCCTCCTCCACCGGTGGGCGGCATACCATTGATACCGCCGTCCCAAGATTTGAAGTAGATCTAAGAGTCCAATGAGATCGTGTCACGCGGGAATACATGGTCGACCTTACACCGTGAACATTGTTGGGCTGCTGTCTGGGCTCCAAGCGCACAACCTATTTTGCAGTCTGAGTAAAGAGTAAGGTGAGAAAAGAGAGGACGTACCTTGACGTTCTCCACGAGGACATCAGAGACGAAATCACTCTGATCCCATTGATTCAAAATAGTCTCCGACCAAGGAGGGATTTTCTCACCATATTGGCATATTGACCTAGAGAACCGAAAGCTATCCCTTCACCTCCTCGACAGATGAAGTTGCGGGCCAGAATGTTTGAGGAATTCTAAAAATCTTCAGTGAGGCAGACATTATCAGAAGAAATGTTTTCAGACTCACGCCTTTAATTGCAATGCAATCATCTCCACTCGTCACATCCCAGTCGAGCATGGTGATATTATCACTCCTGTAAGTATCAATTCCTATAGAAGAGGCTGAACATGAGAAGAACTTGAATGTATGCACACTGACCATCGGTATTCCAAACGATACTTTGAAAGGATGAACAATACTCTTCAGATGGAAAGAGGAAACCGATGCCTCACTTTTGACCAGCGAAAGTTGGGTCAGAGTTGGTTGCATTGATCACCATACCATCGTAAACGACCTGTGTCGACTCGGCGACGGCATTTGCCCAGAAAGGTGGAGACATGATAGTAAAGTTGCGAACAACAGCCCTCGTTGCTCTCCAAAGCGTCAAGGAAATTGGTCGACCATCACCATCTTGACGAGGAAGATCCGTTTGGAAGATATTCCACCATGGCTTTCGCTGTCGTCAGTGGAATTCTCGGCGTAAAAGGAGAGAATCTACCTGACCATTGCCATCGATCCCTCCTGTGCTGTGGGCGTCAATGACAAAATCCTTGCCCGTGACCACAAACCAAGATGATTGACTCTAAATTTCAGTCATCAACGGCAAGGATAATCAGGAGAAGACACATATACCGACCTGAATGAAGACAACTTGAAACGTATTCGCGAAATTCAACCAGTGGTTAATATCCGGGTGGAACTAAGACAGCATTTTGAGGAGGTTCCAGAGATATGCCAAGAACAAACGAACACTCAAGATTCCGTTGAGATCGACGTGCGCAGAGTCCAAGTCCCATATCATTTTCCTACAACGATGAGTGCATATGAGTATCATATTAACGCATTGCTGGAACTGAACAATAGTAAGCGCACGCACCTGGTAATGTTGAATGTTCCTGGCTGGAAGACTGTCGTCCCACCATGTCCACAAGCCGCGATAGCTGCTTCGACCTAAACAATTTCTTCCGTCACAGCTACTAGCTAGGTAGAGTTGGACTGTACGCACCTGGTCTGTATCATCCATCCCAGATCCTAACGGGGTGACTGTGCATGTCTTATTGCTTCCACTACCTCCAGCGCTACGCACCATTGTGACCAAAGATGCACATAGCGCCCAGGTGATCCAAGTCTTCAACGCCATGATTGTAGGTCGGGAACCGAAGGGTTGTTCGTCGTGAGAGCTGGTTAAAGCTATAAGCCTGACCGAGGATCAAGGGGACGCCCAGCGCGTAATGAGATCATGTCGAGAGCTGGAAAAGGCATTCAATCAGGGGAGCGAAGCCATGGCGCCACTCTGTGTGAAGAGAAGGTGCCTCTTCTGTTGACCGGGCCGTATGTTTTCTTCGCGAGGTCGAGCTAAATTATGTCCTGGACGACACTTTGTGAGAGAGACCAATGGGAGGATGATGGTTGTTAAAAGAGAAGCAACTGGTAGAATTGAAAATGCATTTTTTGCGCTTAGCCAGCTTCAATCAATGAAATGTCAATATATCAATCATTGAGCCAGAAGGATGTTCAGATTTCTGTATTCTTGCATTCCAAAGCACTAATCGCCGGCACGTCTTCAAGTTCAACTTAAGAAATGTCAGGAAACAGTCAGGAATCCAGTACTAAGGTCATCTGGAGCTAAGGAGAGACTGTGTAAAATACGATATAAATACAAATTTATGCCAAGAAACGAGACGAAGATGTATGCATATGTATTCTGAAGTTCAAACGAGAGCAATAACGTGAATAACAATGCGAAAAAAGGAGCAAACGAAAACGAGCCAGTACGTCCGTGAATGACAAGTCTTACTCTTAAAAATAACAAGTGATGTATAATTCCCCATCTCACGACGAAATTCAAATAAATATGTAGAACCTCCGAGATGTCATACCGTTAAGCTATAGTGCTCTGCTGAAAATTTGAGGCAGCCTTAGGTGTGATTGTACTAACCAATGGCGTGCCAGCAACCTCCGAAGAACGAATGACAGTAATTGTTGCACCACTATTTGTCCTCTCGGCTGGGATGGCAGGAGGTTTCCTCCTCTTCGGAGGTGCGGGCGGGGGCCGTCTGCGTGGTTGTGACTGCAGCTGGTCAGAGGTGGAAGAGGCGGTAGAGGTTGGAGACGGCGCGGAAATCAGTGGCGATACCACACGGGTTTGCAATGGCGGTGGTGGCGGGGGCCGAGAGCGAGTTTTAGATTTTTGTTGTGAAGGTGGGGGATCGACAGGAGCGAGGAGCAGATGGTGGTGGGTGTGGAACTCATGCTCAGCACCTTGCGAACCAGTTCGATTATGGTGTTTCTCTGCGTGAGCGCCCCCAACGATGGTTGAACCCCCCGTACCTCTTCGTTTAGGAGGAGCGGGGACTGGCTTTGAATCAGCCACTGCAGGTAAACTGGTGGAACTCGAGTTGCTCCCAGTTCTTCGTAGTCGATCAAGGGAAGGCATAGGTGGTCTGGGTTCTTCTCGGCGAATTTTGAGATTCTCGACGCTTTTGCTTGACTTGAGTGTCTTGACTCTCGAATTCGAGCGTTCCAGTTTGATCGCCGTTGGGATATGCTGCTCAGGACTGGCCCCATCTGGAGATGTTTCACTGCTATTGCTCGACCCTGGCCCGGCATTGTCCCCATCTTGTCGAGCCCGTAGTTGTACACACCAATCACCGCCTAGACACCGCTCCACCAAACGCTTCGTCGTAGGGTTAACGTCTCGAATATTGGAGCGACCGACAAGAGATTCCAAGGTGTAGAGAACTTGTGGTCGCTTGTAGGGGTAGTCGCGAAGTTGCGTTTTGGTTAGAAGAGGGTGGAGGACACGAAGATAATTGTGACGGAGCTGATTAACAGTGTCAAATCAGATATAAGACTATCATTGATGAAAGGAACACACCGATTCATTCTCCTCGTCCAAATCAACCAGCTCACGTAAGAATACGTCGACGAGAACGCAAAGGTCATTGGTATAGAAATATTCAGATGTCCCCTTCGTCGTGAAAATGAGATACAAGATCTTGAGGATGAGGAGCTGCATGCATAGATCTTCTTGTGTTCGCTCTATGACCAAATTAGACAAACATCAGTTAGAACAATCATTTACTCACTTGCACGATTCAACATGAAAATCATATTCTCGCCAAAAGTTTTACTAAAGCCGAGACGGCGCATCAACACTCGTAGGACGCGATTTTTCTTTTCCGGTGATTGAATATCGGCAGGTTGAGTGGAGCTCGTGGAGAGGGAAGCAACCATAAATTGCTCGTTAAGCGAGACCTGGACCACACTCATCAGTCAAGTACATGGCCAATGGGAAAAAAAACTCACAATTAATTTAATAACCGAATAATTGAATGTATCATCCTGCATATTTCTAGTGTGTTCCACAAGGTCAAAGAGGTGGTCTATGAAATCGTCGTCAAACACACCTGTGACAGAAGGTCAAATGTATTCAAGCGAGAACAAGATATAAGACCTACGGAGATCTTGAAGCGAGAAATTGTGCATTCGGCAAACCTCATACAGCAACTTGACAGCCACCGTCCGTAGTTTAGCTTCGATAGGAACGGGGATGGAAGGTACACCGGCTGATGTTCCTACAGTCCCCGTGTAGGTGTCTTCGATGTCAGGGTCGATATCGACCATAGCGTGGTCCATGAGCAATGGGAGCAGAGGTTGCCAGCGTTTCTGCGACCTGAAAAGATCTGGTTTCCGTTTGCCATACCAGAAGAGAATATTGTAACAGATGAACTGGGAGTGCGGGTCTGTGTTCTGCACAAAAATAACCACTATCAGCACGAGTTCAGAGGTGAAGAGAAGGTGGCTGAATAGAGGGCCACAAATATAGACATGAGCGGCGGGGAACTTACCGACTGAGTGTCGTCGACGATTATTTCACACATCCGCTCCGAGTGAAATTCGAAGAGTTCCGAGTCTAGCAGCATACCAAAGGCATGCTCAAGCTGCAGAGGACTCTGTAGGTATTGCTCTGAATACGTCTCCCATCAGTCGGTCTAGAATAGTGTATTGTAGACGAAACACGTGCCATGGTACGCCGTACACAACAACAAAAATCGCTTGAGGGCAGCATCGAGTAATGTGAGTGTCTGGTACTCGTTGCTAGGTAGTTTGAGGACATCCTCGAGCTCTGAGATAGGTTTCAAAGTTAGTACATTGAAAGCTGATGGACCAGAGGACTTCTACTCACCAGACCAAAACTGTTGGGCAGTTTCGATAAGATAGATGATACCCAGTTCATCGCCCATGGCGACTGCGGGCACTAGATTTGTGTCTGAATGTGCCATATCACAGCGCCCATGAAAGATACTCGATGAAGTTCCAAACTGAGTGCGGAGACTGGAACGTGGGGTGCTAAATGGCCAAGAACCCTAACCTTATGGAATTGATCGTGTTTCAATCATTGCCACACACCTTTGCCAAACAGAGCAAGGTCCTCGACTTTGGTTCGGCTTACTACCGAGCTCCTCGGAGCTGGATTCGAACCTGTGACTGGGAAACAAATTGCTCCCCTATGTGGACTAAGTGCATAGCCAAGAGTACCCATAATCGCAATAGTTGGCCGCCGTATTGCCAGTAGGCAGTGTGAAGCAGCATTCTCTATAAGTGTATTTGGCAGCGGCATCCCCAGCCAAGCTCACTTCGTAAAGGGTTTCGAGACTTTTAGCTGGCTAAGCATTACGATAATGTCACAGTTTCTGTGCATCATACCAAGGTCAATTAAATTCTTGTATAGAATTACTTATGGTCTACACATGATAAACAGTATAGGCGAAACGAGATATTCGAACCCACGAATTTTTGTTTTTGAACGGGCATGAATTCACCAGCCAACAGGAGAGGCTTCAATCGGCGAGGTTATACGCGGCAAGCTTCCAGACTTGATTTTCCGATCTTGTATTCTGCTCCAACGTGACCTAGGCGGGTACACATAAGCTCGTTAAGAAGCAGCCGTTAAGTGATCTTACTGACAGTGTCATTAACGGTGCTGCGCGTCCAAACCAGGACATTATAAGGATCAAAGGATATCTAGTAATCGAGCTGAAGTCAGCAGCATATTTCGGTACAGAATTCGGCACAGAATCCAAGCCTACCTGGTAATCATCACCATCCACTGGTTCAATGTAAAAGAACTTTGTTGAATTCTGATCGGTGAAGATTACTGCGCCCTGAACACGTTCCGAGGCTATCAATCAGACACCTGAAAAAGGGCTCGAAAGATAAAGACGCTCACGGGGACTCCTCGTGTGTCTGCCACCGCAAATGTTTCTTGGTTTTGAAACTTATACGAAGTCGACCCGGGGTTGGATCGCTGCTGTAGGTACCACTAAGCAAAGGAAGAACCACCGTCCCGGTGAGTTCTTGAACGATGATCGTGGATCATTAACATACGATTTCCGACTCCTGAGGTTGACCTCGCAACCCCATGACACGGACAGGATTGGAAACCTTTCCCTGACTTGCAACATACTTAATTTCATCGAGGTCGCTGATTGTGTAGTGGCCCGAAGCCAGTTCCAGAGCCTAGCCATGAGTGAGAGTGAGCGCCCGCACTCCTGAAGTCGAAGTACTTACCGGTACTGTAACAACTGAAGCTGCAAAAGAGACAAAAGTAAAGAAAATACGCGAGAACATTGAGGACGAGCAGAAGTGGGATGAATCTCCACGTCTAACACCAAGTGGTTCGCGAAATATCGGAATTTAAGAAAAAAATCGAAGTCCGGCTTCCAGCAGTCATTTGGAAATAACGTCTGACATATGTTTTTTAGTGATGCGGAAAATGCTTCTAGCTTCGAATTGTTGATGGATCGTCGCATCTAAGCCGAAAAAGACGTGATACCAGATGTGTATGTCCCAGTCGGCGTACGAGAGAGTCAGTTCGAATGTGCAGCGAGCCGGTCAAATCACATTTTTATGGCTTCTGAGACAGAGATGAAAAAGAACCAGGTATCTAGCGGCTTGATTCCTGCATTAACCAGTTGCGACCAGATCAGTTCTCGGTTCCGGTGCACCACTGTGGTAAAGCCTGATACCTATGCGAGGTGATGGCCAGTGAACATCATTTGAGAGCCACGTGTGAGTGTGCACTTGAACCCACCCCTGTACCTATTCAAGACACCGGGGAAGAATCAAGATTCCAACTATTTTGACGTTCAGCGGACCGCCAGGGCGCCCGAATGCTCAAACGATCAGAGGCAAGTCGAGAAAATGTGACCCTGGGTAACCGGTTAGCGTAATTGCCGAGAATCGCATGTTACCTTCACACCCACTGATCCCAATGCCATTTCCCCGCTCATTTCTGAGCGCATCAGCTCCCGGAGTACCTTATACCATAAATAAAAGTCAGGATTATCTCCCCCCGCAACCCTACATTCGGCTTGTTCAATCGGTCCTTGCGAAAACTGAGTTCTTCGATCCGGCCAATTCCAACCATGGTCCCTCAGCGACGCCTGAACCAGATTCTGAACGAGCTCAAACCAAATTTGTTACCTGTAGGAACGCTGAAGCTAGGTGACATTACGTATGACGTTCCGGCGTCTTTTTCTCCAACGAGGTTGGCAAGAACTGTCGCGCTGCTCGAACCAAAGGATGGCGTCAACCTGGATAACCTGCATTTTATGCTGCAAAAGTATTTGCTTGGACAGGACATATTCTTGGTGTCACAGCCCGGACCATACGCTCGGCGTCTGGCGCTGACATTTGCAAGGTGAGCGTGCACTCGGACCCACCCTGTCACGTCGCTCATGACCCGCTAGTTTAATCAACTCCGAATATGAATACATTGCCTTACACCGAGATGTCGGAGAAACGGAGCTCAAACAGGTGCGTCTGAGTCCTTGCTCTCATCTTCGACGGCATTCAAAACCCAACCCGATACGCACAGGGAAGAGAGATTCGCAAGGGAGGAAACCTGGTCTACGTCGATAGTCCTGCTGTCAGCGCTGTAAAGCATGGAAGGATCCTGATTTTAGAGGGGATAGAGAAGGCCGAGAGAGGTATAATGCCTGTGCGTTCCTTTCTGCTTTCTCGGGCTCGTTGGTTCAACGTCATGGTTTCAATCAGGTCCTCAATAATCTCTTGGAGAACCGAGAAATGTAAGTTAATTTATTCTATCGTTGACTTGATCATTATCTAACGTGCCTCAGGAATCTTGACGATGGAACACATATCATTCACCCTCACCGATACGCTCAGTTGGAAGCTGCTGGTACTACAAAGTCCGATCAAGGCAAAGTGTTCATCCCAGCACACAAGAACTTCCGCGTTATTGCCATTGCAGCACCTGTACCACCTTATCCCGGATATCCTCTCGACCCGCCGTTCAGAAGTCGCTTCCAAGCACGCTTCGTTGATCCAGTTGGAGCACTTCTATCGCTTGATACCCCAGCACAACGCGCAGCTACATCACCCTCTTTCTACAACAAGCTCCGTGATTTAGTCTTGACGACACAATACGCAAGCGAGTCGCGTCATGCACTTGAAGCCATTTCCAAGACCTCTTTACCTCCCTTCCCTCAAACCGCCCTCTCTAAACTACGTGCTCTTATCCAATTATTCCCTCCAGCCCCTGAAATTTCGCCTTCGCAGCTCGCCCGACTAATTCTTACCCTCCACCCTGTCCTAATCCACTCTCCATTTCAAGCATGGGCGATCCTCGGGCGTCACATTCAAGAAGCAGGGCTCGGAGAGCTCGGTAGTCCTTCCATAGCATCGCCGGAAGAACACATTGGGATTTTTGGTTATACTTTGAGTGGCATCAAGCGCATTGACGATAAAACTGCGCAACTAAGCTTTGAGGGGCCCTCCAGCGTCAAGGTGGATGTATCGGCAGGATCTCAACCACTTCGTCCTTTCCCCTTTACCGGCAAACTCGATTTCCAACCCTCGACTCGTTTCACGGGGCTCTTAACCTGCTTTATGCAGGCTCATGCGCTTGGTTGGGATGTCTCCCTTATTCCACCTGCGATTCTGTCTTCACCATCGACTTCTACGTCGACACTTGTGAGAGTGTTCAGTGAACTGCTTGGATACGACAGTGAGGTGTTGCACATGTACAAGGAGCTTGGAGGTCGTGAATTGCTTATGAGAAGGAAGATTGAGGATGGAGGTGCTACTACCTGGGAACCTAGGTAAGAATCAGATTGAGGCCTTTGATTGGTGCTCATATATGCATATATCCTAGCCCTCTCGTAGAAGCAGCATGGTCTGGTCGACTTCTCCATTTATCGGGTCTCGACGTTATCGGGTCTACCGCAGGTTCACTGTCGCGGATGTTCCAAGACCGTGAAGCCGAGTTATGGGAAGGAAAGCGCATTGTCGGATCTGCTTCACTGGACGAAATCCAAGCTGGTGAACTCTCAGTGGCTCACCCATCCTTCCGCATAATAAGCACCGCATCCAAGTCTCTACCTCTCAAAGACTGGCTCTCTGACGAACACGCCAATATGTTCTTCCCAATCCCAAGTCAACCTATGGACGCACAGGAAGAGTTGAGCATCCTTATTGCCACGGGTTGTCCTAAAGA